>PVKB01002364.1:269530-291142 GCA_004027205.1 Ctenodactylus gundi
GGGGTCTTCCTCTCATCAATGCTATAATAAACGATTGCTGCAGAAGGATCCTGGTGCCTGCGTGTGTTCTTGCTGGCGAGACAATCGCGCGGGCTACAGAGCTCGTATCTTCTTTTAATGAAATTTAAAAACTCCAAAAGAAACTAAATATCCTAATCAACATTAAATCAAAACAACAGTGGTTTCAAAATTTAATTTTTCAAATAACACAAATCACCCCTCCCCTCCAGTAGAGAATTACCCAGCTGCACATAGCAATTATAAACAAAGAGGACCTCTATCACCAAATTCTTAGGGAAAGGAGGATGCAGATCCTGGGCCCACCCTGGACCATCCAACCAGTGGTATCCGAAAGCTTACAGCTGAAAGTGACAAAAAAATAGACCATGGCACTACTAAGAATTTATAATAATTACCTGATTAAAATTTTTGAAGGAGAACTCTTTGTAGATGGCATCTCTCTCACTTAATTCCAACCATCCTGCTTTCTTAAGATCAGTCATAACTTGGTTCCTCTCCTCTGTGGTCAACAGCTGGGTATCTGCTGACTGAAGAAAACGTATTGCATATCTGAATATGTAGAGGCTCACTTAAAATCCGTAGAAATTAATAAACTTATAGCTCTTCTCCTTAAGAAGAAATGCAGAAAAAGTCTCAGAGACAACAAATTCTAACCATTTTTCATTTTTCAAAAGAGACAAAAGTCCAGCCAGCCCTGCACAGAGCCATGGGCTGGTATTCCTTCAGTCTTTCCTGCTGCCTCAGACTTCACAGTTTGGAAGTTCTACAGATATTAATACAACAGAGATTGACCATTACCACTGGACTTCTTAGATACTTCACAGAATCCAAGGACTTAGGAAACTGAATACAAACACCCACCCAAGGAAACTCTGCAAGTCCAGTGGTAAGGCAACTGAAGGCCCAGCCTTTCAGCAACTTTCCCTATGAGGAAGAAAGCTAACTGTTTCTAATTCTCAGAACACAGGGCTCTCAACTCCTGGCCTACCACTCTTGTGACAGTCACCATCATCTCAGTAGTCTTCACTGTCCAAGCCATATGGGGTTTAACTACTTGATATACTATCCCCTTTCACATGTAATGAAAGCCAATCTCCAAAGGGGAAAACAAACACATGTGTACACAGGCTTCTGAGTAACTTCTGGGCATCCACTCATCTCTACTACAGGTTACAAGCCCTTGCTTTAATAGATTAAGTTTATTAAATTCTCTTCCTAAAGCACCAACAAGACAAATCCCCTTCTCAGTCCACCAGACCACCCAGTCCAAAGCACCATGTGCATCATCCACATTGTGCCTAATACCCCTGGGAAAGGCATGCAGAAGCCAGAGTCCTTTTACTAACAGACCCACACTTCCTGTGCTATTTGTTAAGAGACAAAGAGAGAGAAAAGGGAAAAAAAGACTACTTCTAAGTGCCATGGCAAGAGAAGAGATGGACTCTCCTCTAGAAGCTGAGAAGTGCCAACCACTCCTTCTTGTCCTACCTACTTGCAGGTTGCTACTGTAGGCTCAATTGAGAGACAGAGACAAACTGCCATACAGAAAGACTGAACCAGCATGGAAGGGCAGCCAGCAACTGGGGCTAAGCTGCTCCCCTCCTAGAAGGCGAAAATCTCTTATCACAGACATTCATATGGATTAAAGGGTAAAACTGTTTTTTTTACCTTTAGGCATCTAATTCTATGCAGAAGAAAAAGGATGCTAATAAACCAATTTTCTAGTATTTCTTCCTTGCTAGGTTAGCCACCCTTTCCCACAACTTATGAATAAGGGAAATATTTAAATATGGCCATGCATGGTGGTACACACCCCAACACTCTGGAAGGCTGAGGCTGGAGAATCACAAGTTCAAGCCAAGCCTGAGCAACTGAGTGACTTAGCAAGACCCCGTCTCAAAATAAAAAGTAAAGGGATGGTCATGTAGTTCAGTGTAAAAACTCTCGGTTGAATCTCCAATACCTGCAAAAAAAGAAAGAGAGAGGGGGGAGGGAGAGAGAGAGAGAGAGAGAGAGAGCACGCAGGCAGGCAGACAAGCATAAGCAGCAGCAGTCTGCAAAAACTATTCAGCAGTCATACGATGACAATTCTTAAAAATTTCACACAAAAGTCTACTATAGGAATAATGTAGAATTTTTAGCCCAGCCTAGTGGCACAGGCCTACAATCCCAGCACTTTGGGAGGGTCAGGAAGACAGCAAGATTGAGCCCAGGCTGGGCAACTCAGTGACTTAGTAAGATCTTATCTCAAAATCAAAACTGAAAAAAATGGCCTAGGGATGTAGCCCAGTGTGAAGGACGTGGGTTTGATCCCAGTACTATCAAATATGCTGTCAGTTATGCAGCAGTCACCTGGAAGTTGTGGTACGTCTACAAGCTCTTTTTCCCTGGCACGGGGCTATACTGTCTGCACCCCGCAGGAGGGATCATGTCCAAGACTGTGAAATGGAGCCATTTCAGCTACAATGCTTCCCTGGAGGACACACCCTCGGCAGGATCTTTGGTCGTGGCTTAATTTTTTATGGGAGTGAAGAGGGAAAAAGCATAGGGTGTGGGGAGAGTAAGGCTGATTCAAGGGCTAGGTTTATCTTAAGCTCTGGTACTGATCTTAGCCTCTCTGAATTTCAGTGGACTTTTGTCTATTAATACAATGGCTTGAAGGCTTACAAAGATCTTGCATGTGAAAGCACCCAGCAGAGGTCCTGGCATGTCATTCATATCGGGTCTGTTTATTCATTCCTTCCCTGAGACCAGAGACCCATAATCACCAGCACCTTGGGCAAGGGTATGCCTTGAGACATGCCTAGGAAACAGGCGGTATGCGAACTGCATTCTCTCCTTTGTGCCTACAACGTAGAAAATTTTTTCTATTAAACTACATGCTTATAATCCCAATATCCTAGGAGGCTGACACAAGAGGATTTCATGTTCAAGCCTAGGCTGCACAACTTGGCTAGTCTGTGTCTGAAAATAAAAAACAAAGGGCAGTGAGGATGTTGCTCAGTGTGGAAAGGGGGCGGGAATGGGGGCAGCGATGGAGGGGAAGGAGGAGGGAAGAGAAATTTTGAATAGGCTCTAACAAGCAATTTAATGGAAGTTAAAGAGCACTTAATCCCGCATTTTTCCACTAGGTGGTGCTATATGTTAAAAATTTCAAGTTAACTCCAAAATACTGATTTCTGAGGCATAATCTGAAGAAGAAATGTAAAAGCCGGGCGTGGTGGCGCATGCCTGTAATCCCAGCACTCGGGAGGCTGAGGTAGGAGGATTGTCGTTGAGTTTGAGGCCAGCGACTGCAGCAACTCTCTGAACTAAAAAGCAAGACTGTCTCAAAAAAAAACTTCAACCGATATGTCATAAAAAAATATTTATTGTTAATTAATTCCTCCAAAAACTCGGGCCCAAACCAAATTAATTGACAGCAATGCAAGCCGCCAACTGGGAGCCTCCGCGGAAACAGCCCTGCTCTCAAGATCTCCAGGGCCCACGAGCGTACCGGGATCCGAATGCGTTCGTTTCACAACAAATTTTTATATTTATTTTTTTAAGTCTTCGTTTGTTTCCGGTTAGCAAGTTCATACGCTACGACAGAATTTTTAAGCCAGGGAAGACGTCGCTGAAAACACGCCTGTCTCGGGTCCGCACGTCGGACAGGTGCCGCTCGGCCCGCGCCCGCCCCGCAGGCCCAGCCCGCCACTCGGCCGCCGCGAGGGCCTCGTCGTCTCCGCGCTCCGCCGGCGCCCGTCACTCACCTGTGTCCCCCGGCTCCGGCTCCCGCCCCGCAGAGCCGCCAACGCACGGCCTGCCAACCCGCGCGCCCCGAGCGCCCCGAGCGCCACCGCCATGGCCTCGCGCTGGCCTCCCTGCACCCCGCCCCCGGGCCGCCCTTGGACCGCCTGAGCCCCGCCCCCGCCCCCGCCCCGCCCCCGCCCCGCCCCCGCGCCGGCGGGTCCAATCCGGGAACGCGAGGGCGGTGCCCGGCCGCTCCGCACACACACCGCGCCCAGTGCGGCAATGGCCGCCGGGATGGCGGGCGCGACCAACTGGCAGCGGCGCCGCGCTCCGTGTGGCTCCCGCCCTCCCGCCCTGGCGCTCCGGCCTGGCGCTGTCTGGCCACGCTAGGCTCCCTTCTGGCTGCGGGGACGCAGCGCACGGGCAGGAGCTCGCGGGCAGGGAAGGCAGAGGAGCCGCGGGACTCGGGGGCCACCCCCGCTGTGTTTGGGCACCGGGGATCTGTGAATCACAGCGGTTCGCGTCCGGAGCTTGCTCCAACCTGAGCTCTGCTTGGCCTCGACTGGATCTGCCTGGATGAAATGCTCCCCAGCCTGCCTTACAGAGCTCTGAAAGCGGCCGCACGGTCGGCATGCCCACGGCGGGCGCAGCCCTCCGGAGACAGGTGGGGAGCGCTAAGGCAAAAGGTGCCCATGTATCTTTTGGAAAGTATTCTTTTATATACTGTATACGTATAGTTAATACTTTGTTTGCCCATTTTAAGGTGTGACAACCCATATATTCTGTTTTTATTCTGTAGCCCAGGCTGGTTCAGGCGACACTCAAACTCATGGCAACCCTACTGCTTCAGCCATCCTAGTGTTTAGATTACAGACATGTGCCACCACGCCCAGCTAATTTTTATGTGGTGCTGGGGAATGGAACTTTGAGCATTCTAGGCAAGCAATAATTAACCACTGGGCTATGTCACCAGCCCGTATTTGTTTTTTGGGACAGGGTCTTGCTCTTGTAGTCCAAGCTGATCCTGAGCTCACTATGTAGCCCAGCTACCCTTTAACTCTCTGCAATCCACCTGCCTCAGCCTCCTGAGTACTAGGATGACAGGTGTTTGCCACAATGCGCAGCTTCAAGTTCAGTGTTTTTGTATATCTTCATTATTAGTACATAAGCAAAATGGCACAAGCAGTTTTCCAGAGGATATATCTAGAGAATCCAGAGTCCACTCTAAGATCTTTTTTGGATGGTGGAAGTGGGGAGGGAAACCGGTACTAGGTACAGCCTTTTTTTTTTTTTTTGGGGGGGGGGGGGGGGGGGGGGGATAAAAGTTGCTAAATTGCCCAGGTTGGGCCTGAATTTGTGATCCCCCTGCCTCAGCTTCCCAGAATCTGGGATTACAGGCCTGTATCACTGGGCCCAGCTAAAATCAATTTAGCAGTTGTTAGCAGTCAGTTGTGCATCTCATACAGGCTTTGAAAAATTAAAGCCAACTTGTGTCTCAAAGTAGCCAAAAATTCAAGGACTTCTGGTTTGTACTTTCTTCCCTTTTGCTCTCTTGACAAAATTAAACTAGCTGAAGGGCAAAATTCAAAATAATATGTTAGAATCCCTGGTCATAGGTGAATGGGTTTTGTCCCCGTTAAGGCAGACAGACTAGGGGTGGAACTGACTGTTGTAGCCAACATTTACATTGGGTGTGTACAATCATGAAAAAATACTCGTTTGTTCCTGTAAGTGACAACTGAAAAGTGAACTGCCAGGTGTGAGTTGAAAGATGAGTGACCTTTCATTGTAAGTTTAGTATGACCATTTTATACCTTCCTTAACCCCTTAGTAGACTACTGCATCTCAAGTCTAATCATTAAAGTAGTAAATGCAAGGGCCGAGAGAAGTTTTATTATCCAGTAGGGACTGTGAGTGCTCTTCCTTTACACCTAACTCCAGACTGATACATAAAGCCCTTAGGAAGGATTTCCTAGAGACATCCTCTGTAGGAGACACCAAGCTTGGCTCATGATGGTTTGACAGTCACGAGCCACTTCCTTCCCCCTTCCATTTCCAGTTCACACCAGTTTCCTGACTTAACTCTCTCTATCTGCTCTCCAGGGAGCAACCTGGCACAATTCCCTCTAAGGGAATCCACGCAGCTGCTCTTAGCTAAATGTATGAAGCAAAGCCAAGGAGATGCTGGTCATCCTGGGTGTCCCCCTCACCCCCTGGACTAGAGTCCTATTATTTATCAAAAGGCATGACAACTCTTGTAGCTTTGACAGAGTAATTCCCTCAATGCCCAGCTTCATGAAATCTGTCCTCATGAAAATTAAATGATAGGTAACAATATCCAGCAAAAGAAAACAAGTATGCTACATCTCCTCAAAGACCAATTATGTAGCTGAGATGAGGAAAACTATTAACAATAGTGAAATGTTAACCATACATTAAGCAAAAAGGTCCAAGTGTTAAATTATAACATTATGACTACAACACCCAGGAGAAAGACAAGAGGAAAATCCACTGGATGGTCTCCAGGACCATGGCATGGCGCAGAGCAGAGCCGATGTTTGGGAGTAATGATCTTTAGATTTGAAGCTTGGTTCCACCATGGTAAACTGCATGGTCAAGAGCAAGTTACTAGGGACCTGTAGGAAGAGCACAGCAGAGTACAGAGCCAGGCATGGCGGCACACAGCACAATCCCAGCACTCGAGAGGCCAAGGCCAGAGGATTATTCAAGGCTTCCCTGGGTTACATAGTGAGCTCAGGAACTGCCTGGACTACAGAGTGAGATCCTGACTCAAAAAAAAAAAAAAAAAAAAAAAAAAAAAAAAAAAAAAAAAAAAAAAAAAAAAAAAAAAGAAAGAAAAAGAAAAGAAAGAAAAGAAAAGAAAAGAAAAGAAAAAGTAAGATATTAGAACCTTGGAAACAAGGATGTTTAATAGTACCAATCTCATAGGGTTATTATGTGGATAAATGAAACTGGGTGAAGCATTTTTAAAAGGGACCTGGCACCCACATAATAATATCACAAATGTCAGTTACTCTGAGGTAGAATAACTAAGTTTGTTTCTTTTTTACATTTTTTGATTTGGTTTTGGAACAGAGGATCCAACCCAGGACCTTCTTACTGGGCCACATCCCAGCTCCTTTTTAAGTTTTAGTCCTGAGACAGTCTTGCTAAGTTCCCCAGGCTGGCTCAAACCTATGATCCTCCTGCCTCAGTCTCCGAGAGTGCTGGGATTACAGGCCTGTGCCACCAGGCTGGGTGTTTTTACCTTTATTAATTACAGGTATACAAGCTTCATCAACTTTCTATCTTTATAACCAAGGCAAAGTTACTTAACCTCTCTATGCCCAAGTTGGCTTATCTGTAAAATGGGTATAATAGTACCCTTCTGAGCCATAGTCCCCTCCTGCCAGTGAATACACCAGCCATACTGTTCAAAGACACATAACTCTAAAGTTGTAAACTGTCACCTAGTATTAAACTCTGAGGATACTCATCTAAGGTTCTACTTCTGTAGAGTTTAGAATATCTTATGAAATATACATTTAACTACTCTATCTAAAAACAACAGAAACAAGTGTAAAAATATTTATCAGCAGGCACTGGTAACATATGCCTGTAATCCCAGCACTCTGGGAAGCTGAGACAGGAGGAGCACAAATTCAAGTCCAGTCTGGGAAACGGAGCAACTTAGCAAGACGCTATATCCAAACTGGAAAAGGCTGGGAATATAGCTCAGTGAAAAGGCCCTGGGTTCAACTTCAGTACTGCAATAAAAAATAATAAAAAGTAATTTACAATTGGGTAATCAGCTATCTTCTATCTGAACTTAAAGAAATCTGTCTTTTGAAAACTTTAAGTTACAAGTCATTGCTACTAAATGTGTCCTGAATTAGACTAGTCAACTTGTAGGCAAGAACGGTTATTTCCTTTGTGTTTGTATTTGTTTGCTTGTTATACTGAGGACTCAACCGAAGGCTTGTACATTGAGTTATACCCTAGTTAAACCCTATACGCTTTTTTTTTGTTTTTGAGACAGGGTCTTAGCAATTTGCCAAGTTGCCCAGCATGGGCTGGAAGTTGGAATCCACCTGCCTCAGCCTCCCATAGTGTTGGGGTTATAGGCCTGTGCTTGGTCCAGGTGGGCCATACATAATTCCTTTGGATCTCACTAAACCTAGCCCAGAGCTCTAAGTATTTTAAGGTTTATTAATGTATGCAGGTTAGATAACTACACGTTATGCTTTAACAGAGAACTGACAAAAGAAGCTGGGCATGGTGGCATATGCTTGTTATTCCAGCATTCTAGGAGGTTGGAGCAAGAGGACTGTGGGTCCAGGCCCAGCCTGGACAATTTGGCAACTTGATGAGACCCTGTCTTAAAATAAAAACTAAAAAAGAGCTGAGGGTATATCTTGGTGCAAAGGCCCTGGGTTCAATCCCCAGTAATCTGAGGGCAGGCCTATAATCCTAGCACTCTGGGATACTACAGCAGGAGGACTACAAGTTCAAACCCAGCCTGGGTTGCTTAGTGACTTACTGAGACCCTGTCTCAAAATCAAAACTAAAAATGGGCTGGGGTTGTGTTTCACTGTGAAAGCCCTGGGCTTTATCCCCAGTACCACCAACAACAACAAAAAAAAAAAGAAAAAAGAAAAAAGAAAGAAAGAAAAGGGAAAAATATGTAACTGACATTAAATGTACTTCTGTTCTAACATTGTTCTAGCCATTCTAACATGGCTTCCTAATAACTGCCTTAGGTGGAAATAACGGAAACTTCTTTGAATTCTTCCAGTGAAAATAGAGGTGACAAACACCAAGGTACTTGGATTTTTTATTTTCTATCAGTTGCTACTTTTGGGTCACACTCATTTCTAGTTACTCTTCCCATATCAGGACACCTTCCTATCTGCCAGCTCTGGAAGAGAAATTCCAAACAGAAAAATCAAATTTCTTAAAAACCAAGAGATTCTAAAACCTGGTCTGAAAGTACTATTTCTGCCTTCTGTATTGTTAAGTACACTGTCCTTTTATGCACTAATTCTACCAGAAATGTGTCCAAATTGGATTATTCTTAGAATACTGGATTATGTTCAAGTACTGAAAACAGTAACAGTTCTAATAAGTATTTTTGCACTTACTTATTACAATACTAGTTAAATACCAGTTTGTAATTTTTTATCCATTCAGTATTTCAACAAATGCATGATTCTTTTAATAAAACTGAAGTTGAAATCAACACTTCACTGGAAAAAATATGTGATTGCAGCACTAATTTCTGACATGAAGGATTGAAATTTCTTCTCTTTTCATCTTCTTTCAGTTCATCACTACTCTGCATGTTCCAGTTCTTGTCCTGGAATTAGCCACCGAATACTCTCAGTTCGAATGGTAGCATACATAATAAAACTAATTAAAAAGAATAAGGAAAATACAAGCAACCAATCCACACTTTTTATCAGAGTGCTGGGAAGAGGGCCTATCTGGTCAGCTTCAGTTACCACCACATTTTTCTTGGCTTCTATACCTGAAAGAAAAATCACTTGTTTCAAATCAAAGAGAAACAAATCCACCACAGATTTTTCTGAAGTATGATGTATGGTATGCAAAATGGCATATAATCCTTAAATAAACAGCACGCTAGCATGTGGAGGATGGATTTCACCTGTTTGTCAGTGTAATTTGTAACTTGCCTTTCCCTGTCCCACATCAAAGACGCAAGAATCCATTCAGCTGTTCAAAGCTAAAACTCCAGTATTTCTATGGACTCATCAGAGCCTTCCCAGTAGATGCCTTTTAAGAGTGGCCTTTTGTTCTCTTGAAACCAAAGTTCAACAAGTAACTAGCAAAGCTACTCTTGGGAGTCTAAAGAATGTTTCACAAGTTACATAATGCTAAGTACAAAATGCTTATGCTTATATAAGTTACTAACTTGTTAGAACTACTACCCACTATTGGGACCAGTTTTCACCAAAGATGCTAGGACTCCTACATTTCATGTGTATTCCAGGTTTTCCTAGTGTGTGAACCAAAATAGCTTCCTGTCCCCATATCAGTAAGGGATCTAGGAGAAGAGTTGGAGGGAGTCCCCAGTCATCTTATAGCAGCTCACTTTCACCCGCTGACCTAACTCTGCTTGGTTCTTTATGTTCAGCTCAATATATATGTGGATGTGGTCTAATTTGCAGTTATTTCCAGGAAGTGCACTTCAGGAAGAAATCAGATGCTAAGAGTTGAAGCAGTAAGCTTTTTACTAATATGTGATATTAAGAGTTAAGACTATGATTACTTTACAGAAAGGAGGATAGTCGTTTTTCATGCTCTGAATACTGGTTACTTAGGGCATTTACTTTATGAAAATTCATCACTCATGATTTAAATTTTAAACAAGGGAAAATATATGTATAAAGTATCCATAGGGAAAAATGTTTGGTTTGTTAATTACATTTTAATAAGCTTTTTAAAAGGGTATCTAGAGACTAGAGATGTATGTAATTCAATGGTGAAGCACTTGCCTACCATGTGCAAGCCCCTAAAGTCTTACAAATCTAATGCCACAATCTAATGGTATCTATAACCATTAAAATTTGCTACTGGTGGGCAGATACTTAACACGATCATACAGTTCATTAGAAGTTTTACAACTCAGAGTGAACCTATAAGGATTCCAACACATAGGAATCCACAAAAGGCATATACCCCAGCAATAAAATACCTTCTTTCTCAGCATACCATTTATACATACCTGTCTGATTAAAAATAAAGATTTTCAGTGTTTCCAGTGTTCGATCTGTATGATTAAATCTAGCCATTGGTTTAGCTCCTTGAAATAACAAAATGTTAGGAACAGCTACTGTGCCAAACCTGGTAGAAAGGCTACAAAGGAAAAAAACACTGTCAGAAAATCTGAATTAACAGCAGGATTTCTCATACAATTACCATATCAGAATTAACAGAATAAATGAGAAGCAGTATTGTGTGATTTAAGAAGGTTTGTGACAGTAAAACTTTTCAGACTTACAGTTTGTTCCCAACTTCTTTTCCCATCGGCCAGGGTTGGGGGCATTCCTACAATCTGCGCTGCTTTCTGTTACCACTGGATCTACCCGTAACCCTGTCATTCCACTAGTGAAGTTTTTAACTATCAAAACAGGTCAAACCAGAAAATTCTGATTCATGGACAAAGCATACTGGATCAATTTATTTGACAGAAGAAACTTCAAACTCTTCAGAATGCCCATCTCCATTCCTTAAAAAAGATGAACTTACAATAAGCATCAGCTTGGTAACCTGGTGCAAGGGCATGTGTGACCCAACACACCAGGAAATTCACAATTAGGGCAGGAGGACTTGGAAGTAATCTCACTCATGGGGTAATTTTTCATTTTTCATAATACATCCTAGTCATGGTCCTATCTTCACTTCATCCACTGTGCCAGTTATGACCTTTGGGTAGCTTATTTAACCTACTTAAGCCTCAGTTTCCCCTACAGTAATATTGGATAATCACAAGATTTTTTTCTTTTGTAAGCATGCTGTAACTCAGATAATAAAAAAAAAAAAAAATAGGGCAAACATATGTCCCAGTCCCTATTACAAAAATACATAGCCAGGCATGGTGATGCACACCTTAAATTCCAGCACTTGGATAGCTAAGGCAGGAGTATTACCATGAGTTCAAAGCCAGTCTGGGCTATATAGTAAGTTCAGGACCAGGCTGGAACAGAGTGAGATCTTATATCAAAACAAAACCCAAACAAAACAAAACAAATATATGTTCTAGTTTCCATAATTAAATCACCATACCACTATTTTATGAAAATAAAAAAGCTGATCCTGAAAGCCCAAGGGCCTGGGGATACCAAACCTAAGACCAAGGAGTATCAGCTATGCATGAAGGCAATGAGGGAACATCAAAGCTAGACAGTGTCCTTCTAACCTGTCTGTTCTCTTAGACCAGACCACCTGGGTATTTCCATGAGGTCCGTATGAGAACTAATTTGTTGGGCAAGGTCTTTCTTCATGAAAAGGTTCAGTTAGACATTGGCCATTACATTCCCACACTGAGAAAAATCATTAAAGTGAAAATTAGAATTTTACTTCTTCATTTTCCCACCAACTTGACCATCTTTCCAGTATTCTGAACTGATTACACACAACTTAGAATCTGCTCAGGAATTTAGAAGAGCTAGAAATGCATACTTTAAACCCTGGACGTGATCATAGTACTTAGGGGAATACAGAACATCTGAACAACGTTCTTTATAACTTATTTTATCGGGCATTAAAAAACAGACAAGCCAGGCACATGGTCACACACCTGCAGTTACATCTATTTGGGAGGTAGAGGCAGATTACTTGAGCAAAGGAATTTGAGGCCAGCCTGGGCAACACAGTGACATCCCATCCACTACCACCCCCCAAAAAAAGAAGCCCAATGAATAAAAAAAATAGAGAACAAGGGTAAATGTCACTTTAGAAGACTTAAGTTAGTTTATTACTTTCTTGTCTGTTAGGGAGCATGCATGTAAGAGTGAATATTTAAAAAGAATATTTTAAAAAGAAAGGAAATGAAAAAATCCTATATTGATATAGAATAGGGAAGCCAGGGCTTAGGCTGCTGGGTGGGGACCAAAACTAGGTTGAAGTCATAACTGCAGGTTCAGTCTGGCCAAGATCCTTCAAGAATGCTGGCCTTTCTGTCACTTTAAATCCACCAGGGAACAGGCCTTTTTCATTAAAGGGGTTTTAGAAAGTGACACCACTGCCTCAGGAGTTTAATGATCCCTAATATTCACTCCTGCCTTTCCCTGCCCTCCTCCCCATTTTCTCTGCTTCTAACTTAACTAGTTATGGTTATGATCTTCACAAAACTGCAACCATTAGCCAACAAGGATGAGATGTAACCCCCGTAAGGGAAGATACCTGCTATGCTGAGATGCATCCAAAGCCAAAAAATGAAGTGTTGGAAATGCCCGCGGCAGAGAATTAAAATGAGGGGCCAAACTGGCGGAAAATCGGCACCAGGGGGTATAGAACAGGACCAGGGTACAGTCACTGCCATTCGGGTTTAAAAAATCCATAAGGTCCTGTGGTAAAAAGAAACAGATATTAAGGTTGGAAGTAAATATACGTGCACATATTTCAGGAAGGACACTCGAGGAAAGAGGAAACTATGCTCACCAAGGAGAGAAACTGCAGATAAGGCAGAGAAGGGACAGCGGATGTGACACAACCTCAACATCCTTCTGGATTCTGAACCATAGGACTCCATGAGTCCACAGAAAAGCAGTACCAAATGACAAGATACAAACTTCTAAGTTTTCCTAATACTACTACAGAGCTATGTGACAATGTTTCATATTTCATCAATTCAAATACTAAGTACTCAACAAGTTATAGGCCATTGTCTGGACCTTTAAACTGTATATTGTGGGGGCTAGAGGAATAGCACAGCAATTAGAGCACATGCCAAGCAAATGCAAGGCTCTGAGTTCAATTCCACAGCATAATATAAGCCAGGTGTGGTGTTATACACCTGTAATCCCAGCACTCGAAGGATTAAGGCACAGTCCTCCTGAGTTCGAGGCCAGCCTAGGCTACATAGTGAGCTCAGAACTACAAGACCAGCCTGGACTACAGAATGAAACCCTATCTCAAAAAAAAAAAAAAAATTGTATACCTCAAATTCTATTGTTTAAATGTCTCCCAAAGATCTATATTCAGATACTTGGTACTCAACCTGTGGCACTACTAGGAGGTGGTGGAAGCTTTAGGAGGTGAGGTCTTGTAGCAAGAGTTAGGTCACAGAAGGATGTCCTTAAAGTGAATCCTGGTCTCTTAACTCTTTGACGCTTCCCAGCCCCCATAAAAGGAGGGCTTCGTCAACCATTAGCTTTCACAATGTGCTGCCCTACCACAGACTCAAAAGCAGTGGGGCCAACTGATGATGGACTGTAACCTCCAAACTGTAACCTAAAATAATTTCTCCTTTTTAAGATAGTTATCACGGGTATTCTGTTATAGTAATGGAAAAGCTGCCTAACATTCAACAACTTCAAATGGCACATAGAGCACTATGATAGAACCAACTAACACTTCAGAAGTTCTAAGTCTGTACCAAGCAGTTAGACCAATATATGTGGTCAAAGGTTAGTTCAATCCAAGTGTATCCCTGCTACCAGCTGTTTAACTCAGACTGTCCCGGTCATGGGTATGACACAGTGAAACAGTTCTTCAGGGCTGTGGCTCAGTGTCTAGCAGGCACTCAGGAGGGGATGTGAGGCCAGGCTGACCCAGGCTTTTTGCATATTTTTTTCATAATTTCAGTAGTTCTTTTTTTTTTTTTTTTTTTGAGGCAGGATCTTGATATATTGCCCAAGCATGTCTTGAAACCCGGGGCTCAAGCAATCCTCCTGCCTCACCTTCCAGAGTATCTGGACCATAGGTGTAGGCCACTGTATCCAGCTATAATTCTATAATGCTACTGTAGGGTAGCCCTTACCATTCCTGCCATGACTCCTCAGGAGCTATTAGGCCTCAGGGTATGTTGGAGATATTTTTATGTTGTCTCTATAATAAATATTTTATTTGAAAAAAAGAAAAGGTTTTGTTTTTCCTTTGTTGCAGTGCTGGGGATCAAATCCAGGGCCTCAAGCATGCTAGGCAAACACTACCACTAAGCAACACACCCCATCCCTAGAAGAGAAACGTGGTGTGATTCTGATCCCAAGCATCTGTCCCTTCACTGAATTTGTTATCATGTGGCATAGTGGCAAGGCTACTCCAAGGATGACTAGCTTTTGGCTAGTAATCAACTACTAACTGTATTTTGCCCTTTTCCTGTAAACGTCACTGACAGCAAAGTCAGTTTTCACTCAAGCAGCCATTCAGTGCCATCCCTACTTAGAATACAGATGATGACCCTCCATTTGAAGGTTAACGGAGTATTAAGTCAGAAGATTAATACGCTGAAAAGAAGAAAAGTATTCAGTAATGTCTTCTTACCTGGGACATATTTAGAATTTTCAGAGTGAAATTTTCCACCCCGGTCACATTTCTCTCCTCACAGTTCACCTTAGGGGATTTCAGACTCTCAGTGTTATTGGAGTCCTCTGCCGGGACAGGGTCAGACTCTGCCACCTCTGGCTCAACGTAGTACTCCTCTTCTCTGTCAGAGAAGGTTGGACTTGCACTTTCCAGAGAGAAAAGGCTCTGACGGGCACTGCACTTGGAGTCTTGTTCCCCCCCAATGTCACAGGTGCCACAGCTCGGCTCTGAGTTCTGTCTGTTCTCAGCTTCACCGGGAATCACAGACAGCACTACCATGGGATCACCAGGAGTCTCCAGCTCCAGGATGGCACCTGCCTCTTCCGCTGCCCTGAGGTCATGTGGAGGTTCCTCCTCACTCAGGTGCGTAGCCTCAGTCAGTAAAGAGGGAGCAGGCTGCTCCTGTGACCATAAGTGATCCCTTTCCTCTGCAACTAAAATATGTCATTATGTTCCGTCATATACAACTTGAAAATAAATGATCTCCAAAATGTTACAATTCTCTTCAAAGATGAGATTTTCCCTTACTGGAACCAGGTATAGTGGTAGACACCTGTAACCCCAGAACTCTGGGAGGCTGAGGCAGGAAGAGACCAACTTCAAACCCAGCCTGGGCAATTAGTGAGACTCTGCATCAAAATAAAAAATAAAAAAGCTGAGGATATAGCTAAGTGTCAAAGACCTAGTGCCTTATGGAGAAAAAAGTTACTCTTTCCACTAAACCATCAGAAAGCTATTCACCATTCTCCAGGTACCCAGGTCACAAAAGGGTACTACGTTAGTGGATGTGAAATAAAAAGACGATAAAAACACTGTCATGTGGAATATAACTAAAGCCATTCTGGTACAGACATCTTATTAGGAAAATCGAATATAAACACTATGGCATATTCATTTGTTTGATGAGAACAGCCATGAAAATAATGGTTTTATGCAAGATTCTATTAGAGCAAAACATCTTTGCACAC
Source organism: Ctenodactylus gundi (assembly GCA_004027205.1). NCBI lineage: Eukaryota > Metazoa > Chordata > Mammalia > Rodentia > Ctenodactylidae > Ctenodactylus > Ctenodactylus gundi. Next base: position 285,301 of record PVKB01002364.1, read on the forward strand.
ATTACAACAGCTCAGTGAGGCAGGCAAGACAAGAGTGATCAAGACCACTTAATAGACCCCTAAGCTGAGGCACACAGAACCTCAGGATGTTGCCTGACGGCACACAGCTAGCAATGGACAGAATCAGGTGTACAGAACAGATTCTGACTGCTACTCAGGGTAGCCCTTACCATTCCTGCCATGATTCCTCAGGGGATGTTAGGCCTCTCTTCTGGAGAAACACTGCTTAAGCTGTACAGTTACTTCCTTAGGAGGCCTCTGACAGCTGGACTTTGCCAACCTGCCTTACCACTCTTGGTCTGCTGCCCTACAAAGTGCTAAGAGATGGACCCAGCCACACACCCACAGCAGCAGGAGGGGGAAGAAAGGAACTTTTCTCCCACTTTAGAGCCACAAGATGAGTCCTTGGTAAATGTTTACATTAGGGAAGTGTTCTGGGAAATCTTGTGTGCCCCACTGGCAACTGCCACAGACTTTCTATAGTGTGACTCCTCTGCTCTAACTCTCATCAGTTCCACACCAGCTGCCAGAATCTGCCAGGATCTGACAAGAATGAATGAAATCAGCTGCCCTGAGGACAGCTCATTACATGGGTGGGAAGCAGCCAGCTATGTGACATGTTCTATATGCCAACAGCATGTCACCAGTGTGTAAATAAAAACATTCAAAGAAATAACAGTAAAAAGTTTTCCAGAGTTGATGGAAACTATAAATCTATAGATCCAAGAAGCTCAACTACATCAAAGCACACCATAAGCAAATTTCTCAAACCAGTGACCAAAAGAAAATCTTAAAAGCAGCCAGGAGAAAAAATGATACATTACGTACAGAGGAACCAAGATAAGGATGACAGAAGATCATTCATTGGAAAAAATGAAAACAAGAGCAGCATCTTTTAAGAACTAAAATAAAAACATGATAAAGCTTGAATTTTATATCCAGCCAAGTATCTTATAGATTTTTTTTAATGAAAATGGAGCCCAGGACCTTTTCACTGAGCTACAACTCCAGCTCATTTTTTATTTCTTATTTTGAGACAGATTCTTGCTAAGTCACTAAGTAGCCAAAACTGGGTTTGAATTTGCAATCCTCCTGCTTCAGCTTTCCAGAGTGCTGGCATTACAGGCCTGTATCATCAAGCATGGCTATAAATACTTCTTATGACATATAAAAGCAGAATTCATCAACAGTAGACCCACTTGACACTTACACTCTACTATTGAGATACGCTGTCAGCCTGACAAAAATCTTAAAGGGAACTCCTCCAGGCAGAAGACAAATGATTTCAGATCAAAATATGGATTTATTGTCTTAGTTACTTTTTTTGTCACGGTGACTCAATTCCCAACATCCACAACTTTAGGGAGCAAAGATTTATCTTAGCTTACAGTTTCAGAAAGTCACAGCCCATTCACAGATGGGCGGCTGGAAAATGGTGGATTCACACGGTGGGGATACAGCTAGAGCTAGAGTTGGAGCTACTGCTCCAGAAACAAAGATGCTCACAGCAGCATGGCAGAAGTGAGACAAGTCTGGGAGGAAGGGTGGAACCAGCACACACTCCTCAGGTCAAGCCCCAACCATCCACCCTTCCATCCAGGCCCCACCTCCCAACACTACACAATATCCCTAAGTACATGAGCCTTTTAGGGGACATTCCAGATGCAAACCACATCACTATAAAGATTTAACAAGGTAATTACACATGGATAAATATTCATGACTATTTCCAAAAGGCTTGCTATAAAGGTAATAGAGCTGGGCCAGGTGGTACAGGCCTATAATCCCAACACTGGGAAGCTGAGGCAGGAGGATCACAAGTTCAAACCTAGACTGGGTCAACTTAGCAACTTAGTGAGACCCTGTTTCAAAATCAAAAACAAAAAATGAGCTGGGGATGTAACATAGTATGAAGGTCCTTGAGGGGCCAGGAGAAAGACAAGTAATTGCTATAGGCAAGCAAGGAGGCAATGGGGGTTTCTATTTGTTTTTTAGGATATAGGGAAAAATTGAGGATATATAAAGAGAGGAAAGCAGTTGAGAGCCTGGGCTGCAAAATTAGTCTAATAAATCCTAGCACTACTATGACTATGATATAGAAAAGGAGCTCGGTGCCTGGGCAAGGAGCTTTGGCAAGTTGATAGGAACAGGATTACACTGACAGTTATTCTATAGCCTTTGGTTGATAAGCATGTACTGCCTGCATAATCAGAACAAGAGACAAACATGTCAGTTGTGCCACAAGGTAAAGAAGCCAGAGAGACTAAGAATCTAGAGGAAAAATGAAGACTGCTAGGTTTGGAGGGCAACCCTATACCCAAACACTCAGGCTCCATGCTGACCTGCCCTTGATAACCTAACAACATTCTAGGTCCCATAAGTAAACAAAGAATGCTTGAGCTGGGGGTGCAGGTCTTTTGTTAGCTCTGGATTTCATCTCCAACACTGCCACACACACACACACACACACACACACACACACACACACACACAACACACACACAACACACACACACACACACACACACACACAAGTTGCTAGGACACTGGAAGGACTCAAGAAAAAAATGAAAGTACAACTTGAAATCTCTTTTTCTGGTTGGAGGACTAGGGCATGGTGGCACATACCTGTAATCTCAGTATGGGGAGGGGAGGGCTGCGGGAGGAGGATTGCCACATGTCCAAGGCTAGCCCGGGTTCCATAGTGAGTTCAGGACCAGTCTAGGCTACAGAGTGAGACCCTGCCTCAAAAAAAAAAATCTGTTTTTCTTTGATCTCTCCCTCAGAAAAGCAAAAGGCAGTATGATATACAGAGCTGGTATTTTAAGTTCAGGAGTGTACTCCACCACTACTCACCAAACCTCCCCCTCAATGAAGATATTTATGTACACAGTCCAGATCAGGCACAAAAATGTTCTTATGACTTCAGGTATGAATGTTTCCATATATGTATTAGAAATAAAGGAAACCTTAATTTATATAAAAATAAAAAATGGTAGCTAAGCCTTGCTGGAGGCTAGTAATCCCAGCACACTGGAAGGCTAAAGCAGGAGGACCACAAGTTTGAGTCCAGCCTGGGCAATTTAGATACTTAGAGAGACCCTGTCTCAAAATGAAAAATAAAAATGGACTAGAGACTTAGCTCAGTGTGAAGACCTGGACTTAGTCCTCAGTACTACAATAAATACAAGAAAGAACAGAATGAATGAAGAATAGAAAAAAGGAAGAAAGAAAAAAAAGAAAGAACACATATGAGGCATGCATAAAGTGAAACTTATTTCATTGGTGGCTGCAAGGAAATTACTCAAAAAATAAGAACACCATGCCTACTCTATTGAGAAGGGTTAACTCAGGTCAGCACCTTCTCACATGTCCAGCTGTACAAGCTATAGGTTTTTCCACAATGGCTTCTGTTTGTTTTGTTCCTTCAGTGCTAGGGGTTAAATCCAGAGCATTATGCATGCAAGGCAAGTACACTACTACTGAGCTATATACCCAACCCTTCCACAGCGACTTCTGTAGCAGGGAAGCCAAACAGGGAGACCAAAAACAGTCAAGGGTTGGAGGTGCGGCCACTTCCCAAAGGCAGTATACTTGTCTAAAAAATGGAAAGAATAACATAAATGTAGACAATTACAAGATCACTGTGAAGACAAAATGAGAAAAGATGTGTATGAGTCCCAGCACACGGGAAGTACTCCTAAATGGCTGCAGTGATAATACTGGTAGGTGATAAGTAATCACAGTTCAGAGATGGAACAACACCATGACTAAATTCTATTAATTTCCCTGATAGGGGCTGGAGGAATAGTTCAGCAGTTAAAGCACTTGCCGAGCTGGTTTACGGCCCTGAGCTCCATTCCCCAGCACCACATAACCTGGGCATGGTGACGCACACCTGTAATCCCAGTCCTCAGGAGGCTGAGGCAGGAGGATTGCTATGAGTTCAAGGCCGGCCTGGGCTCCATAGTGAGTTCAGGACCAGCCTGGACTGTAGAGCAGGACCTCGTCTGAAAGAAAAAAAAAAGAAAAGAAAAAAGAAAAAGAAAAGAAAGAAAAGGAAAGGAAAAGAAAATCCCCTGCTAGACACATTAGGAATCCATACACTTTCCTCCATCCTCAGCCCAGGCTACAGCCATCCTGCACGTGTAAATTGCTGTAGCCCTTCAGCTGCCAGGATCAGCCCTCTACTTCCTGTCCATCCACACCTATCCTGCTCCTCACAGCAACCCAAGTGGCACTGAAGGTTAAGACACAAAACTGAAAACATCTCTCCCCTGCTAAAACTCTTCAAATAACCTCCCCTTCCCTGTGAATGAGTCTTCGCTTGTATTAATAGCATGACTAGCAGGTCTTACATGGTGTGGCCTGTCTGCACTCTCTAGACCCTGATCACTCTTCCCCACCTGCCTCAGAGAAACCCAAGGGCTGTTTCTCTGCTGGGAAGGTCCTCCACTCCCTCTCTTCTCCTGGATAACCCAACTCATCCTTCAGAGCTCAGCTTAAAGCTCACCTCTGTGAGGACATCTTTTCTGGCCCTCAGGCCAGGGTGGGCAGTCTCTGTACAGCACCCAATATGGCACTGAGATGATCCTTGATGTATTTTTCATCCTTGCTATTTACATATTAGCTGGAGCCTACCTTGCCACCAGAAAGCAGGGCAGGCCTATGGCTATGTCTGGTTATCACCGTACCCCCACTGCCTAAACACATCTAGTATGTGACAGGTAATCAGGAAAAATTTGCTAGCTGGGGCTGGGGGTGTAGCTCACCAGTCAGAGTGCTTGCCTATCAAGCACAATCGCCCTCGGTTCAATTCCTCAGTACTACATAAGCCAGTGTGGTGATACTTGCCTGTAATCCCAGCACTTCGAAAGCTGAGGCAGGTGGACTGCTCAGAGTTCGAGGCCAGCCTGGGCTACATAGTTTAGGACCTGCTAGGACTACAAAGTGAGACCCAGTCTCAAAAAAAAAAAAAAAAGAAAGAAAGAAAGAAAGAAAGAAAGAAAGAAAGAAAGAAAAGAAAAAAAGAAAAAGAAAAGAAAAGATGGCCCGCACTGACTTCAAAAATAAGTTATTGTCTGAGTCAACCTGGGCTCTGGCAGAAAACAATAGACTTCGGTTTTGCAATTTAAGAGTTTAATGAGGGACTACCAATGCGGGCTGGATACAGAGAAACCGAGAGTAACTGTGAGGAACGCGACAGTCAGCAACAGCACAGGAGGAGCCAGGTACCACTCAAACCTCTCACAGGTCCAGAGTCAGAAACCATCAGAGAGCCTTGAAACAACAAGCACAGCGCAGAGAGCAGCTTCCCAGCCCCGCCGCCTTTCTGTAGGAGGACCAGCCGGCCTGTGACCACCCCCGGGAAGGGGGTTGAAACAACACCCTGACCCCACTCTCTCCTCACTCCAACCCAGAACAGGGCAAGTGAGACCGCTGTTATTCCGCACAGGCCTTTCTCACCTAGGAGGCTGGCAGGTAAGTGCAGTGGGAATACAGAAGCGTGATTTGGAGGTCAGGCAGGGATAGATTCGCATCTTGGCTCCTCAACTTCTGGCTGTATAACCCAGGCAAAGGACTCAACTAGCTCTGAGTCTGTTTACTGATCTGTCCAATGGAAACAATAACATCATCTGCATAACATTTAAATATTCAATAACGTGATCCTCAAAAAGCACTAGCACTGAGCCGCTGTCCAGTGATACAGGTGTTACCATTACTCAGCCTTCTCCAACCTTGCCTCCCTCCAGGGTCACCTCGGGGAAAGGACTTGGCTATTTCTGTTAAGATCTGAACAAGCTAAACCAAAGGGTCTGAACTTTAATACGTTTGTGAGAAG
>PVKB01002365.1:0-290997 GCA_004027205.1 Ctenodactylus gundi
AGAAGGGGGGGGGGGGGAGCCCAAGACTGAACCCTTTAGAGGAAAAGAAAGCTCCGAAGAGCACACCAGGGCTTTGGGGTCACCCTAAAACAGTGCCTAGGAAGAAACTGGCATAAGCAGCACAGAGGAGAAAAGAGGGGAAAAAGGCTGCTGATCCCCTGAACGGCTCAGGGGCACCTCTGCTCCGAGGGTGGAGAGCCCCGCTCTGGGGGAGGGAAGCCGGGACAGATGGAGAGCTGTGCTGAGTGGACCGAGAGGAACAAGACACCTCGAAAGGGGGATCATCGCCTCATTCCTCCGGCATGAGCCAGAGGCTTCCGGTTCACCACTGCCCTGCACGCCAGAGGCATCTAGGACCAGGAAGTTCATCGCCTGTCCATCCCATGAGCCAGAGGCTTCCAGAGGCTTCCAGGGAATTACATCACCCTGTCAATCCTGAGCCCCAGAGGCTTCTAGAGACATCTAGGACTGGAAATTTCATCACCCTGTCTGTCCCTTCGACCAGAGGATTCCAGAGGCATCTAGGCCTGAGCCTTCACCAAACTCTTCTTTCTTGCACACCAGAGACAGCCAAAGGTAATAGAACCATGGGGAAATGTGGTAATAAATCTCATACAAAAAGACCTGACACCCCAGAAGATGATACCAGGGATATTGAAATTGCTGAATCCAAAGATGAAAGTGGCAAAAATGATGGTAACTTCTGGGCCCAGATATTCAGTGAATTAAAGCAGGAAATAAAACAGACAACAGAAGAGCTACACCAACACATAGCTAAGCAAAAAGCAAGCCTTGAAAAGCAATTAGAGGAGACCAAAGAAGAAATATACCAGAAGATAATGGAGGCAAAAGAAGAAATTAGAGAAGAACACAACAGAGATATAGAGAAATTGAATGCAGATATTCAGGAAATGAAAAAAACATGCAGGAAATAATAAAACTACATTAAACATCTTCAGAATAGAATGTATGTCAGACCTAGAAGATAAAATGACTGAGCTGCAACATACAGGCCATGAAGAACATAAAGTAAATAAGAAAGTGAATCATTACAACAGCTGATAGATGATTCAAAGAGAAACAACCTCAGAATTATGGGAGTCCAGGAGAAGACTGAGGACAAAACAAATGAAATAATGGAAGAAAATTTCCCAAATCTAAGAAAAGAAATGAACATGGAACTACTGCAGGTATATAGAACACCAAACAACTTTGATCAGAAGAGATCCTTCTCAAGACACATCATAATTAAAATTCTAGAAACCCAACACAAAGAGAAAATACTAAAAGCTGTAAGAGAAAAACAGAAGGTGACCTACAAAAATAAGCCCATCAGGATAACTGCAGACTTCTCAATTCAAACTCTAAAAGAAAGGAGATCTTGGAGCAATGTCATCCAAGCACTAAAAGAACATAAATGCCAACTAAGACTGCTATATCCAACAAAATTATCTTTTAATTTAAAGGGAGAACTTAAAACTTTCCATGACAGAGACAGCTTAAAGGAATTTGCAGCCACTAAGCCAGTATTGCAGAGAATACTTAAAGGAAACTTAGAAAGTGAAAGACCAGAGACATCAATGACCCCAGAGGAACAGTGACAACAGCAAGAGGAGAATGAGCTGAGAAAAAAATGTTAGTAATCAGTGAAATATGAGTGTAAGTTATGAAAGTTAAAAAATTCTGAAATAACTAAATTTGCCTTCATATCTGTCACTTTAAGTACATTTATGTGGTATAGATTTAAGTTCATTTAATGTAGCAATGGGATGTAGTTTTAACTTTGTTTTATTGTAGCAATTCACTTATTAGGTCACTGATGAAAATTTATCCTAAGAAAACTAATTGATGTAAAGATAACCCTGTGAATGTACAAATATTGTACCTTCCAGTATTCAGCTAAGGCATTTGAAATTTAACTTTTTTCCTTCTTCTTTCCCAAAGTTACTAGTCTTTTGAACTACATGCTTGTAGTTATTTTCTAATTTCAACTGGTGGGTAAGACCAGGTTTAACAATAGCAACAAAGATATACCAAAATATAGGGAAAAAATCTTTTCATAAATATCCCAGTAAAGGGATTGGTTGGATTCAGAAACGAGGCATCAAGATTTAACTACTGCGACCCATTCAATGAATAGGAAGCTGAGTTAGAGTGGTGACTTAAGTGAAATGACTTAGGTGCGGAAGATTAATATGTTAAACACTGTATGGCTTCTCTGACTAGGGAAACCCAGAACACAGACATTCTTTGGAACCACATGAAGTGATAGCTGGAGTTGGGGGAAGGGATAGGATGTGGGTGGGAGGGTAGAAAATGGGAAGGGATTGTAAACTCGATATGATACATAGGTGTACGAAACACCCAAATTCATGTGAATACTATGTATTACATATATATATAAATATTAATAAAAATAGTGGGGAAAAAGAAAATACCATGATTCAAAAATGTACTTATATCTTCCCTACCTAGCATCAGTACTTTGCAATGCAGGAGAATCTCAGTGGTTCACTCTCATGACTGTATAGCCGCCTGCGTGCTGGTGCTGTCCAGCATCAAGTGAGTGTTGAGAGATTAGTCCCTGTGTTGTCAGCCCAGCAAAAGGCTAACATTCAAGATTCAAAATACAGTTTTTATTGAGTGTATACCTGAATGTGTTTTGTTTTGATACCACTACACAGTCAACAATCATAAAACTGTTTCAAGGACTATATCTATTAAATAGAGACATGTCTTAGATTACTGGGCTCTTATTTGATTAAAATGTCTTTTAATGATAACTGGTTTCATTTCATTAGAATTCTTCATTCTGAAATCATGTCTTGATTGGCTTTGCAGATGTATTCAAGTGAGAGCACAATCATTTCCAGCTACTTGAGGGGCATAGACTTTATCATAATAACTGCATGCACCCTGCCTTCTAAACCCCACGCTGGCAGCAGGTCAGGTTAGGCCATCCCCCCAGCAATGACCCTGGGCCACAAGTCTGCCCACCTTTGCTGCCAGACCTTGAGCTACCACTTTCAAGAGGTAGCTCCTTGAGGGTACTTGCTTCTAATAGAGGTCTGTCACATCAAAATTCAAGAATATAATACAGATACAAATACTTTTGCATCAATTAAAAGAATAACACGTGGAGAACATCTGCAGCCTCTTCCCTGGCATCTGGCCCTTCCTCAGATGCCACACATCTGGCTCTTAAATCCACCAATGGAGCCACTATGTAGCATTTGCAGATTTTTTTATATTTTGTTTTATTTTTATATATTTCTAAGGTTTGCTCTTTGTTCATGAAAACTCATGGCCTGATCACTTTAAAATATTACCCAAATGTGGAAACAACGCACGTGAATCATGGCAACTCTGACATAGCGTTGGCTCTGCTCCTCTTGGACACCTGTGTGCATGAACATCACTGAGGAAGCTCACGGGATAATGAGACAAGCAGCTCGTGAGAAATACATAGTGAGAACTGGTGGTATAGCCCAATCCTACCACACGTAGCACTGAAAAAAAAAAAAGAAGAGAGAAAAGGAATCTTACATGGAACCCTCATTATGTGAAGAATTTGTCTGTTAATGACAGTAAAGCCCCAATAATAATGGCCTCAACCCAGGAAAAGTTAGTCCTCATTTCCCTTGCAGGAAGTCCACGACCTGGACCTCAGTCGACACTAGGACTCACAAAGCCATTGTCATGGCTGTGTTGATAAAAGAGTTAAAATTCTCAGCCTCCACATTCCCAGCAAGTGCTAGGAAGTTGTAAGATGCTGCACTAATGTTGACCCAAAGCAGCACAACATGAAACTAAACACAAAAGTCATCATTTCTTCATTGGGAGCTAATATCCCATCCTTCCCAAGAAGCTGAAACTTGTAGGCATCATTATTTAAGTCTAGGGAGATTCTGGGAGGCCAAAGTAAGTGACCTTGTCAAGACACATTCTGAAGTGAAGTGCAATTTTGACATACATCTTTAGCTACAATGCAGGTGTTTCTAAAAGACTAGCAAGGAAAAAGATGCCCTGAAAATGTATTTTTAAGATATCTATATTTGGTACCTAGACATCTTCTTCCATGTCCTACCCAAATTCCTTCTCCTAATTGTGGGATTGCTCCCTTGTCCACTGTCCCTCATGAGAGTGTACTCTAATCTGACGGGCTATTGTCTTTGTATTCCTTGGATGTTGGTAAAATCCTTTTTATCACCCTGTCACCAGTCCTCTATATGCTTCCTGGCGTGGCCATGGTGACTGTGGACCCACTGTGTCCAGCCCTGTGTCCAGGACTTACTTAGAGGGAAGGAGAAGAGCTGAGCATGGTGGCACCCACCCATAATCCCAGCTTCCTGGGAGGCTGAGGTGAGAGGACTGCAATTCAGAGCCCAGGCTGAGCAAGTTAATGACTTACAAAAGCCCTGTTTCAAAATAAATTTTAAGAGGCTAGAGGAATTGAACAACAGTTAAAGTGCTAGTGTTGCAAGCGTAAGGCCCTGAGTTCAATTTCCCAGCACCACATAAAGCCAGGCATGGTGGTGCAGCCCTGTAATTCCAGCACTCGGGAGGCTGAGCCAGGAGAATTGCTATGAATACGAGGCCAGCCTGGGCAATATAGTGAGTTCAGGACCAGCCTGGGCTGTAGAGAGAGATTCTGTTTCAAAATGAAAGAAAGAAAGAAAGAAAGAAAGAAAGAAAGAAAGAAAGAAAGAAAGAAAGAAAGAAAGAAAGAAGTTTTTAAAGGGGATGGATAGGTGGGATTAGTAAAGTTGTATCTCAGTGTGAAGGCTCCAGGTCTGACCTGCAGTACCAAAGGGGGAAAAAAAAACTGAGGGGTGGGGTGGGAAGAGGCTCAAAACTTGAAAACTCCAAGGGAGGGAATCCTCAGCAATAAAAGATTTTACTCACCCTGGGCAAGAGTGATAAGTTCAGGCTCCTGAACTCTAAGCTGGGTGAAACTGAACAAGGAGGGAAAGTCAGGTTAGTTCAGGACCCAGAGGTGTACAGGTAACCAAGGCCAGTCACCAAGAGGCCACTGGGAGATCTGGGGTGACAGACAGAACTACTACCAGTGGGCTCATGGGAGGCTTTATGAAATGGGAAGACGAAGTTCTGGAAAGAAGTTGTTGGTTTTGGAGGCAGGAACCTCTCAGCAGGGGCCTAGGCCGCAGAAGGCCACTTGCAAGAATTACAGTAGAACCGGGCTTACTGGCATGTGTGCCCATAGTTCCTGCTACCGGGGGAGGCTGAGGCAGGAGGCTCACTTCAGACAACATAGTGAGACCTCATCTCAGGAAGCGTTTCAAGACATGTGTACCACAGCACTGGACCATACAGATCCTCCTTCCCTGAGGTATTCTTTCCTGTTATAACAGAGGTAAAAGGAGAAAAAGTATAAAGGAACTTACCGAGGGCAGGTTCTTTATTATTGGTTAGAACAATCTCTCCCAGTTATATCTTATTTAATACCTTGGTAAAATACAAAGAAAAGCGTACTTTTGTGTAATGAATTAGCCCAAAAGTATATGAAGAGAAAAACCAATTATTTCCTGTGGCTCCCTCTCCATGGAACTCTGAGATATGCACTGCTGGCCACCGTGGGTACAGATCCACCTTTGCGTACTGCCCAAATGTGCAGAAATATATTCAAACACATTTGAGGGTAGACTGGGCTTTGGGCTATGTGTTTCATCGTATAAAACACAATCTGGTTACTAATACTATCTTGAGATCTGCTTTTAAAATATTTATCTTAAACCGGCTACCAAATGAATAGGTACAGATCTGACCTATTATTTCCAATAGTATATATATATATATATATATATATATATATATATATATATATATATATATTTCTGTATTTATTTTTGTAGTACTGGGAATTGAGTCCTCACTTGTGTTAGCCACTGAGGTGTGTTGCCAGTTGTCTTTGTTATTTTTTAGTTGCTGTGACAAAATACCTAACATCCACAATACAAGGAGGAAAGATTTATTTAGCTCACGGTTTCAGAAGGTCTCACACAGTCTGTTCATAGGCAGCTGACACCAATGGAGGCACATAACCCAGGATGGAGGAGCTGCTCACCCCATCGCAGACAGAAACTAAGCGGCTGGAGCCATGCTGGAGACTGAGGCAAGGCTAGAGCTTTCTTTCCCAGGAAGAATCTGTAACAATGTTTTTTCTTCCTGCCTTTAATTACTTCAAGCTGCCAGTTGGGCCCACGTAGGGTGCACCCCTTCCCTCACTTCCTGGCCCACAAATCAACAACATACACCTGAAAGCTCTGCCCTGAGTCACCCAATTGAAGCACGTTGACACAATCATTCCATGTCAAACCACAAGCATCTGCCCCTTCTAGCCAGGCCTCACCTTCCAGTAAATAGCACACAATTCCAAATACATGAAGCTTTTGGGGGGGTCACCCAAGGTCTGAACCATAGCACCAGCAATTTATTCAATTTAATTTAATCTTACTTTATTTTATTATACTTTATTTCACTAAGTTGCCCAAGATAAACTAGAACTTATGATTCTCTTGCTTCGACCTCCTGGGTAGTTAGGATTACAGGCAAGTGTCACTACATCCAGCTCTTCAATTCACTAAACCAGCTTTTTAATGATGGACATTCAGGAATCCCTTTAATAGCCAGCAGAGCTAGGAGGTCACTTTTGTTCTCAAATACGCCAAGCCTAGAAACATCCGAATCTTCATAGCCCCTGAGTTCCACAACTGTGACAAATCCAGTATTCCCCTGATGATCTCAGAAGTGAAAAGTACCATCAAGTTGTGGAAGGATGCAATAGTATTCATTACATGACAACTGAGAATTATTTAACATTTTTAAACTACAGGAATTTCACCACCAAAGGCAAAGAGGACCACACTCTGCAGAGGTAAACTTCCATCTTCCCATGGAACTGAGCATTAAGTTAATTACAGTAACAATGCTGTGTTTTTAACTGCATAAAAATGCCTAAGATGTTACTTAAGAGAAAAATATAAAAGCAGTAGATCCGGGAAAGAGATTAAATGAATTCATTTTAAAATTACTAGTCACACAATCTATAAATAACTAACAAGCCATCATGCCACTGGGCCCTTTATCGCCCATGGCCCATAGCTGCCCCGGGCTGCAACAAGTCAGATTCTGCTAATGAGGCCCGTGTGTAACTGTCTCCCTTGGTTCTCTGAGTCCTGTATTATTCACCAGTAGCTTCATGATTCTTTGTAGTGCCAGACTTTTTTCCAATGCCTAATGAATTTTCTTCGCAGCCTGACCTGCATGGGAAGCTTTGCTGTCAACATTCTCTGTAATTGAGATTCTGCATGCATTGCAGCTGGTGAAGCCGACACCATGCGCCAAGCAAGGATTTTTTTCAAATCACTTTATACTCTTTCCTGTTTGAAATCCTCACAATTGTTTTAATCTATTTTCTACTGCTATAACAGAATACCAGAGGATAGACAAACAGAGAACAGAAATTTATTTGGCTCATGGTTCTGGAAGCCAGAAATCTAAAGACCATGGCTCCAGGGTCTGGAGAGGATCTATGTGCTGCATCATCTGGTGGCAAAAGATCAAAAGGTGAATGAGCTCACACACAAGGGAGAGAACCGGTCCAACTTCTTCTATTAGGGGTTCAGCCTACTACTACATGCCGGAGACATCCAGGTAATAGCTGGTACCCCACTGCCAGCAAATTTGAGCTCACGGAACTGGACCTTCTCATACCCCATCCCTGCAGAGGCAGCCAGGGAATCGTGAGCACTCCACTGCCTGTATGTGGGAGGCCAGGGGACTGGGCCCTCTTGTACTCTGTCCCAGAGACAGCCCAGTAGCCACTGGTAGCCACACACCCCCATCTACACCTCAGAGTCCACTTGGCTGGTCTAACCTCTATCCACAGCTGCTGTGGGCAAGAGGCATCCAGGTAGCTGTGTCCAGACCCCCACCTCCCCACCTGCACCTTGGAGACCATATGACCAGGCCTACGCAATATCCACCATCACTGAGCACTGGAATCACCCAGGCAGCCACATCTAGTCCCCCCAAGCACACCTCAGAGCCCACACGACTGTGTCTACTCTGTACCTGTCACTGCGATGCACAAGAGGTACCCTGGTAGCTTCATCCAGACCTTAACCTATACCTGGAAGCCAGCATCCCTGAGCCTCTTTGTCAACCATTTCTGCTGCATGCCAGAGGCATCCAGGCAGCTGTGCTCAGACCCCTGTCTGTACCTCAGAGCCCATACAGGCAGGCCTAATCAATACCTGTCACTGGAAGCACCCAGAAGCATCCACCCCCATATGACCTGCCAGAAGGCAGGAGGGTGCCAAGACTGGCAGCTTCAACTACAGCACACAAAAAAAAAAAACCTCTAAAACACACCTAATAGCAACTATCAGTTCATCCTGGGAAAGGATGAACTAGCTTTCGTGTAACAAGGAACACCATGACACAGACAGCATATTACACAAGCATATAGCAACATTCTCAACTATCAAAAATAGAGATTGTTCAAAGAGTAACCACAGCAAGCCAAAGGAATACTCAACAGCAAGATGAGAAAACATGGGGGGAGGGGCAAGATCCTGCAGAAACCGCCCCCAGCTCACCAAGACAGATCCAGATAGAACAAGAGGAATATCCAAAATTCCTCAACCTTGAAACAAAAATATTTAACCTACTGGAAGAATTCAAAACAGAGTCAGAAACAAACTACTCAAAATACAAGAAAGACTCAGACAACAAATTACACAAAATACTTGAAGAAATCAAAAAATTTTACCAAAGAACTTAAGGAATAAACAAATGCAGAACTACAGGAGTCAATACAGAAAATGAATGACAAGTTCACTAAAGAATTCCAAAACTATGAAAAGATAAAAGAAGAACACCAAGAGATGAAAACCTCCATGGAAAGTCTAGGGAACAGAATGAGACAAAATGAGGAAAGAATTCAGATTCAGAGGACAAGAGCATCAAAATGACCCAAACTATTAACAACTATGAAATAATTCAATGTTAACTAGGAAATGAAATGCTACAGGTTATAGACGACTCAAAGAAGCTTAATCTCAGAATAGCAAGAATTTAAGAAAAAATGGAAATCCATCCTAAAGGACTAAGAAATCTATTCACTGAAGTCACAAGAGAAAACTTCCCACACATAGAAAACGAAATAGACACACAAGTGACACAGGCATACCATATACCCACCAGATATGACCAAAACAGAAGCTCCCCTGGACATATTATAACAAAACTCACTGAAATATACAGCAAAGAGAGAATTCTAAAAGCTGTAAGAGCAAAATAAAAGCAAGTCACATATCAAGGCAAACCTGTCAGGGTAACAGAAAACTTCTTACACAAATCCTAAGGGCCAGAAGAGCAGGGAGTGAAGTGCTCAAAGCCCTAAAGGACAGTAACTGTGAACCAAGACTCCTGTACCCAGGAAAAATATCATTCAAATTCAACAATGAAATAAAAACCTTCCACAACAAAGAAATCTTGAGGAAATTTATGACAACCAAACCATCACTACAAGGAATTCTCACAAGTCTACTGGACAGGGAAATGGGAACCACTGTAACAAAGAACACAGTGGCAGGTTGATTCTTAATAGAGACAACATCCAAATATAAGTAAACAAAACAGTTGAATATTCACAGGGTTATAAAACGGCAGGATATAAGACACACATATCATTAATAACCTCTAAATGCTATCAGCCTCAACCCGCCAATCAAAAACATAGATTGGCTAACTGGATTAAAAAAATACAATCCAGCCTCACCCCAGCCATCCATGGCTGAGGCTGGGCTCAGCAAGAACCAGGCAGAGATGCTTCGGAGGAGGCAGGTAGGCCACTAGGACATCCACTCCACTGCCCCTCGCCTCAGGGGCCCTTGGCAGAGCCTGGGCTCAACGAGCAACCAGCAGGCCTGCTCCACAGGAGCCTGGTAGGCCTCCCAGATATCCTCCCTGCCGCTCTCCTCGGAGACCCATGGCTCAACCTGGGCTTGGCTAGCACCTAGCACAGCCGCTCAGCAGGGGGCTGGTAGGACTTAGGGACATCTTCCCTGCCAACCCTCGCAGCAGAGACCAACGGTGGATCCTGGGTTCAGCAGTAGGTCTCCTTGCCATCTTCGCTGCTGCAACTCACAGCAGAGGCTGGAGTGGACACTGGGCTTTGGGAACACCGAGCAGAGCCTCTCCAAAATAGATCCATGGGACTCCCCACCACCTTCCCTGCAACCCCTCAGAGCAGAGGCCCGCACAGAGACTGGGCTTTGCCAGTACCCAATAAAGGCGAGTGGAACGAGACCGAGGGAGATTCGCTGCAATCTCCCCTGCATTTCTCAAAGGTGGTCAGAGTGGAGGCTAATGATCTCCTGGCCTTGGGCACAGGCATGCCAGGGTGAGTCCCCAGAGGAAACCCAGGGACAAACAACCAGAGACAACCAAAGACAACAGAACCATGAAGAAACGTGGAAATAAATCTCCTTAAGAAGTCTTGACATACCAGAAGAGCATAATAGAAATCCTGAAAATGCAGAATCTAAAGATAAAAATGACCAAAATTACAGTAACTTCTGGGCCCAGAAATACATTGAAAGAAACCAGGAATTAAAACAGGAATTGATGCAAGAAATGAAGCAGGAAATAAAAGTCATAGAGCAAGGACAACACCAAGACCTAGCTAAGCTAAAAGCAAGCTTTGAGAAGCAAGTAGAAGAGATATAAGAAGAAATGAACAAGAAGATAAAGAAGGTAAAACAAAAAATGAGAGAAGAACACAACAGAGATATAAAAAAATAAATGCAGATATCCAGGAAGTGAAAAACACACAGGTCATAATAAACAATGATATTGAACAATTACAAAATAGATTATCAGACCTAGAAGACAAAATGAGGGAGTGGGAACAGAAAGACCATAAACAATGCAAAGTAAAAAAAGAAGAAAGTGAATTATTACAACAAATAACAGATGATTCAAAGAGAAACAACCTAGGAATTATGGGAGTCCAAGAGAAGACCAAGGACAAAACAAAAGGCTTAAAAGTCATATTCAAGGAAATTATGGAAGGAAATTTTTCAAAACTAAGAAGAGAAATGAACATGAAACTACTGCAGGCATGTAGAACACCAAACAATATGGATCAGAAAAGAGGCTCATCACGACACATCATAATTAAAGTATGAGAAACCCAACACAAAGAGAGAATACTGAAAGCAGTAAGAGAAAAGCAAAAGGTGACCTACAAATATAAGCCTATCAGGATAACTGCAGACTTCTCAACCCAGACTCTAAAAGCCAGGAGATCGGGGATCAATGTCTTTCAAACACTAAAAGAACACAAATTCCAACCAAGAATACTATATCCAGCAAAACTATCCTTTAAACTAGAGGGAGAAATTAAAATTTGCCATGATATACAAAGCGTAAAGAAACTTGCAGCCACTAAGCCAGCACTGCAGAGAATTTTCAAAGGAAACTTAGATAGCAAAAGAGAGGACAGCGACACAAGTGACCCCAGAGGAAAAAACAGACAAAAGCTAGAGGAGACTGAGCTGAGGAAAAAGTTCAGCCAATAAACAACATGGAAAAACTAATACTACAGCAGGACACACCAAAAATACTTCAATAATTACCCTAAATGTGAATGGCCTCAACTCACCTATCAAAAGACATAGACCAGCAGACTTGATCTAAAAACAGAAACCCACAATTTACTGCCTGCAAGAGACACACTTCACATACAAGGAAACTCATAGACTGAAAATAAAAGGTTGGAAATTAGTATTTCAGGCAGCAGGACCAGAAAACAAGCAGGGGTAGCTATATTAATCTCAGACTCATCCGATTTCAAAAGAAAACAGGTGAAGAGAGACAAAGATGGACACTACATACTGGTTAAAAGTACACTAGAACAGGAAGAAATCACAATTATCAATATAGATGCCCCCAACTCTAAAGCACCCAATTATGTAAACCAAACATTACTAGATCTGAAAGGACAAATAGGCCCCAGTACAATTATTGTTGCCTTTAATAAGGGGACTTTAACACCCCACTATTACAAATAGATAGATCAACCAGACAAAAAATTCACAAAGATAGACAACTGCTAAAAGACACTATAGAACACTTGAACATAACAGACCTTTGTAGAGTTTTACATCCAACATCAACTGCCTACACATTATTCTCAGCAGCACATGGAACATTTTCTAAAACAGACCATGTCGTAGGACATAAGTCATGCTTAAACAAGTATAAAGGGATAGAAATAGTTCCCTGCATACTCTCAGATCATAGTGGAATAAAACTAGAACTTAACAGGAGCAGAAACAGAAGAAAATACACAAACACATGGAGACTTAACAACATACTACTGACCAAACAATGTATCATGGAAGAAATCAGAGAAGAAATCAAAAACTTCGTAGAGTTAAATGATGATGGAAGTACATCATATCAAAATCTATGGACACAATGAAAGCAGTCCTTAGAGGAAAATTCATAGCCATAAATGCACACATCAAAAAACAGAACAGTCACAAATAAATTCACTAATGATGCACCTTAAGGACCTAGAGAAACAAGAACAACTTAACCTAAAAGGCAGTAGAAGAGAAGAAGTTATAAAGATCAGATCTGAAATAAATGAGATTGACATTAAAAAGACAATAAAAAGATTAATGTGTCAAAGAGCTGGTTCTTTTCACCTTCTGATTCGGACTTACTTCACTAAGCATGATGCTCTCTAGTTTCTTCCATTTGCCTGCAAAAGCCTCCACGCTATTGGACTTTACTGATGCACAGTATTCCATTGTGTATAAATACCACATTTTGTGTATCCATTGGTCTGTTGATGGGTATTTTGGTGCCTTCCATATTTTTGCTATTGTTAGTCTCTCTGATATGAGAGACCCAGATCACAACTCCTTTAAAACTTAAGATGAAAGACAAAGTGAAAGAGGGGGGTAGGGAGGTGGCGGAGGGAGGGAGTGGTGGGTAGGGGGAGGGCCAAAAGGAGAGTGGGAAAGCCCTTGTCACCTTGACAAGATATGTATGTGCACAAAATGCTCAAATCCATCATAAACCTTGAATTTTGCACATATACATATCAATAAAGTGTGAATAAAAGAGCTGGTTCTTTGAAAGAATTAACAAAATCGACAAACCTCTTGCTTACCTCATCAAGAAAAGGAAAGGCACAGATCAGCACACTTAGAAACGAAAAGGGTGTAATTACAACAGACTCTGCTGAAATCCAGAGTATTATAAGAAATTACTTTGAACATCTAATTCTAACAAATCCAAGAACTGAGAAGAAATATCATAATTAAATGAGGAACATACAAAAAGATATAAAAGATATAAAAATCATGAACAACCCCATCATGCACACAGAAATTAAAGCAGTAATAAAAGCTCTACCTACAAACAAAAGTCCAGGCAAGACGGATTCACAGCAGAATATTTTCAGTACTTTAGGAAAGAACTAACTCCGATCTTCCCCAACCTATTTCGTAAAGTAGAAAGTGAATGAATACTACCAAACTCATTTCTTGAGGCTAGCCTCACACTAGTTCCAAAACCAGACAAAGCCTTAACCAGAAAGGAAAATTATAGACCAATATCCATAGTAAATATAGATGCAAAAATCCTCAGTAAGATTCTGACAAACAGAATCCAACAAGTAATCAGAAATATCATACACCATGACCAAGTGGGCTTCATCCCTGAGACGCAAGGTTGGTTCAACATATGCGAATCAATCAATGTAATACACCATATCAACAAAAGCGAAAACAAAAACCACATGATCATCTCTATTGATTCAGAAAAAGCCTTTTACAAAATCCAGCAACCCTTCATGATAAAAACACTGAGAAAAATAGGTTTAGAAGGGCCCTTCCTAAAACTCATAGAAGCCATATATGCTAAGCCTACTGCAAATATCATAGTAAATGGAGAAAAATTGAAATCGTTCCATCTCAAATCAGGAACGAGACAAGGCTGCCTACTTTTACCTCCCTTATTCCACACAGTCTTTGTAACATTTGCCATAGCAATCAGACAAGAAAATGACATAAAGGGAAACTGCATTAGAAAGGAGGAGGTCAAACATTACTTATTCGCAGATGATATGATTATCTACATGGAAGAGCCTAAAAACTCCACTACGAAACTCCTGGAAATAATAAAAAATTTAGCCAAGTCACAGGCTACAAAATTAACACTAAAAAATCAATAGCTTTTCTCTACACTAACAATGAACTTATTGAGCACGAATTCAGAAAAACAATTCCATTCTCAACAGCTAAACAAAAAAATTAAATATCTAGGAGTATACCTAACCAAGGAAGTGAAGGACTTACATAAACTACATTATATTGAAGAAAGAAGTTATAGGAGACATTAGAAAATGAAAAGTCATCCCCTGCTCTTGGATAGGCAAAATAAATATAGTCAAAATGACTATACTTCCTAAACTGATACATACATACATTCAATGCAATTCCTATCAAGAGACCTACAAGTTTCTTCAAACAACTTGAAACAACAATCCTTAAATTCATATGGAACCAAAACAGACCAAGAATAGCCAAAGCAATCCTGAGCGACAAGACCAAAGCAGGAGGCATTACAGTTCTAGACATCAGGCTGTACTATAAAGCCATAGTCGTAGAAACAATTCGGTACTGGCACAAAAATAGACACATAGACCAGTGGAACAGAATTGAAGACAGAGAGACAACCCCACATACCCTCAATCACTTAATCTTTGACAAAGGGGCCAAACACATACAATGGAAAAAGGACAGGCTGTTCAACAAATGGTGCTGGGAAAACTGGACATCCACATGCAGAAGAATGAATCTAGTCACACACCTATCACCATGCACCAAAATCAAATAAAAGTGGATCAAAGACCTAGACATTAACAGTGAAACAATGAACCTCCTAGAAGACAAATTAGGCAAATATCTAAAAGACCTAGGGGTAGACAAAGACTTCCTTGACAAGACACCAGGAGCAAAAGAAATTATCCCCATTACTAACAAAACAGACCTTGTCAAATTAAGAAGCTTCTACACAGCAAAAGAAACTTTCAACAATATAAAAAGAGAACTAACAGACTGGGAAAAAATATTCACCACCAACAACTCAGATAGGAAGCTCATAAGTAGAATATACAGGGAGCTGAAGAAAAGTAAGCCTACCGAAATAAAGGGTCCTATTGAAAAGTGGTCAAATGAAATGAAGAGGCCGTTCACTCACAAAGAAGTTCAAATGGCCAACAGATACATGAAAAGATGTTCAACACCTCTAGCCATAAGAGAAATGCAAATCAAACTACACTAAGATTTCATCTCACTCCAGAGAGAATGGCGTTATATCAACAAGTCAAATAATAATCAGTGCTGGTGAGGCTGTGTGGGAGTGTAAATTCGTACAACCCCTTTGGAAAGCAATATGGAGATCTCTCAAAAGACTAGAAATAAATGTCCCCTTCAATCTAGTGACACCCCTCCTGTGAATATATCCAAAAGAGACCAAAACAACACATAACAGAGACATATGTATACCCATGTTCATAGCAGCACAACTAACAATAGCTAAAATATGGAAGTCACCAAAATACCCATCAACAGATCAATGGATATATAAACTGTGATATTTATACACAGTGGAATACTGTGCATCTATAAAGTTCAACAGCGTGGAGGCTTTTGCAGGCAAATGGAAGAAACTTGAGAACATCATGCTCAGTGAAGTGCATCAGAAACAGAAGGTGAAACATCAAATGGTCTCTCTGATATGAGAAACCCAGATCACAACTCTCATGGAACTTAAAACGAAAAACAAAGTGAAACAGGGGGGTAAGGCAGGGAGGGAAGAAGAGGTGGGGTGGGAAGGACAAAAGGAGAGTATGAAAGTCCTTGTCACCTTTACAAGATATGTAGGTGCACATAATGCTAAACTTCATTGTCAACCTTAAATGTTGTGCTTATACATATCAATAAAATGGGGAATAAATAAAATAAATAAATAAAAAGAAAGAACAAGTTCCAAAATGGCATGATGTGGAACTCCTGGTCAGTATTCCAGCCTGAAGCATCAAACAGGATGATGGTGCCAAGGACAGCAATTTAGTAGGGTTTCTCCAGAGAGGCAGAGCCAGCAGGAGACAGATACAGATGTGCAGGTGTGTGTACGTGTGTAGAAAGAGACATACAAGTCTCCACAGATATGAAGAGCTATACAGCAAGGCATTGGCTTGGGCACTTACGGAGGCTGTGGAGTCCCAATACCTACTGTCCACCCACTTGAGGCTCAGAATAACCCATGATGTAGTTCTCCTCCACACCCACTAACCGGAGAATCCAGACAGTCAACAGTGGAAGTCCTACTCTAAGTGTAGAAGTGATATGATATCCCACTTAAAAACGGTCAGGTAGAGAGCCAGTTCTTCTAACCCCACTTTTTACCCAGGTCCCCACCAGATAGGGTGGGGTTGACTGACACTGGGAATAGTGATTTTAATGCTGTTTTCACCCAGAAACACCTTCACCTTCACGTTTAAAGCACAGTTCAATCAACTTCATACAATAATCAACCATCGCAGACAATGAATGAGGCTTCCAAACAGCAAGAAGAGGACAGGTGCATATCCATGCTGGGTGTGTGAAAACAGAGATGGAGTGCGTCCGAGGCAGAAGAAAAAAGTGGAATTGCATTCACCCCTTTGCTTCTGACTGGCACCTGGACCCCAGACACGTTGCTTATTCTCAGGAAGCCTAAATTTTTCTTTCTTTACCGAAATGCAACAATTTCATGTATTCTGTAGTAGTAGAGATATCTGTATCTCACAGGATGATCACAATTAAGTCATTGCAATAACAGACTTTGTAGTATATGGAGGTGGCCATGAAAAAAGGAGGTGCTAAACACTAATAGAGCAAAACCACTTTTCTACAAATTTCATCTTCTTTGTTGGAAAATGTCTGTATAAGTGTGAACACACATTCTTCAAAGGAATTGATGCTTGAGATGCTTGTTAAACATAATTTCTCATTGTTTTTGATGTTTTCAGGTCTCCAGGTACAGATGAGTGAGAATTTGTAATTAATAATATCCAGGGAATGTTGGACAACAGTCTACGGAACACATTTCTAAAGGGAAGTTTTGGACAAATGTCTAAAAGGAGAAGATGAGGTGGATTCTGAGGCACACGGCCAGGAAAAGAATCACAAAGTGAATTGTTTCAACAATATTTTAGCCAGATTTCCATTACTGTGACAAAATAACTAATTAAGACAAAAAGGTTACCTTGACTCTCAGCTGTCTACAATCAAGTTGACTCACGGGTTCTGGGCCTGTGCCAAGGCAGCATCTCATGGCAGGAGCACAAAGTCATGAAAAACTACTGCACCACAAGCCAGCAAGTAAACAAGAGAAGGAGAAAGGGCGCCAGGGTCCCCTCGAATGCATACCCCAAGAGACTTAAACATCTAGACTATAGCACACATATAAAAACCCTGCTAAGAATAATTCCAGTTCTATTGGCCAAGTGAATGGTTTGTGGTCATTTAAAAGAGAAAGCAACAACCACAGTGGTACACACCTGCAGTCCCACTTACTACAGAAGGTAAGGCAGAGGAGTCACAAGCTTGAGGCCAGCCTAACAACACAGTGAGACCCTGTCCCAAATTTTTAAAAGTAGAAAAGGTCTAGGGATGTAGCTTAGTGGTAGGGCATGGCTGGGTTCCCCCCCCCCCCAGTACCATCCCTAGCCTCCGGGCTAATGAGGGATTTGGAGGAACTAATTGTGCACCAATCTGAGTTTAGGAGCAACACACTCAAGGCTCCAGCAAGTGTGGGCACAATGAGCAGGTGCATGGGGTGGAAGATGAAGGATGACAAAGTGACTTGGGGTAGGAGACTCCATCAGAACCAAGAGCCCGGGTCAGATCTGGAGATGGGCCATGTTCACAGAGCTGGGCAAGCAGCATGGCTGGTTTCTGAAGTAGAAATGAGCATGTAGAGGGTTATGGTTTTTGGACCAGGGGGTAGTAAAGGACACAGCCTACCAGGAGGAGGTATTGAATTGTTATTGCAAAAATGCTGAGCCCATCCCAAGAACATGTCTAGAGCACAATGATCCTTTAGAGCCATCCTGAAATGAGGTAGGGTCACTAGTTGTGAAGTGCACACCAGGAAAAGGCTATGCCCTGAGATAATGCCACAGGTAGTGTGGGGGACATGCTGACCCTACTTGCAGAAGCTAAGGGAAGCAGCGCCCTCTGCTGGAAGGGACTGGACTGGCCTAGACTGGGCACTGCAGAACAACTTGACTACATGGATGCCGAGTCTCCCTAGAGCATTGGCACATCACTTACAACTCTAGAACTATCGACAAGACTGGAATCACAGACAACACTGAAAGTTGTGAGAAAGTCAAGAACTTTGGCAAAGGAGTTCTTTCCTAACAGGAAACAGAGCAAGAGAAAAGGAGCCATAGGGGAAGGAGCTGGGGGCCTTTCAGGTCCTGCTACCGGTGACTTTCTTCCTCTAACTCAGAAGCACCTTCTCACAGTGCTTTCAGCTGTGAACTCAATCAATGACTTAATCAACTGAAATTCTCACCCCTATGTTCTGAAGACCTTCCAAAATCTCTGAACATACGAGACTACGGGGGCTCATTAATGATTTACACCACAACAAAGCTCCAAGGAAGAGTTACATACCAAATCTGCAGATCACTCAAAAAATAAAGAAATATCATACATTTCATAAAGCTGTTAAAATACATACATAAATATATTATATTATTCAAAAAAGAAATATTCACGTGTTGAGTGATAACAATCAGAGAGATCACTTTGCATCTTGGAGTGACAGGGCCAAATAAAGAACATAAGACTTAAGTGGGATGAAGTGAAATATTTAATTTGGGTCCAAGAGTCAAGTTGTTCACCACCTGTGTGCAAATGTGTGCACCATACACGCAACAGGAAAATAAATAATAACAGCTGGAATTTACTGAGCAGTGAATGCTGTTCAGAGCCAGTCCCATAATTTTTGCTTCCTACATTATGCAGCCAGCAGCATAAGATACTAAGCTCTTTGCATGGGTGGCTTCATTAACTTGCTTTCCACAGAGATTAAATGTGGCTTGGGGGGAAGGTGATTGTTCACAAGGTCATACGGCTGGGAAGAGATGGAACCAGGAAGCCATCTGAGAACCTTGAAAGGTAAAGCTCATACATGGGACCAACATGGTATAGTTTCTTCCCATGTAAGTAAACAAGAAACTAACATCTAACATTATATATTACATAATTTAATCTCCACACCTGCCTCCATTCAGGGCATATGGTTTGCAAGTAATCTAAAACATTGACTTAAACTGGTTTTTAAATAGAAAGAGATAAGTTAGCATGCATACCTGGAAGTCCAGGTGTCGAGTGGCATTGACCGAAGCTGAGGGTCTTGTCTGTTTCCCTGCAAATTTCTCTGCTCGGCTTCACCCCACCTCAGGGCTTCCATGCCCACAACAGTATCTGCACTCACGTTATGAGCAATAAATTCAAACAAAGATAGCAAGGGCCATTTCCAGAAAATTTTTCCAAAAAAAAAAAAAAATAGAGCAACAACTTTCCACCAACAAAAAGAATGGTAAAGACGGTAAATTTTGTGTGTATTTGATCCCCATTTTCAAAACAAGAAGAAAAAAAAGTAGATGAGATGAGGAGATCTCCTGGATAAACATAGCATTATGGAGACCATACACAGAACGCTAAACAGCTGTACCTCCTTACCTGCTACCTCTGTCTTCTGAAAGAAGAGATGGCTGTGTGATTGCTTGTGTCCTCATGTGGGCTCACCATCAGCTCTCTTTCTGCGTCCTTGGTGGGACAACTTTCTAGTTTTGCCCCTGAAAACTAGCATTTATGCTCATTCCTTTTTTATCCTCTCTCCACAAGTAATTCCACACAAAGCTATTATTGTCATTACCACTTACTTGTAGACTGGTTCTCCATATCCTTGCCCCCTTTTGGGGTTCTGGGAATGAACTCCAAGCTTTACGTGTGCTAGGTAAGCACTCTACCACTGAGCTACACCCCCAATTCTGCTCCCCAAACTTCAGGCTCCAGATTAAACCTCTCCGCTAACTGCAAAACAAGCTTTGTTCGCCTGAAGACATCTCTTATTGAAAGGAAGACTGGTGAAACTCAGCATGTCCATGGGAATTCACGCTGCCCAACCTGGCCTCATCAGATCTCTTCATACACTGTATTTTGGTGCTTTGACATCTTGGCATCTTGCTAACTTTGGAGTTATTGTTCTCCCCAGGGTCAGCTAACTCTTGGAGGTAACAAGTAGCCTTCCTGGGAGCGCCCCTCTCAAATACAAGCCCATCAGGTCACAACTCTGACAACCTCTCTGATGAGCTCTAAACTGCCCTGGTCGCCTTTGGACCAGGTTCTAGACTGCTAGACAGCCCTCCTACCCAGAACATACTAAATTATTCAAACTGGCACATCCTAAATTGTTGACACGTTACCACCGTTTACTGTCACCATAAGGGCTCCTGCCAATAGCCCCTCCTCACCTCCACCACCGTCTCCTGTCCAGTCCCGACACCTTCCCAAGTGGCCGTTCGTTATGTGGTGTCACCCCATCTCTCAGAACCTGGGAGTACTATAAGCTGCCCCAATCACTTTCTTGTCACTGGGACACAGTAGCAGACACAACTTACAGGAGACAAAGCTTACTTGGGTCCATGTTTCAGAGGTCTCAGTCTGCTCTGACTAGGGCAGCAATGGAGGAGTGTGGTGATAGGCCTACCCAGAGAAAAGCTGCCACCACATGGCAACACGAGGCTGAGGGGAGGACAAGAATGTGTCCTTCTACTCCATGCCCCATCACAGCGACCTGCCCTTCAGATCATCCTCATTTCTTAACATAAATAACATCATTATGATTTAATCCACTAATTTACTCACTTTTCAAATAACATGAGGTTTTTTTTTGGAGGGGGGGAATTCCAGATTTAAGGCCTAAATTAATCTATCTTCACAAACATAAATATACCTGAATAATGTTAAACTACATTTAAAATACTCCATGAATTCCTTCTATGATTTTTTTTCCAACAGAGGCAATCACAGGAACTCTATCTAGACTCACATACCACCTCACTCCTTCCGTAATTTCTATCTTTTTGACCTCCCAGTCTCTCTCCCACGTGTTTTTCTTTTCTGCACTCACTGCAGCTATCTGAAACCAGGCTGTAAGTATCTCTCCCCTAGACTGCCAAACTCCAAGAAACTGAAGAACAGCTGTCGCCATCTGACCCAAGTTTACTATGCTCTTATTTAGAATTTCCTAATTTAATGTTGGAAAGTTAGAGAATACTGCTGCAAATTTTGTATACCCTGAAAACTATGGGTTGAAGCTATTTTCTGAAAAAGATGAATCTTCAGCCTCCATTGCATTTAAACTTAATATATGAGTGCATAATCCTCACTGCCTCCTAAAACACTGTAAAAAAAAAAAATGGCCATGGCAAAAAAAAAAAAAAAACATACGTTTTGAAATTAACGTAAAGAGAATGGGAGGTATCAACGGGAGTGTATGTCTACAGTTTTGAACACAGGAAGCTCAGTCTTAAATGCCCCGAGTTTGACACCAACAGAAAGCAAATTGAGTCCCATCACAAAAACAAGAATGAACAAGATTGGAAGTTCCAAGCACCTTCAAATGTTAACTGGAGGAGTGTGGCCTGAGAAAGGAAATTCATGAAAGTCCTGGGAAGTAAAAAGTGAGTTTTACTTCCTGGGGAAATTGAATGAGGGTGGTTCTAGATGAGGTCTTCAATACAGAAAAGCAGGAGAGAGAGCCAGCCACCTATCCACATCCACCCTCACTAAATGACATCTATTATTTGGTTAAGAACCCAGCAACCAGCCTCTTCTCTGTAAAGTGACTATTTTTCCCTTGTAGCCAGTAGGTTTGTGAACAGACATTAAGACAATGTACCTGGGTTCCCCCCGCCCCCCGCCTTTCCTCTCCATGAGCACCAGGGGAATCTGGGTGAGCTCCGTGGGCCCCTGCACTCCGCCCCTCAGCCTGAGTTTGTGCTCCGCGCTTCACTCTCTGCAACCCTCAGGGGAGCTCCAGGGGAGTTCTGGAGCCAGAGTTCAAGCCTCTCACCCCTACTCTTCATCGCCAGAGTCAGGGAACTTCCAGGTGACCATAGCCGGCCCCTCACTCTCTTCTGAGAGCCGGGAATTACACCCCTGGCTCCGACTCTTCA
Source organism: Ctenodactylus gundi (assembly GCA_004027205.1). Classification (NCBI taxonomy): domain Eukaryota; kingdom Metazoa; phylum Chordata; class Mammalia; order Rodentia; family Ctenodactylidae; genus Ctenodactylus; species Ctenodactylus gundi. The sequence goes on from PVKB01002365.1 coordinate 22,352, forward strand.
ACACTGCCAGGGGAGCTCCAGCTCCCTCCCTCACTTCAGAGGCTCCCAGAGGATTCCAGAGGCTTCCAGGGAACTCAGTCACCCCATTAATCTTGAGCCCCAGAGGCTTCGAGAACCATCTAGGACTGGGAATGCCATCGGCCCCCAGCCACCTCTTGCACCAGAGTCCTCCAGAACCACCTAGGACTGGCCCTTCACAGAACCCTTCTCTACTGCACACCAGAGACAGACAGACAGAGACAGCAGAACCATGAGGAAATGTGGAACTAAATCTCCGACAAAAAAGACCTGACACCCCAGGAGATGACACCAAGGATCTTGAAATTGCAGAATCCAAAGATGAAAATGGCAAAAATGATGGTAACTTATGGGCCCAGAAGTACATTGAATTAAAGCATGGGAATGAAATAGATAGTGCAAGAGCTATGCCAAGACAGAGCTAAGCAAACAGCAAGCATTGAAAAGCAACTTGAGTGGACCAAACAAGATATATAAATAAGAAGATAATGAAAGCAATACAAGAAATGAGAGAAGAACACAACAGAGACGTAAAAAAAAAAAGAATGCAGATATTCAGGAAGTGAAAAAAAACACAGGAAATAACAAACAACCATTTAGAACATTTTCAGCACTGAACATCAGACCTAAAAGACAAAATGATGGAGCGAGAACAGAAAGGTGATAAAGAATGTGAAATAAAAAAGTAAGAAATGAATCATTACAACGGCTGATATATGACTCAAAGAGGAAGAACCTCAGAATGATAGGAGCCCAAGAGATGACTGAGGACAAAACTAAGGGCTTAAAAGTCACGTTGAATGAAATTATGGAAGAAAATTTCCCAAATCTAAGAAGAGAAATGAACATGGAACTACTGCAGGCATATAAAACACCAAACAATATTGATCAGAAGAGATCCTCATCACGACACATCATAATTAAAGTACGAGAAACCCAATACAAAGAGAGAATACTGAAAGCAGTAAGAGAAAAAGAGAAGGTGACATAACAAAGATAAGTCTATCAGGACAACAACAGAGTTCTCAACCCAGACTCTAAAAGCCAGGAACAATGTCATCCAAGCACTAAAAGAACACAAATACCAATCAAGACTGCTATATCCAGAAAAACTATCTTTTAAGTTAGAAGGAGAAGTTAAAACTTTGAATGATATAGAAAACTTAAAGAAATTTGCAACTACTAGGCCAGCACTACAGAGAATTGTTAAAGGAAACTTGGATAGTGAAAGGGAGACCGATGACACTAGTGACCCCAGAACAAGATACAATTAGAGGGGAATGAGACAACAGCTGGAGGGAAATGAGCTGAAAAAAAGTAAGGCTAGTAAACAACATTTAAAAACTACAATGGCAGGACATACCAAAAATATCTAAAAAATTACCTAAACGTGAATGGCCTCAACTCACCTATTAAAAGACATAGACTAGCTGACTGGATCAAACAATAGAAATCCACCATTTGCTGCCTAAAAGAGACACACTTCACCCACAAGGAAACACATAGACTAAAAATAAAAGGATAAAATTCAATATTTCATGCAACAGGTCCAGGAAACAAGCAGGGGTAGCCATATTAGTCTCAGATTCATAAGATTTCAAAACAAAACAGGTGAAGAGAGACAAAGATGGTCACTATATATTGGTTAAAGGAATACTAGAACAGGAAGAAATCACAATCATCAATATATATGCCCCCAACTTTAGAGCACCCAATTATGTAAACCAAATATTATTAGATTTAAAAGGACATAAATGCCCCAATACAATTATAGTAGGGGACTTTAATACTCCATTATCACAAATAGATAGATCAACCAGACAGAAAATCCACAAAGATATACAACTGCTGAATGACATAATAGAGAACTTAGTCATAACAGGTGTTTACAGAGTTTTCCACCCAACATCAACTGATTACACCTTCTTCCCAACAGCACACGGAACATTTTCTAAAACAGACCATGTCCTAGGACGTAAGTCATGCTTAAATAAGTACAAAAAAATAAAAGTAATTCCTTGCATACTCTCAGCCCATAGTGGAATAAAACTGAAAGTTAACAGCAGCAGAAACAGAAGAAAATACACAAATACATGGAGCCTTAAGAACTTACTACTGAACAAACACTGGATCACAGAAGAAACCAGAGAAGAAATCAAAAACTCGATAGAGTTAAATGAGGATGGAAGTACATCATATCAAAATCTGTGGGACACAATGAAAGCAGTCCTTAGAAGAAAATTCATAGCCATAAATGCACACATCGAAAGAACAGAACAGTCACAAATAAACACGTTAATGATGCACCTTAAGGACATGGAAAAACAAGAACAACTTAAACCAAAAGGCAGTAGAAGACAAGAAATTATAAAGATCAGATCTGAAATTAATGAGATTGAAATTTAAAAGACAATAAAAAGATTAATAAGTCAAAGAGCTGGTCCTTTGAAAGAATTAACAAGACAGACAAACCTCTCGCTAACCTCATCAAGAGAAGGAAAGAAATAGCACATATTAGTGCACTTAGAAACTAAAAGGGTGAAATTACAAAAAACCACGCAGAAATTCAGAATATTATGAGAAATTATTTTGAACACCTATATTCTAACAAGATAGAGAATTGGGAAGAAATGGATGACTTTCTAGATACACATAAAATACCAAAATTAAATGAAAAAGACATAGAAATCTTGAACAATCTCACTATGCACACAGAAATTGAAGCAGTAATAAAAGCTCTACCTACAAATAAAAGTCCAGGACCAGATGGATTCACAGCAGGATTTTTTCAGTACTTTAGGGAAGAACTAGCTCCAATCTCCTCAAACTGTTCCATAAAGTAGAAAGCGAAGGAATAATACAAACTCATTTCTTGGGGCTAGCACCACACTAGTCCCAACACCAGACAAAGACTTAACCAAGAAGAAAAATTATAGACCAATATCCTTAATGAATATAGACACGAAAATCTTTAATAAGATTCTGGCCAATAGAATCCAACAAGTAATCAGAAAAATCATACACCATGATCAAGTGGGTTTCATCCCTGAAATGCAAGGGTGGTTTAACATACATAAATCAATCAATGTAGTACACCACATCAACAGAAGCAAAAACAAAAACCACATGATCATCTCTATTAATGCAGATAAAGCCTCTTACAAAATCCAGCACCCCTTCACTGAGAAACATAGGTATAGAAGGGCCATACCTAAAACTCATAGAAGCCACATATGTTAAACCTACTGCAAACATCATAGTAAATGGAGAAAAATTGAAATCGTTCCCTCTCAATTCAGGAACAAGACAAGGATGCCCACTTTCACCACTCTTATTCAACATAGTCCTTGAAACACTTTCCATAGCAATCAGAAAAGTAAGTGAAAGAAAAGAAAATTAAATAAAGGGAATCTGCACCAGAAAGGAGAAGTTAAACTATCTTTATTTGCAGGTGATACGATTATCTACATGGAAGACCCCAAAATCAAGGATCCTATTGAAAAATGGGCAAATGAAATGAAAAGGCAGTTCATTCTTGAAGTTCAAATGGCCAATAAAAACACAAAAAGATGTTCAACATCTCTAGCCATAAGGGAAATGCAAATCAAAATAATGCTAAGATACAATCTCACTCCAGAGAGAATGGCCTATATCAACAAGTCAAATAGTAATCAGTGCTGGTGAGGCTGTGGGGAGAAAGGAACCCGCCTGCCCTGCTGGTGGGAATGTAAATTAGTACAACCACTATGGAAAGCAGTATGGAGATTTCTCAAAAGATTGGAAATAAATATCCCCTTTGATCCAGCGATACCTCTCCTGGGAATATTCCCAAAAGAGTTAAAAACAACACATAACAGAGTTACATGTATATCCATGTTCGTAGCAGCACAATTAACAATAGTTAAAATATAGAAGACACCAAAATACTCATCAAGAGACCAGTGAATACACAACCTGTGGTATTTATACACAATGGAATACTATGCATCTATAAAGTCCAACAGTGTGGAGGCTTTTGCAGGCAAATGGAGGAAACTTGAGAACATCATGCTTAGTGAAGTGAGTCAGAAGCAGAAGGTGAAATATCGAATGGTCTCTCTGCTATGAGAAACCCAGATCACAATTATCTCACAGAACTTAACGTGAAAAATAAAGGGAACCAGGGGAGTGGGGCTGGGTGCGGGGATGTGGGGTGTGCAGCAGGAGGGTTGTAAGGAGAGCGGGGAAGGTCTCGTTACCTTACAAGATGCGTATGTGCACAAAATGCTCAAGACCAGTGTAAATCTTAAATTTTGCACTTACACAGACCAATAAAATAGGGGGAAAAAGAAAATGGGTTAGAAAATACCCAAATTTGATCTTTTACCCTCATTAAAAATTTTTAAAAAAGACAATGCATCTGTCTACTCCTCATTCCAGCTCTCATTCTTTCGTGTCTTTTTTCTCCAGTGTACAGAGCACAGGATAAAACTCAGATGCCCCAAGGTGAGAAAATTCACAGAGTCTTTTTCACCAAGCTGCAGTCCCAGAGCAGCCACCCTCATACACTCATCAGGCACAATTAATGCCTTTCTTTCTTGATCGTGATACTAGGAGTTGAAAAGAATTCCTTTAGGGTACATAACCACAAACTGACCTTCAGGATTTTTCACCTTGTTTAGGAGAGTAGGAGCAACTTGACACTGCATTTTCCAAATTTTCTCAGGTTGAGAAATTAATTTAATGTTGTTCCAGGATGGTCAAGTCCACAGGCAACTGGCAGAAGCTAATCATCTCTCGTAGAACATAAATCTAAACTAGACATCAGAATTATCACAGGTAAAGTTTCAAGGTATGTAAGCACATTCAAAAGCACAAGTCACCTAAGAAAGCAAGATTTCACAAGTTTCTTAAACTTGTCAATACTACAAAAAAAAAAAAATAGTTCATTGTGTGATACTGTCCTGGGCTTTATTCAATATGCATCCTTGGTCTATTCCAAGTAGATACCAATTCCATCCTACCCTGCTCCCCATCTTTGACAATACAGTGGTCTCCAGGCTTCACTGGGTTTCCGCCAGAGGGCAAAATCAGTTTGGGTCAGAATCAGTGAGGTCAACATGCAACACCAGATGGCCTCACTGGTGAATTCTTCTATTTGTTTAAGGAAGAAATACCAATAACAGAGCATCTTTCCAATGTATAGAAAAACTGACTATTACAAATTTTATGAGCCAGAATAGCCTTGATATTAAACTCTGACAAAAAGTATAAGAAAGCCTTAAGGCAAATGTGTATATACAGTATAGTCACCTTTACATAAATTATGCATTTTGCAATTTAAAAATTTAAAGACTAAGGACCAAATGGAAAGGAAATCACTTAGAAATAAAATATATACATTCCCAGATTAAAAGAATTCGCCAAATACTCAGCTCATATTAGAGAAAATATAATGAAAGAATAAGGAAATAGCCACAGTACAACAAACAAAATGGGATGGCAACACGAAAAGGAATATTTCGCATATATTGAATTATAATCTAAAATAATATGAAACCTAAAAGCTAAAAATCAACATAGAAAAATCGGTTTCATTTCAACACACTAACAAGAAACATCTAAAATGAAATTAACAGGACAAATTCATTTACAATAGCATGAAAAAATATGGATAAATTTAATCAAGGAGATAAAATGAAAACTACAAAACATTGTTTAAAGAAATTTAAAATGACTGTAAGAAATGGAAAAATATCCCATGTTCATGCATTTTTGGGACTGAATGCTATTAAAATGGCATTATTACCAAAATTAACCTACCTATGCAATGTAATCCCTATCAAATCTGCAAAGGCTTATCAGGGTTTTTTTTTTTTTTTTTTTTTTGCAAAAATAGATCCATTTAAAAATATATATGGAAGGTCAAGAAACTCTAAATAACAACAATAATATTGAAAAAATGTTATTAAAAAAAGAATTTGACTACTGAAAGCAAAGTTACAAACGGATATTACTGTATCAGTAAAACTCAAAACTGCTAATGCGCTAGTGTGCCAAAGTGGCTCCATTTTGGTTTGGCAGTTGTTAAAACCTCACATTTCATAGTTGTGCTATTAAAGTTGTGTATCTGCTGTTAAAGTCTGTGTAAGCTCAATAAAGTTTCATAGGTTTTGCACCATCCCCCTAAATTGCCTTCTGTTAGCCTTAGGACAAGCTTGTACAGCTTTAGGGCTTCAGTGTGCTCTTGGTGCATTGTGTGATAATTCAAACCCAAGGATTCTCAGAGTTGCTGACTGCCTTATCTGATTCTATAACTCTGCTTGCTAAAATGGGATCCTTGTATTGTGATAAGTCCCCTGCCGGGACTCCAAGCCGAACATGTAACAATCTGCCAATAAGTACTAAAGTCATATACCCTGCTGGAAACAGCAACAGAAAGTCAACTTACAACTCGCCGTTTTTAAATAACATAACAAGCTCACTGAGACAAAGAAATCTAAATCTGTAAGAGCCCACCAAAAATTAATGTTCAGTTGTCCAATTAAAATTGGTTACTACATAATGGCAATTGGTTGCTGTGTAATGATGTCAAATTCCCCCACTGGAGCCTTCATAAGCCCACTGCTAAGCTTACTTGGCGGGTGTTCTCTGCACACTCACCCCTAGTCCAGAAGCAGCCTGGCCATAATAAAAGAGACCTTACTTCACTCCAGTTGGTGTTTGGTGGTCTCTTGAATTCAGTCTATAACAATTATGTTTTTCAAAACTTACCATGCAGCTATAATGGTCAAAACAGTATGGTGTTGGTATAAGAACACAAGAACTAATGAAATAAAATGAAGCCTAGAAACAAATATTTGCATATGGTCAATTGATTTTTCAACACAGGTTTCAACACATTTAATGGAGAAAAGAGTCTTTTCAACAATTAGTGCTAGGAAAACTGAATAACTATCAGCAAAAGGAAAAAAGTTGAACTTTTACATCATATGCAAAAACTAGCTAACATGGATCAAAGACAGACACAAAAGCTAAACTAGAAAAAAAAAACTCAGAACATAGGAGAAAATCTTCATTACATTAAATTTTTCAATGTTGCCTAGTTATAACGCCAAAAAAACATAAGAAAAAAGAGTGAAAGAGTAAATTGAATCATACAAAAATTTTTAAATGTGCACCAAAGAATATTATCAAGAGTAAAAAGACAACCTACAGAAAGAATCTGCACATTAAAAATATAATAACGAAATAATAACTAGAATATACAAAAAACATCAAAAGCTCAACATATCAAAAACTACCATTCGAGAATGGAAATAGGATTGAACAGACATTTCTCCAAAGAAGATATGCAGTCAATAAACATATGAAAATATAGATAACATCACAAATAATTTTGAAAATGTTAATCAAAGTTACCATGAAATACAGTGCACATTATTTTAGGATAAGCAATTTTTTAAAAAAAATTTAAAACAATAAAGACTTCCAGTCAAGATTGTGGCCAAGTAACAGAGCTGCACAAGGTCTCCTCATTGATCCACTTAAAAAGTCAAGAATTGAGTTAGAAAATGCGTGTTCAATGTAGCTAGGGAAGAGGGGAGCACCCCAACAACTAAAAGGAGCCCAGGGGAAAGCCAGAAATTCTGAAGGATCATCGAAAGCAGAGGAAAAAAAATCTCAGCATCCCAGGAAGCCACCACAGGCCGGCTGCAAATGGCTGGAGCCACAGGCAGCTGTGGATGGAGGAAACTTCTAATAGGCCCAGAATATCTGACGGAGCTGGGAGAGGACGGAGCACCCCAACAACAGACAGGAAGCTGCGGGAGGGTCAGAAATCCTGAAGTCATATTGGAAGAGGAGGAAAAAAGCATCTGACTCAGCGTGATCCTGAGCTGCCGGCACCCACAGACCACAGACGGAGGAAAGTCCAGAGCCAGAACCTCAGTGTGAGGTCAGCGCGGATCCGGAGAAGGGGGAATTGTCGGCAGCTGACGGCCCCGGCCTCTGATACACCAACCCGCAGTAGTGAGTACTACAAACACAGCGTGCGCTCCCCTAGAAAAGGCCCTGGGATCCCAGATCAGAAACAGGGCTCAGCAGCCTCCACAGGTGGTGACATCAGCAGGAGCCATTTTAAAAAGAAGGGAAAAAAAATCCAACACTGAACCCTTTAGAGTAAAGAAAGCCCAGAAAAGCACATCGACGCTTTTGGGGTCACCCTTAAACAGTGCCTAGGAAGAAACTGGCAAATGAGGCAGAGAGAGGGGAAAAGAGGAGAAAAGGCTGCTGACCCCCTGAACGGCTCAGGGGCACCTCTGCTCCGAGGGTGGACAGCCCCGCTCTATGGGAGGGAAGCCAGTACAGACAGAGAGCTTTACTGAGTGGACCCAGGGAAACAAGATACCTCAAAATGGGGACCTCACCCCATTCCTCCCGCATGCACCAGAGGCTTCTGGTTCACAAATGCCCTGTACACCAGAGGCATCTAGGACCAGGAAGTCCATTGCCCACCATCCTGTGAGCCAGAGGCTTCCAGAGGCTTCCAGGGAATTACATCACCCTGTCAATCCTGAGCTCCAGAGGCTTCCAGAGGCATCTAGGTCCAGAAATTCCACTGCCCTGTCTGTCCATTAGGCCAGAGGATTCCAAAGGCATGTAGGACTGGGCCCTCACCAAACCCTTCATCCCTGACAGCCAGAGACAGCCAGAGACCACAAAATCATGAGGAAATGTGATAATAAATCTCCTACAAAAAGACCTGATGTCACGAGGGATCATGAAATTGCAGAATCCAAAGATGAAAATGGCAAAAATGATGCTAACTTCTGGGCCCAGAAATTCATTGAATTAAAGCAGGAATTAATGCAGGAAATAAAACAGCAGAAGAGCTACACCAAGACATAGCTAAGCTAAAAGCAAGCCTTGAAGAGCAAGTAGAGGAGACCAAAAGAGAAATAAACCAAAAGACAATGAAGGCAAAGAAATTAGATAAGAACACAACAGAGATATAAAAAAATTGAATGCAGATATTCAGGAAGTGAAAAACACACAGGAAATAATAAGCAACCACTTTGAACATCTTCAGAATAGAATGTCAGACCTAGAAGATAAAGTGACTGAGCTGCAACATACAGGTTGTGAAGAACACAAAGTGAATAAGGAAGAAAGTGAATCATTACAACAGCTGATAGATGATTCAAAGAGAAACAACCTCAGAATTATGGGAGTCCAAGAGAACACTGAGGACAAATGAAAAGGCTTAAAGGAAATGTTTAATGAAATTATGGAAGAAAATTTACCAAATCTAAGAAAAGAAATGAACATGGAACTATTGCAGGCATATAGAACACCAAACAACTCTGATCAGAATAGATCCTCATCAGGACACATCACAATTAAAATTCTAGAAATCCAAAATAAAGAGAAAATACTAAAAGCGGTAAGAGAAAAACAGAAGGTGACCTACAAAGATAAGCCCATCAGGATAACTTCAGACTTCCCAACCCAGACTCTAAAAACCAGGAGATCATGGAGCAATGTCATCCAAACACTAAACGAACATATAGGCCAACTAAGACTGCTATATCCAGCAAAATTATCTTTTAAACTAGAGGGAGAAATTAAAATTTTCCACATTATAGGAAGCTTAAAAAATCTGCATCGACTAAGTGAGTATTGCAGAGAATACTTAAAGGAAACTTAGAAAGTGAAAGGGAGGCCAGCAACACCAATGGCCCCAGAGAAAAAGTGACAAGAGCTAGAGGAGAATGAGCTGAGAAAAAAGTAAGGCTATGCATGAAATTAGGGATGAATTGTTAGGTAAAAGGAAAGACCAAATAGAGCAAAATGCTAGTAATTACTGAAATACGAGTAAACAACGTATGAAAGTCAAAAAACTGAAATAACTAAGCATAGCTATTTATCTATTGCTTTAACTGTAGTATACTTACGTGATACAGATTTAAGTCCATTTAATATAGCAAATTGATAAAGTCTTAAGCTTGTTGAATGAAGCAATTCACTTTTTTGATGTTCAATATGAGTTTAGCCTCTTTGAGAGCCAGAAAGATAAGCAGCACCAAAATAACTTGGAGGAAAAATAACATTTAAAGAAAAAAGGTTTAAAAAAAGATTGTTAATTAAATCATCTGATTGATATACTTTTAAAACAGTACCAGCTGTTCTATAAAATCTGTGAAATCTCCCCACATCATTATTATCAGTAATAGTAGTGTGCAAAGTAGAATGATCACTAATTAATAATGCAACATGGGGAATTGACATAAAATATTTTAAGAATATAATGCATGAATATATGGATGTATAGAGAGATAAAATTCTAAACCAAATCCAGCAGAATGTTAGTAATCAGGGAAATGTGAGTAAATAAGTTATGAAAGTTAAAAAATTCTGAAATAATTAAATTTGCATTCTTGTTACTTTTATTTATGTGATATAGATTTAAGCTCATTTAATATAGCAATGTGTTATAGTTTTAACTTTGTATTATAGCAATTCACTTATTAGGTCATTGAAAATTTATCCTAAGGAAACTGATGGACGTAAAGATAACCCTGGGAATGCACAACATGTACCTTCCAATATTCAGCTAAGCATTTGAAATTTAGCTTTTTTTCTTCTTTCCCAAATTTACTAGTCTTCTGAATTACACGCTTGTAGTTATTTTTAATGTGAACTGGTGGGTAAGGCCAGGTTTAAGAATATCAATAAAAGATATAGCAAAATATAGAAATATAACTTTTGGTAAATATCCCAATAAAGGGATTGGTTGGATTCAGAGAAGAGGCATCAAGATTTTACTACTGCGACCCATTTGAGGAACAGGAAGCTGAGTTACAGTGGTGACTTCAGTGAAATGATTTAGATGTGAAAGATTAAATATGTTAAGTACTGTATAGTCTCTCTGACTAGGGAAATCCAGAACACAGATATTCTATAGAACCACATGAAATGACAGCCGGAGTTGGGGGAAGGGATAGGGAGGTGGTGGGAGGGTCAAAAATGAAGAGATTGTAAAGTTGATATGATATATATGTACACAAAATACCCATATTCATTGTAAACACTATGTATTGTTTATATATGTTAATAAAAATAATGGGTGAAAAAGACTGTTGCCCAGTGGGCTTGCAGCCCAAATGACAGAAAAAATAATAAGTATTAGAAAAAGGCTATGGTTAAATTGGAACCCTCATGCACTACTGCTGGTGAAGGCCCTAGAAAACAGTTCAGGGATTCTTCAAATGTTAAAACATAGAACTACCATTTGATTCGGCAATTTTACTCCCACATATATGCCCATGAACAGATAAATGGGGATATACACATAAATGAAGTATTTTTCAGCCATAAGAAGTAATGAAATTCTGAAACATGCAACAATATTGAATGAACCTTGAAAATATTATTGTGGCATAGTATAAACAGATATATTTGACCTTTGTTTCCAGTTGCTGGCAGTTTCTAAAACATTTAGAATTTCCCAAGGGCTTTCTGTATGTCAATAAGATGACTCATAACAGGGGTACCAATTTATTCCCAGGAAGAAAAATTATCCGATTAAAAGACTAAAATGTTCTGCCCTTTCCTTGACCTCAGGGAGAAGAAAAGCAGACTAGAAATTAAGTCCAACCATCTACGGCCAGTGGCTCCATGATTTAGTGAATCATGCTACAATGAGGTTGGGGGAGCTTCTGTGTTAAGTACATGGCTGTGCTGGAAGGGTGGTGTGCGCAGAGAGGACACTAAAGCTGGCACTCCCACATCTAAACCTTGCTCTCTTCCTCAGTTGTGTTCTTTTAAAAAATTGTATAGTATTTCACTGGGTTCTGTAAATTTTTCTAGTGAATTATCAAATCTGAGAGGGGAAAAATGGAATTCCACAAACTGGTTGTTGGCTAGGCACAATGATACCCTGGGAGGATTGTCTTAAGTTACTTTTTCATTGCTGCAATTCAAGACCCAATATCCACAAACTAGGGGAGGAAAACTTTATTTTAGCTCACAGTTTCAGAAGGTCACAGTCCACTCAGGGGAGGCCAGCAACAGCGGAAGTACATGGCAGAGGCAGAGGTGGAGGCAGCTCCTCACGACATCACAGACAGGAAGTCAAGGCAAGCCTAGTCCCAGAAGGAATGCAGGAAACAGCACATAGATCCTCCTGACCCGTCCCAGTGATCCATCTCTTCCAGGTGTGGAAGGTGTGGTAATAAGCCCCCACTGTAGGCCTGTAATCCAATCTATAGGACTACAATCCATCCCTCCAGACAAGGTCTCAATCTCACAACACATGGTTCCAGAGACAGTCCGTAACACTCAAATACATGGGACTTTTGGGGGCATGTCAGATCCAAACCACAATAAGGCCCAACTGCAGTTGGCATCTGAAGTTAGCGAGGGCAGTTGTAAAAGATTGAGCCTCCACACCTTGGGAGTGCGTGGTAACATCCAGGAGTTTGTGTTGGAATTCCATTAAATTGCAGGCCTCCCAGTTGGTGTTGGAAAGTTGGACAACTGGTGTTGGAATGACATATGCAGAATGAAAGAAAAAACACAACACTAATTAAAATAAATGACACAAAGGGCAAATACTGAGTTGGTTCCACTTTCATGAGGATTCCAGCATGGGCATTGCCTTCAAACAGAAAGTAGAAGTTCCTAGGGGCTGAACAGACGGCACAATAAAGAGTTAGTTCAATGAGTAGGTAATCAATTGGCTAGGGGTTCTTTCCCTTAATTTACGTAAGCATCATGAATAGGTGGTGTAGCTCTATTTAAAAAGTGCTGGTATCCCTGAGCTTTGAGTGCCAGGAGCTGTCAGCTCTTACGATTGGTGGCCCTCTGCCAGTAGGTTCGCAGCCAGAGCCAGCTGCTCCTGGAAACTCTCCCTGCCCTCAGAGACGGTGATTCTCAGTAATGCTCCATTGTTCTCTGGCTACCAGCTGCCCTCCAGTGCTTCCAGCCTTGGCTTCTGGCAGTGAAATCAGCTTTGGTATTACCAGCTTTTAGTGTGCAAGCTCAACTTGCTAGACTCGAGATAGAAATTGGCAAAAACATGTAATACAAAAGAGGGACAGTGTCTGAACTGACCCTATAAGGGAATTGAGAAGTTCTTTATATAGAAAAAGGTGGGCTCACACATGTGCAGTGTCAGACTTTCCAATCAGTCACTGGTAGGGAAGAGGCTCCTCCAAACCTGACCAAGGATGGTTACAAAGGAGGCACTCATCTGTAGATGGGACTAATCATTTGGGATGGACCCATAATGGAAGCTTGCGGCAACCAAAGGGAATGTCTCCAGAAGGCTGTTAAGACAAGAGGATGCAAGGCAGGGCAACAGGGGCACAGCATCATCAGAATGCATTATAAGCACAAATAAAAATGCCACTAGGAAACCCAGTATTTTGAAGTTAATATATGTACTAATATAATACACAAAAATATATGTCTCCTGAAGAAGCTATGGTGTGTCTGTCACTGTAGACAACTGAGAAGTATCTGAAACAGCTGCGGAACAATGAATATACAGGAAGATAGATAGGTAGAGGGAGACAGATACATAGAATGAACCTTTCAGGGAGTCCTGGGCCTTTCTCCTATCTCAGGTTACAGTCTCTGGAATGGTGAAAAAAGTTCTGTAAACAGACTAGTGGTAATGGTCCCATACTGTTCTAATGGATGTAATACTAGGAGACAGTACACTTAAAAAAAAAGTTAAATGGTAAATACTGTTTTTAAAACAAAAGCAACAAAAATATATTTCTGAAAAATAATCATATATACAAATATAAAAACACATCCCATTTAACTTCCACAAATATCTAATATTTCATCAAATGGGAAATGCTAAAAATTATACATATGTATGCATAAGGAGATGGTAAAGGGTATTCAAAGAAATAAAACATACATGTTAACAAGTGTAGAATACACGGAGCAAAGTTCTAAGTTTGAGATGGACCCAAAATGAGTTAATTTTTAAAGGGCATGAAAAATTTCCCCTAAAAGTGCCATGTTCCTAATGTGGACAGCCTCTTTATGCTCACTGCAGCAAGTTCCAACTGCTAGCACTGCTTAAAAGGTCAAGCCCCAATACACATCTTTCCATTACTACTTATATTTCTAGACTATTATACTCTCTGACTTTTATAAAAGGGATATAACTTCAAAAGCAAAAATGACTTTATCACTATAGATAAAGGAGCCTTATCTATAAGGCCTTACTAGTCTGAGTACCAAGAAATACAGAATGGTTTTAAGTAAATCAATAAAATATAAGTACTGTAAAAAAAATAATAGCTTTGCTACCTAAGAAACTAATGTGGTTCCTTCATTAGTCTTTAAACCCAAACTACCGGGTTGGGAGTGTGGGTTGGTGGTTAAAATCCTTGCCTGGCATGGGCAAGGTCCTGGGTTTGACTGTATAGTACACACCTGCAATCCAAGGAAGACGAGGAAGGGTTACTCTAAATTTGAGGCCAGCCTGTGTACAGGGAGTTCAAAACCAGCCTTGACTACTGAGTGAGACCCTATCTCTAAATAAATAAATAAGTAAAATACAATAAAACCCAACTATTTCCCCAAAAATGATTTTATGTACTTTGGGATCATTCATTCATTCTGGAAATACCATTTTTTTAAAGACAGGGTCTCGCTCTGTAGCCCAGGCTGATCCTGAACTCACTATGGATCCCAGGCTGGCCTTGGACTCATGGCAATCCTCCTGCCTCAGCCTCCCGAGTGCTGGGATTGGAGGTGTGCAACTATTATGCCCGGCTTCATGTGGTGCTGGGGAATCAAACTCAGGGCCTTGCATTAGGAAGACAAATGCTTTAACCACTGTACCATTTCTCCAGCCCTACTTAACAATTTCAAAACAAGTACTGTTTACTCTAGACACAGAAAAAAACTTGTAAATTCACTTTTTTCATTGACATGAAATTGAGGTTGACTTACTACATTGTAAAGTGAGGTCTACTCATTGTGGCTAAGATAGAAGATACGACTGTTGATAAGAAATATGTAGTGTACAACAAAGAAATATCTTCAAAATGATAAAAATATCACACATAATTTCACAAAAAAGAAATGCAATTAAGCCTTTTTATTTTTACATTACATGTATTACACATATAATAAATATACACTTGAAATACAAAAATATATACAAAACCCAAGCACTTTAACATCTAAAAAGGAGACAAGGAGATACTGTGGTTGGTTTGATACTTTTTTATTTAAATACTTTTAAAAATCAATGTTCAAGGACAGAACAAATCAAAAGCCATGACCTTCTTAGAGGGTTTTACGTCCACATAAACGCATCATTCAAGTAGATTTTTTTGAAACAACCCATTTGGTTTCAAAGTCAAATAGAATGAGCAACAATACTGAGCAAAAACAGCTTCTTTCCCTTGGATCCATCTTCCCCAGCTTGTAATTAGCTTCCAGGAAGAATGGCTGAGCACACCAGTCATTTCACCCTTGTCCAACTACGGGTCACGTGACAGGGCTGACAACACACCCTGTTAGTTTATAGGCTCTTATTAAAAATATAACAAATTATAAAAATAATTAGAATTTATACTTTGCCTAATTTCTCTCTTATTTGATTTGAAAAACAGTACCTCTCTCAATGTGCTTGGCAACTGGACATCATACCTGAAGAAATAATTTAAACATCTGATGGACCAAATATATATATATATATATATATATATATATATATATATATATATATATATATATCCTAAAGATTTTGGTATTATTGAACTGATTCAGATATAATTCTAGTTCAATAATTATCAGTTGCAGAAATATAAACAACTTAAAATAACATTCCTCATCATAGCATTATCATGTTTTAAAAAATAACTTATGGAGGTGCAGAATCATTGCATGACTTGCCAAAGCCATAAAGAGAATGAGAGGCAGAGAAGAGCACTTTTTTCTCTACTTAAGCGACTGCACTACAACCTATCTTATATCCTGTCTCAACATTAGTTCAGTCCAACAGACACAAAAATTAGATGCATTATTCAGGAATGTTTGTTTAACTTAAACAGCTGTGATTAAAACAGCTTTAAGGATCGATTTATTTACTATATATAAGGATACACAAATTAAAATGATCATTTTCTGAATTATTAGGCATGTAATGAGTTACTGATTAAATTTGACACGATTCATTGTGAAGACAAAACTGATACTATACACTTAAACAAGTTCTGAGAGAGAAGCTTAATAACACGATTTTTTAAATACTAATCATAAGACCTATAAAATTTAAAAGACAGTACCATAGAAACAAACACATTAAGATAAATGTTAAATCATCTTCTAGTTGACCTTTTGATTTTTATGAAAACGTTCTAACAGAGCACTCATAATGTTTCCTGGTATTCTTTGGTGCTTATCAATCAAAGCTTGAACAGCATTTCTGGTCTATTAAGAAAACAAAAGGAAATCATTATTTTTTGGTTCTCAATACAGATCATTTACCTTGTAAAGATTTTATATATTACTACTTTAACAAAATCCTGTCTAGTTTGGCCCCTTCTCTACCCAGCATGAATGGCTACCTTCCTAAAACATGCATATTTCTTATAGTTATTTTATAAGGTCCTAAATTACATTTGTCCACTTGGCTATTCTGTACGCCAGACTATAGGTTCCTCAAGACACAGTGTAGTATTTCTCCATCAGTGAGCACAGCAATGCTTTGCACACGAGAAACACTAAAATGAATTGAAAAAAATCACAAGACAAAAAGTAGTATTTCCAGTAGGCTAATGGATGATTAAGTCACTAATAAACTAGATGATTAAGTCACTAATAAACTCCAGACTCTTTTTCTTTCGTCACTATACACATCCATTATCAGGCAATGCAATAGGAAAAAAGCAAGGAAAAAAATGAACTAATATACTTTAATTCATTACCTTAATTTATACAGCATTCAGTAGGTATTTTAATTATAATAAATCATGACAACAGGAAAGTCAATTAGGACACCACAAAACATTTCTAAAGTTGTTTGTTTCCTACTACATTAATGGCAAATTTCAACAACTCTTACTTTTAAATCAGTTTATGGCTATCTACATTTTTATTCATGTTATTTAAATTTATTTATGCACATATACATATACACTTCAACACAGACTCTAACCTTTAGACTACCAATCCTAGCCTAAAGATTTACTTTTAAACATGCTAGTTTCACATCTGTAAATGAACTACTACTACTACTGCCTAAGAGTTATTATAAGGATTGAATAAACTTAAAAATGACATCTTCAGGTACTTGGCACAGTGCTGAAACACAGGTTGTATTCCATGAAATGTATTTATAAAATTTTATTTATCCATTCAGGAAGTACTAGATGGTTTAGAAGCTATGCTAGTAAAACAAGTCTCTAATTTCAAGGACCTAAAAGGGAGAATTGAGTAATTAAAGTATGCGATCATTTGTGATATATATATATAATCTGAAAAGTGAAAAGAAAGTATTCAGAAGTTCTAGGCGGCCAGTGGTCAGGGAGGTGCACACCAGTGGGATTTTGTTGGTAAGCGAAGAACATGAGGAGCAACCACTCAAGGAAGGGTGAGTTAGTCTATTTTACTGAAACTCCAGGTATATATTCAAAAGCTGGGTGACATGAGGTTTTAAAGTTAGGTTTCAATTAAATCATGAAAGAGCTTAATACCAAGTGATCGAGGGCAGACTTAGTATGATGAGGTATCAAAGAATGCTGAAGCGAAGAAACAGCAGGGCTACGTGTTAGGAAAGTACAATTCTTACAAAGATCACCTATGACCTCTTTGTGTCAGTGAATCCAATGGACATGCTTTAAATTTTCATCATTTGTGCTGTTAATCCCCACTAGCCATTCCTTTCTTATTATATAACACCATTTGCTTCTGGAAACACACATCGTCTTGGTTTTCTGATAGCTCTCAAGCTGCTCCCTTTCAATTTCCATTTGCAGATTCATTCTCCCAAAAGAAGGAAATGACTTACTCTCCAAAGGTTTAATAATGCCACCAATTTCCACAGCTTCAATTACCATTCATCACAGTCGTTTCTGCCTTAGACTTACAAACTCAATATTACTTCTCCTGGATATTTTAAAGGCACCTCAAAGTCAACATGCATAACTTAAGAATAAATTAACATCCTTCCCCCTTAGACTTTGTCTTCTCCTGAATTCCTCCTTCCATCAGCAAATGACACTACCACAAATGTAGCCAAATAACAGCTCATAATCATCCTTAAGAACCTCTGCTTCTCACTCACAATAGACAATTCATGAGACATGCCCATGAGTTCACTATACTATATTCAGATTTATCCACGGCTTTCCATCTTCTCTTCATCTTAGCAAAACATGCAAATACACATAGATCTGTATGTACATGTGGGTATGTTCATGAATGAGACAGACAGAGACACACGAAGACACAAAACAGAACACAGGGACTAAGAGTAGCAGAACTTTCAGGAAACACCCAAGGGGACCACTGTTACAATACCTCTTACTTTGCATTTAGATGGTGTTTAGACAATACCTCTTCTCCACCTGAATGCTTAAATGCCTGAACAGTCTATCACCCATTTTAGAAAGTGAGTTTTCATTTCTATGTAAATATTAATTTGGCTGTTTATAAATTTGTTATAATCCAAGATTCATGCTACAAATTAAGCTTATATAATAATGAAGACTGTAAAATCATCAGAGTGCACTCACAAAAGAATTTCAATCAAGTACTATTTATTTATTTATTTATTTATTTATTTATTTATTTATTTATTTATTTTGAAACAGGGTCTCACTCTGCAGCCCAGACTGATTCTGAGCTCACTTTGTAGCCCAGGCTAGCCTTGAACTCAAAGCAATCCTCCTGTCTCAGCCTCCCAAGTACTAGGATTACAGGCATGTGCCATCACATCCAGCTTACACGATGCTGGGGAATCAAACTTGGGTACTCAGCACATGCTAGGTAAGCGCTTTAACCACTGAGATATCCTTCCAGCCCCTCAAGTACTCTTAAAGTATACTTTAGTTCAATATTGTGAATTTACACAAGAGCTTGTCATTTATCTGCTTATGATGCTGCCTAGGGCACAGCAAAGACTAGAATTCAGACCCTTGAACTCTCAGGCCAGGACTCTTCTCTCTCTCTCTATTACTTTCTATTTTGACCACAAAGAGTACAAACTGAGTAAACTCAATGAGCCACTTGAATAAGAGGGGAGCAGGGCAGCAGATACCATATCATCAAAGTTACCTTTGTGAAACGTCCTCCATGACAACTGCTTTATGAATAGTCTCGTCTAACACATTAGAACTGCTTCAGCCACACATTCTTTTTTTTTTTCAATTTTTCCCTCTGGATTTTATTTTTTTCCTGACATTTTATTGATATGTATACGTGCAAAATTTAAGGTTTACAATAGAGTTGAGCATTTTGTGCACATATGTATCTTGTCAAGGTGACAAGGGCTTTCCCTCTCTCCTTTTGTCCCTCCCTCTACCCACCCCTACCTCTCTCATCACCCACCCTACTCCCCTCTTTCACTTTGTCTTTCATCTTAAGCCACACATTCTTTTCTATGTGAATGAACTTGCTAAGTCCCATATGGCAAGGTGTAATATTCATTCCTTTGCCCTGTCAGGCCCCTTCCTTCGTGGCCATCCCTGTCAGAGGATTTCAGAATTTTAGATTTCACCCCGTTGAAGTCTAGTGTAACTGCTTTAGCCAAGAAAATGCCAGGAGAAGTGAGTGGGCCACTTCCAAACAGCAGCTCCCAAGGCATCTTTGCTAACTTTATCTCCCTACCATGTAACCTAAATGAAACTTTCCTCTTGGCCTAAATCCCAAAGCAATGAAGACATAGACCTAGCTGAAGCTGAACCTCAGGGAAGCAGAATACGAACAGAACGTACATTTACTGTCATAAGTCCCTGACATTCTGCAGTAGTTTGTTTTCACAGCATAACCTAGAAATGCTCACGGAGTACTCAGTTTCCTCATGTGTGAAACAGTAATAGTAAGGTCTCGGGTTGAGATGAGAACTAAATTAGACTTTGTATGTAAAAGACATGAAACTAACTCTGTAAGTTATATGATCTTACATGTAAAAATGCCTAAAAATTTAAAAAGACAAAATAAATTCAACAAAGTGGCAAGATATAAAATCAACACATGAAGTCAGCTGTGTTTTTATATATTAACAATGAAAAGTAAGACAACAAGAAAAGAAAAGAAGGAAATAATACCAATTAGCAACAGGCATGGAAAACAGGAGCATCAAAAAGCAATAAATTACTTAGGAATAACCTTAACCAAGAAAAGTTGGGCACTGAAAACTAAAAATTGTTTTAAACATTTAAAGAAAAAACATATAAATACAAAAATTTCCTGTGTTTAAGAGCTAGAAGACTGAATATTGTTCAAATGTCTGTAATACCTAAACTGATCTACAAATTCAAAATACCCTATCCAAACCTCAATGACTTTTTTTCAGAAATGAAAAAAGCTAAAATTCATATAAAATCTGAAAGCACCTCAAATAACCAAAACAATCTCTGAAGAGATCAAAGCAATAGGATTCATAATTCCTAAGTAAAAGGGTATTACAAAGCTATAATCAGTTTTGCAAGGTAAAAAAAACAAAACAAAACAAAACAAAAAAAAACAAAAAAAAAAAACTTTTTTTGAGACAAGGTCTTGCTCTACAGTCCGGGCTGGTCCTGAACTCACTATGAAGCCCCAGCTGGCCTTGAACTCGGAGCAATCCTCCTGCCTGAGCCTCACCAGTGCTGGGAACACAGGATGCACCACCATGCCCAGCTTTATGTGGTGCTGGGGAATTGAACTCAAGGCCATGAGCTAGCAAGACAAGCACTTTAACCTCTGCGCTGTTCCTCCAGCCCCAAGACTGGCTTCTGCCTCACAAATTTATCTGCTCCCCCTCTGTGCCAATTCCCTTCCAATCAGCTACACTATGCACCGGTTCATCCACTGCCACCACTCCTGTCCCTGTCCTCAGGTCTCCTCTTTCTCTTTCTAACCTGTCCTGTAAAGCTCAAGGACAACAATCATCACAAAATGACTTCTAAATCTTCAGTACCAATCAGACCTCCGTTCCTATTATCAAATACTTACTTACAGAAACTTACTCCTAGGCATCCTATAGGTGATTATAAATTCTGTCCCTGGGCCCTAACCACTAAGTGTGTATATAGTACCACCACCCCCAACTTCGGGCTATCATGACAATAAAAACTGTCACTGGTCATTGTGAAATATCTCCTGTAGGGCAAAATCACCAGGATTGAGAACTACTGACATAGAACATGCTTGTAGAGTATGTAAGTAAATAAATAATGCCACTTTAGTATAACTGAAAATAAAAATCTGTCCTAAGACCAAGAAAGAAAAACTAATTTACCTTTTCAGCTAATTCTTCTGCTGTTATCTTTGGATCATATGGAATGGGATCACCTAGATAGGTCCGTAATTTCACTGGAAAACCTCCATACATTGGAGCAAACGGATAGCGGAATTTCTCATAAAGCCACCTAAACAATCCTGTTTTAAAGTAAACAAAGTCATTTTTATTGGTCAAACATTGTAAGCATGTAACTGTAAGCTTTTAAAATAATGGGACTTATGGGAAGGTGACGAAAGTATCAATTCCTGATAACTAAGACAACTTTTTTCCAACAGACAACCTGATCATCAGCTGTAACAAACATCACACTAATGCAAGATCACAATAAGGGAAACCACAGAGTGGTGAAGAGATATATAAAAGTTCCCTACAATTTTGCTCAATGTTTTCTAAAAAATCTTAAAATAAAAATAAATAAGTTTATTTATCTTTTTAAAAGACTAAATTATGAGCAATTGCAAGGACAAACCAAACACTATAATTAAAAACAAAATGTATAGAGTATAACCAAAAACTTGAAAGTAAAAAATATCTACAGACCCAAAATAAGTGGCTTAGGTAAATAAAAAACAAAAAGGGGGGCATAAAATGAGTTTATTCAAATATGAGCCCATAATACTGTTCATATAAACTACTAAAAGACTAACAAATGGTCCTGAGCTCAAGACCAGCCTGGGCTACAGAGGGAGAACCTGTCCCTCCAGATCCAAAAAAGATTTATAAAGACTATATACTACAGAGTCATGTACTGCACTGAAACTTGAAAATAGTTTACATATGGAAATATAAAACATAACATCAAAACCAAAATAAAATTTAAAGCTCAGTATATCCAAAATTATTAATTTATTAAATTTTGAGATACTGACCTTTAAAGTGAAGGAAAAAAATTTAAAAACCAGCCTGAGGAATTGTTAAACAATTTAAAATTAAAGAAAACATTTCTGAAGTAATTTCTGGTTTGCCATTTAAATCATGAAGAAATAGGCTGAAAGAAAACTAAAAATATCTTCACAATAAAGTTAAATATCCTAGTAATCTGCCTTTCTGCTTCAAATTTGAAAAAAAAAAAAAGAGGGAAAAAAGTAAGAATTAAATATAATGCATCAAGGGCTGGAGCAATGGCTCAGTGGTTAAAGCTCTTGCCTAGTAAGCGGTAAGTGCCTTAGTTTGATTCCCCAGCACTACATAATCCAGGAGTGGTGGTGCACACCTGTAATCCCAGCACTCTGGAGGCTCAGGCAGGAGGATTGCTTTGAGTTCAAGGCCAGCCTGGGCTACACAGTAAGTTCAGGACCAGCCTGGGCCCCAGAGTGAGACCCTGTCTCCAAAAAAAAAAAAAAAAAAGAAAAGAAAAGAAAAAATAATGCACCAAAAAATAGCAACATTCTATATTTTTTAAAAAGGCATATTTAAAGCATATCCAAACACTATCATTCTTGTAACTGACTAAAAGCTCATTTTAACTAGTAAATTAAAGAGAAATAAAAAGAACCTTTTAATGTAAATATATTATGGCTTAAGATATTTTTAAAGTGAAAAACCAGAATAAATGTTATCGTATTTAACCTGCAGTATGCAGTATCATCCATTTTTATGTTTGTAACTTCTTTATGGTTGAGGTAAAAAGAATACAAGTTTTTCCTAAATCTCATTATTAAAAAAGCCCATTATAAATAACATATATACATATATGTGTGTATATATATATATATATATATATATATATATATATATACACACACATATATATGTACACACACATGTATGTATATAACAAACTATATAACATTTAAAAATTGGAATTACTTAGGACCAGTTATCAACTAGATTTTATTCTTAAAAATGTAAATAATTACCCATTTTAAAAGGTCATAATTCAAAGAATTTCTTGTAGGGTCCAAAAGCCCAATTATTTTAAATATTATGCTGTAATTAAAAACCACATGAATTAGAACTTACTTGTTCCTCCAAGTGATCTAAATCCTTCTCGAATATTTTGTGTAAACATAGGAATAATGGGCTAAAGAAAAAAATTTGAATTAAAAAGTAAATAAATCTATTCCATGTCCCCATTGAGTCACTAAGGCAAACTTCTGAAGGCCTGTTTAAAATTATGAAAATACGATTTTAAAACAAAGGCACACTTGACTAGTGTAAATTCAGCTTCATCATTTTTAAAATATAAATTGGAAACACTACCCTCCAGTGGTAACATATAATATTTCATTTATACTTTTATTAACATTTCACAGAAACCCTTAATACTCACAATAGAGATTACAGAATCATTTCATTAAATAAAATCAATGTGATAAATTGGCTTTGATGGGCTACCAAATAGTATGCTCACTGAAAAAAAGCTACAAGATAAATATTCTCTCTATGGAGAAATTAATATAAATTTAAATAATACATTTTGGCAAGATGTTACTGAATTCAAGGAATTAGCAATACATCCTTTTTTGTGAGTCTATTAAATCTAAAGTGTTCAACATCCATGAAAAGTAATTTTAAGATTCATAAGAAGGAGAAAAAGGTAAAGTATATAAGAATACCTTATATTATTAATTTTAGGGGATTTCTGCTCAAAAGATCATTTTTATTTTTTATGAATATCAATGATTAAGAATGATTTGAATGAAAATATTAACTGTATAATACAGGGACACTATGCCACACTGAATAACAAAGCAGATAAAACATTAAAAGAACATACTACACAAATATACTGAATTAAATATTTTAGACTAGATAAAACTCTGTTTGTGCGCATGCCCACACGTGTGTGAACGACCATATTACTTACAGAGAACTATCAGTATAGGCCTAATAAAGAACTAGCTGTCTTAACAAACAGGGTTTGACATATTCAAAGAAGCTATTATTTTAAAACTTTTTGTTATTTGTAGACCTAATGAAATAAATTAAAGGTACAGCTTTCTTCATATAAAACTGACTAGCCACACACTGTATCTCCTCTAATATAGGAGGAAGACACCTAATATGTCGCTAGGGCATTGTTTTGTGCATTATTGTATCTCTAACACTAGAAACTAGCACTTGAATAGGTAAGAAGCCAAAAGACAGGGAAGTTATAGACAAGTAAAAAGGGAATAAATACACAGAGCAGGGAGACAATACTTCTACGGGATTAGTTTGTATTCTCTAAATGTAAAAGTCACAAATCTGCAAAGTTATCTCAAAATCAAGAGAAATAAAAAGGAATCAGATGAAGAATTTAAAATCTGACAAAGCTAATTGACAAAGCTAACATATTCAGAGGTAAAGTACATTGAATTCTTTTGTAAAAGAAAATAAGATTTTGATCTGAGCAGTCATAAGTTTGGAAAAATAAAATGATAGATGAAATCCTACTATTCTAAGTAATTATAAAATAACTTTATGCTTGAGAACTTAGACTGTCCAAAAGAACAGAGAACATTTGTTGTGGCTAGGATCTGGAGTGTCCCCCAAAAGTCTCATGTATTTTAATGGAACCATGTGATGTTGGTGGATTGGGGTCTGGTCTGGAGGGGTGGATTACAGTTAAGTTATTAACGGTGTGTAGTGGCCACACCTGGATGCAGGAGGGACTGGTTACTGGGCAGAGACCTGAAAGGATACATAGGCTGCACCTGCCTTCCTGGGGGACTGGGACTAGTCTCAACTAGCTTCAGCGTGTCTTCCTGTTTGTCTGGGGAAGCTGCCTCCACCTCTCTCTCTGCCATGTACTTTGATTCTTGCCGGCCACCCCTGAATGGATTGTGACCTTCGAGACTGTGAGCTACAATAAACCTTTCCTTTACTAAGTTTGTGGGTGTCGGGTATTGGGTCACAGTAATGAAAAAGTAACTAAGACACCATTCAATTCACAGAATCACCACTATGCCTCCCCTGACCAACATAGCTGCTTAGGTTTACCGATCCTAAAAGTCTGTATGGAGTAATGCACTTTACAAAGACTATTTTGATTCAGTATCATTCATTACATACCTCTCTAAAGAATGGTAGTTCCTAGAACCTACTAAAGAGAAGAAAACTCAGCCTAGTAGTAGTCTGGGTCAATAATTTCTATATTTGCATTCAAGTTTGCATCCCTAAAGCAATAAGCATTATGTTATTACAGCTTGATTTTATAGCACAATTATTCCATCCTTTCCTTTGCATACTCTGTATACAAGACAGTTGCATATATAACCTAAATTCAATTGTTCACATATATATGCATCTCTGTATGTATGCACATGTATGTGTAAAATTGTGCAAGAAAGAATGTATATTTTTAAAGCTCTTCTTGAGGAATTACTTCAGCGCGTTCCTAGGTTTTTGCTTCTGCTACTAAAAACCCGGGAACCACTGGACAAGTTCCTTATCACAATTCTACTTCTCACTTTCTTAATGTTTAAAATGGGAACAAATAATAATTACCTTTAGCTGTAAGGATCTTTTTATCAATTGAGATGATACATGTAACAACTTCATTAAGTTATTTTCTTTCATGTTATTTACTTTCCAATTAAATAGGTCAATTTTTCTCCAAAGCATTTAGATATGAAGTCATCTGACAATGTTTTTCAAAATCCTAATTCCTCAGGAATTCATTAATAAAAGTGATTTATAACACATATTAAAAAGTCTGTGACCTTCAGATTAATCTTACATATTTTCCACCATCATTTTACAAACTGCTTTGATGATCTGGACTTTTCCCTCTTAGTTTCTATTAGCATATCGCAATTTTTTATTTTTATTTACTTATGTATTTCATTTTTTTTTTCTATGCTAAGGATTGAATCCAGCACCTTGTGAGGCGAGCACTCTACCAGTACCCTCAGCCCAGCGTATTATAATTCAAATGTAGTTAATCCTTAACAGTAGTCTTGAACTTCTACTCAAAGCTTATAATAATTTTGTGAGGACAATTAAAGAGTTTTTCCAGATCTGCATCATTGACAATTCCATCAGTATGTTATTGGAAGTTCTCTGTCATGTATCTGGAAGGCCCCTTCCACCTTGGATGTCAGCAGACTCACTGTGAAATGCAGTCAAGGATGGTAACGGCACGTTGCCGCGAGTCCTGAACTGTGCTCTGCTCTGCGGCTGCCTTGCTGTGTGACCAGATCCCTTCCATCCCTCCATCTCTCTGTGCCTGAGTCTCCTCATCTGTAACATTGGAACAATTACATATCACCTCCTACTGTACAGGTGCACCAAAGTAAGTCTTTAACACTGCTACAAAGTATTGGGCTTGCTCAATACTTAGAAAAATAAAGATCTTATTTTCAAAATTCCCATTAAAGACTGTTGTTCTCAAATGTATAAAAGGTCATGTCTTAAATTTTCTGAAGTTTTATACACATACCTGAATTAAAGTATCTAGATTTTAATTGGTTATCTAGAAGCTCACAGGTTAGAAATGAGTTCTTTCCTTCATAGTATTTCTTTCACGTCTCTTCTAAGCAATATGCTACTTAAAACTATATACTTTAGGACAAAGAACAGAATTTTATAACAAGATTATGTAATTTCAAATCTACTTTTGTATCATCTTAAACTTAGGAATAATTCAAAATATCAACTTCAAAAGTGATTCTTAAGGTTGTAGTAAGTTTCTATGTTTTTATTACTGTTTTAACATATACTACACTGATTAATCTCAATTTCTATGTATAGGTATATAATGTTTTCTATTCTGTATTGTTCACACAAGCTAACAATTTTTTCCACATTAGTATTGATGACTTTTTGGAAAACACTTATAATGTGCTGTATGCTAATTTTCTGCAATACTAACATCATTACCAAAACTAAATTCAAAAACTTCATTCTCCTTTGCTTAACATTTCGTGATTAAAAAAAAAAAAACTACTCAACTAAACACTTAAAGCCTACTCAAAGCTGGTCAGTATATTAAGAACTTAAGTATAAAATCCTTGTTCTCAGTTTATAGACTCCTACATGACAGCACTATTTAAACTGTTACATTATCTAAACATTTGAGAAGGGACATTCATTTATACTAGGACCACCACAACAATAACTTCTAGGGGTTTTACACACACACACACACACACATATAAATAAATACACATGTGCATGCGCGCGCACACACACATACGCACAAAAGAAAGGAGCTCAATGCATTTTATTTTACTTTGTAATTAAAACCTAAGAACACTCATTCTTCAAATACTATTCTGGGGTCAGAATGAATCCTCTATAATCTTTATTTTTGATGAAGAGCCCACATTTGCAAGATCAGCAGTAAAGCTAACTGATCTCTACGGCAGAAATGCAGACACAAAGTCCCTGAAACACAAAAGCTACTGGTAGCGGTCTCTACCTAATAGCCCCAGAGAAAGAACAATGCCCTAACCATAATATGATTTCTTTTTCTGACAATCTAAAATAAATACAAAAAAGGAGAAACATCTGAAATAGTGCTATATAGAATAATATAACATGAAGATGAAAATGCTAAAAAAAATTTATTTTCCAAAAACAAAAGAAATGCACAAAAGGGTATTCACATTGTTCAATCTATTAGGTAGAATAAGTACAGTGAATCCCAAAGGAACACATAATTTTATTAGCAAATTCCTTTTTGTAAACTCTTCAAGAAACAGCTACGCTATATTACTATTTCTTATATTTACACTGATCAAATTTGCTTTTCCAAAATTATGAAGTAACATATATTTGAGTCTTACTATGAAAGGTAAAAAAAGTATCAGAAAACAAAAACTCATCACTGACAGATACCAATTTACTAGTAACAACGATAGCAAAGGATTGGATTGATCATATTTAGGAAAAAGAGAAATAACTGAAAGGATGAAGTCATTTGTACAAAAACGACAAACCTGATGAGAAGCTAGATTTTCAACTGTTTAAAAAATTACTGGATATTTGACTAATTTCCAGATTAATTTTATTCAGGATGATTTGCCACGTACAAGAAATATTTCTCTATTGATCTTATAAATTGTTACATATAATAATTTTTTAATGATTAAAGTAAAAGGGTTTTAGCAATTATATGTATATTTTGGTTCATTACTTAAGCATTTATTTCATTATTTAACTAGGCTTTACTTGAATAATTAATTTTAAACAACTCACCACTTTTGCATCAATTGCAACCTGAGCAAAGCCCTTACGATTACCCCACACAATGTTGTAAGTTTCATCACTAATCAGGGCTTCTCGAACTCCACCTGGTGAAATAGCTAACAAGTGGCCACTCTTCAGAATTTCTACACATTTTTCTCTTGGTCCATGTAGAGCACAAAACACATCAAGTAATAAACTAAATCCTGCAAGAAACATTAAGTAGAAAGATATGTCTTAAACCCTTCTAGTTCAACACTTCAAGGACAAAAATCTTCACAATCTACATGAATGTATTCTCTATACCTAAATCAGTGAACTTTTCTTTTAAGAAAACCAACAAAATCCTTAAGATTAACGTAAGCCTAACATTGCTTATAAAATATTATCTTACTGATCACCTACTACTGATTACTTCCCACCCACTAACCATCTACTGATCTAGCTACTTCATATATTCAAACTCAATTAAAACTAACAACAATCTTTTAAAAGATGGATTCTTCTCCCATTTTCCACCTGAGGAAAACAGGGTGTAAAGTAGGCAGCATGGCCAAGGTCACACAGCTAAAAGACAGCAGAAATACGAAGCCAGGTACAGTTAGTACAAAGCTCATATCCGTTTTGGCTAGAGCAGTTAGAAATCTTATCATCAGCAATCACAAACCTAACTTCCTGTTAATCCTATGAGAAAATAATCACTCAAGAGAATCCTATAATTGAATTTTAATACTAACAGTAAACATCACTAATAGCTTTTAATAAAACACAGGTATTTGATTCATGAAGAATTAATTTCAAGTCTTAATATTACAGTTGTTCAAATTAAAACTAGTTATAAATGAAAGACACAATCCTCTCAGTAATTAAATACTTGAATCAAACCCTATACTGTAGCTTGAGAAGACTGTTGGTATATGTGCAGTACTCAAGACTGAGACCCACAGGAATGAGTACTTCTAACTGTACAAATTAACCAAACCTCCCATTAGCTTAAAGAGCTAAAGCAACATTGCAAGTATCATTAGGATTTAAACAATTTTCACCCTACAGTAAAAGTTCACTGATTTAACTAGTTACATTCTCATAATGAACGAGCAGAGGAAGCTTCATAAACTACGAGGTAAAGGATGCAATCTTCTCTCCTGTACTAAGTATAATAATGACCATATCACCAGAGAATAATAAAGAACATTCGGTAAATCAGCACCAAAATATTACAAAACCATAAAGAACAGCATTGTCTAAAAAAGCCAATGCTAACAATGTTAATCCTATTATTTATATAAAAAGAAATAATGTTCTAAACGAGAAATATAACATTTTAAACATTAAAACTGCTGCTTATAAAATACAGTAAGATGTTCATGCTACCATAAAAAATCTTTTTAGTGTTTTTTACATTTTTGTACTTTTTTGTTTGTTTTTTGAGGCAGGGTCTTGCTCTATAGTCCAGGATGGTCCTGAACTCATTATGCAGTCCAGGCTGGCTTCAAATTTCTGGCAGTCCTCTTGCCTCAGCCTTCCAAGTGCTAGGATTACAGGCATGTGCCACCATGCCTGGACTATATGGTGCTGGGGAATCAAACTCTGGGCCCAAGTTTGTTAGGCAAGTACTCTAACCACTATGCTATTCCTCCAGCCCCCTAACACAAAATCTTTTTTAAAATACACAAATTTTTTGGCAAAATGTGTAAATTAAAAATTAAAATAATTAGATATATTAGGATGCTAAGATTACAAAGATGTTCTGGTCTTTTAAGTTTTTAAATCTATTATAAAGTGAACATGTTAACATTTAAAGGAAAATTTTATAAGTAATTTAATTTATGCACAAAGCACAAATAGGTGCTTAGTGACATACAATATCCAAAGTATTAGCCATATTTAGGAAAAGCACTCCAATAGGTCATTACTTAATTCACTATGTTTGGTTGAATGTTTAGTTTAGTTAGGTTGGAGTCTATCCAGTTGACTGGTAACCTTGTCTTTATTATTCCAGGGAACTATTACCAACTTTCTTGGCTTACTTCTAGTGATTTAATGACAGAAGAAAACAAGATTTAATCTCAAAAATAACTTCTTTTAAAACTACAATGTGTTTGAAGTCACTAAGCTAATGAAGTCTCTTTAAAAAGGTACAAAGTCTTTGCGAACACTGTAAAAGTTGCATATAATAAAATACACACAAACACACACACATATATGTATTTACTCTCTTTACAATAGTGTAGTAATGAAGACAAAAATATATCCTGGCTAATTTTTTTTTAATTTTGATTTGATATCAAACTGACAGCTATCAAACTCTAACACAGTGAAATTAAAGAAGAATCAATATCTCAAAAAATCATATAAAAATCAATTACGTCGAATGGTCTCTCTGATATCAAAGTCCCAGAGCACAACTCCTATGGAACTTAAAACAAAAAACAAAGTGAAACATGGGGGTCAGGTAGGGGAGAAGGGAGGGAGCTGAGGGTAGGGGGAGGGACAAAAGGGGAGTGGGGAAGCCCTTGTCACCTTGACAAGATACATATGTGCATAAAAGGCTCAACTCCATTGTAACCCTTAAATTTTGCATGTATACATATAAATAAAATGGGAAAAAATCAATTACTTTATGTTATAAATTATGTATTGTTTTGAAAAAAAACGTAATTTATTTTTAAAGTTCAAGGTTTAGGCTGGGAATATGGCTGTGGAAGAGTGGTCTCTAAGACCTTGAGTTTAATCTCCAAAAACAAAAAAAGAAATAAAATCATTAAAGCTTAGGATTTAAGCTTGGCACAATGGGGCATGCCTACAGTCCAGCCACTTGGGAAGGAGAGGAAGGGGGATTGCTTTGAGACCAGGCATATGAGGACAGTCTGGGCAATACGGCAAGATGCCATTTTGGAAGGAAGGAAGGACGGAAGGATGGAAAAAAGGAAGGAAGCAATAAATGATCTAACTTAATACTTGTTTATAAAGAAATCAGATAAGATTTTTGGCTATAATGTATTTTTAAATACACTGCCTAAATAAAATAATTAGATGTTCTCAAATAAGTGCTCTAAATTTGTTACCCGGAAAATGCAAAAGGTTTTTCTGAATGACATTAGTGCTCAAAGATAACCCATCATATAATTTAGTCATGTTCAGAAAACACTTTAATACCACTATCATCATGGAAAGTTTACCTGGAATTTTAAAGACAAAGTGATCAGCTACTACTCGGCATGTTCTGCCTTTGTGGATAAAAATTTTAGCCATGAAGTAGTAAAAGTCGATAGGAATAGCTCCATGATAAAAAATTATAAGTGCTGGTCCTTCGGGTATTTTTTCCATCCCATGAACTTCATAACCTGTTTGGGAGAAGAAGCACAGATACTTAAAATATTCTTATTAGTTTATCTATAGGAAAGAATGATCATTTAATTCAAAAGCTCAGTCTTCTCACAGAATTGCATGAGATTTCCTGGCTCCCGTCCATTCCTTCTTTTCCCCATTTTACTGAAATGTGTAAGTGCAAAACTTAAAGTTTACAATAAAGTTGAGCATTCTGTGCACCTACGTACCTTGTCTAGGTGACAAGGACTTTCCCACTCTCCTTTTGTCTCTCCCCCTATTCACCCCTCCCTCTCTCCCTCCTCGCCCTTCCTCCCATTTCACTTTGTCTTTCGTCTTAAGTTCCATAGGAGTTGTGATCTGGGTCTCTCATATCAGAGAGACCATTCGATGTTTCACCTTCTGCTTCTGACTCACTTCATTAAGCATGATGTTCTCAAGCTTCTTCCATTCGCCTGTAAGAACCCCCATGGTACTGGACTTTATAGATGCATAGTATTCCATTGTGTATAAATACCAGTTTGTGTATCCATTGCTCTGTTGATCGGTATTTTGGTGACTTCCATATTTTAGCTATTGTTAGTTATGCTGCTATGAACATGGGTATACATATATCTCTTTTATGTGTTGTTTTGGCCTCTTTTGGATATATTCCCAGGAGGGGTGTCACTGGATCGAAGGAGATATTTATTTCTAGTCTTTTGAGAGATCTCCATACTGCTCTCCAAAGTGGTTGTACGAACTTACATTCCCACCAGCAGTGCAGGAGGGTTCCTTTCTCCCCACAGCCTCACCAGGACTGATTGCTATTTGACTTGTTGATACAGGCCATTCTCTCTGGAATGAGATGGTATCTTAGTGTTGTTTTGGTTTGCATCTCTCTTATGGCATTCCCTCTCTTACCTCTTCCTTTTCTTCCATGAACAAACTGGTCCCATAGCTTAAAATGAGGCAGGGTGAAGTACACACTTGTGTGGAGAGGTAGCCCTGCATGAGTTCTTGGAACCCAGGCAGGGTAAGATGGCCCAGAAATGAAGTCAAAACCAGAACAAAGTCAAGATAGCCCCCATGAGCAACAGGGTGGCAGAGCTCAGGAAGAAAGGGAGGCCAGGGTGGAACAGCATGGAAGTCAGAGCCCAAGGGAAAGGAGAGCACTGACACACAGCAGCAGACAGAATGAGGGGTCAGCGCTAAATAGGATAAGGAAATCCCAGGGGGAAAGATGGCCTAGTATGGAGCTGTTATGGTTTGGACCTAGAATGTCTTCCCACAACCTCATTTTTGGATGTTGTGGATTATGGGTATCTGGTGGATTATGGCATGTGGAAAATGACAGATGTGGCTTACAAGTTATGTGCTGAGCTGGAAGGAGCAGATCACGGGGCTTAATCCAGAAGGGGTAGGGTATACTGAAGCTTGACCCAAAAGGGGTGAATTACTGGGACATGACCTGGAAGGGCATGTGATAGCTCCCTTTGTCCCTCACTTGGCTGTCTGCCATACTGTAAGCAGCTATCCTGTGCCAGTCCTTCCCTTCATGTGCTTCCCTAATTGCCAGTTGCATGTGAATAGACCATGTGAGATCTTCCAAAACTGTGAGCTAAAATAAATCTTTCCTTCCTTTCAGTTGTGGATGCCAAGGACTCTGTCCCCGCAACAAAAAAGTAACTAAGAGAAAAACTGGTACCAAAGAAGTAGGGTCACTGCTGTGACTTGACCTTAGTAGGTGGCTTAGAAGCCTTTGGAATGGGCTTGCAGGTAGAGATTGGGTTTCAAGATGTTGGCTAGATAAGGCTTAGACTGCTGTGAGCTGAGCTTGATGGGAGATTTGGTCAGAGCTTAGAAAATCAGAAAGCTGAAAGAAGTCTGGATTGGAAGGGCAACAAGTTTCAGATGGGAACGACTATTGACAGTTGCTCTAGAAAACAGGTATACTGTACTCTGACAAAAAGTATGTCAGCATTTTACCTTTGTCCAGAAATTTTGACAGAAACTGAGATTAAGGGAAGTGGACTATTTAATCTGAGGGAAGAAATCTCAAGGCAGCCCAATGTTCAGGAAATGACAAAGAAAACATGTAAAGTTTGCATTTTGGGGTAAAAAAGCACATGGTTGTTAAAAGTTTAGCATTAAGAAGAAGCTAGGCAGTTGGAACTAGGTCTACAGAAGGAGGCTTTGAGCATTTTTCAGGAATCAGCAAGACCCCACCCTTTACCAATTAAAGGGGGGAAAACAAAGGACTTTAAAATGAGACTCCCAGGGCATTCTGAAGGCAACTTGTGAACGTAAATCCCTAAGGAGTTCAGCCATCTAAAAACTCAGCAATTGTCCAAGAGGGACCAGAATGCTGCTCAAGACAGTAGTGGACCTTGGCATCATTCACGTGGTTCTGGTTTCACGGGCATGCAGACTGCAAGAGATGCAGGGTTATGCAGGATTCCCCCCAGATTTCAGAGGAAGACCCTGGAGACCAGGAAGTGTGCCCCTCGGAAGGCAATGCATGAAGCTGTCAGCGAAGCCAAATGCGCACCAGAGACCCCAGAAATCTGGAGTGGAGAAACACAGATGCTTTGCTGAGGAAAGCCACAGACTGCAAGCAGAGTCAGACTGAAAGAGAAGCCATGGAGGACAAGGCTGGAGACAACACTGTAAGGGAGGAGACACCCAAGACCTCTGGAGTTCACATCTTGTTACAGTTTACCTCAAGTACTGGACACAGCGCTAAGGATGTAACTCTTGTCCTGCTGGGCCTAGAACTTTAGACTGACTGCTTTCTGTTCTCCTATACCTCCCTTTCTGAAAGGAAATATTTACCCTGTGTTTGTGTATATTAAGTGTTTAACTTTGACTTTCACAGAAGCTCACAGCCAAGAGTTTGCTTTGAGTCTCAGAGAAAACATTGCACCTGGACTTTTCAGCAGTGCTGGAATTGTTAAGACTCTGGCAATTCTTGAAGAAGGAATAAATGCATTTTGCATAAAGAGGTGGGGGCCAGGGGTAGAACGCTATGGCCTGGATCTGGAATGTCCCCAAAAACCTCATATATTTGGATGTTGTGGATTATGCGTGTGAGGTGGATTACAGGTATGTGATGGATTACTGGGAGTGTGACCTCAAAGGGGCATATCACTGGGGCTTCACCAGGAAGGGGCAGGACACTGAGGCATGAACTGGAAGGAAGGAGGAGTTCACTGGGACAAGACCTGGAAGGGTATAAGCTAGCTCTTCTCTTCCTCCCTCACTTGGCTGGCTGTCTGCCACGCCACAAACAGCTATTATCTCAGACCCTTCCTTTCTGCCATACGTTTCTACCATTGCTAGCCACATATGAATGGACTGTGTGAGACTTTCTGAAGCTGTGAGCTAAACTAAATCCTTCTTCCCTTAACTTGTGAATGTTGGGTATTATATCCCAGCAATAAAAAAGGAACTAAGACAAGGGCATTACAGTTTGAGCAAGTGAGGAGGTCACCACACAGGGTGATGGCCTAGCCTGGAACGTCAGAACCCATGTGAAATAAGCACATGTCTATGAGTGTCAGAGAATGGTATTTTAAAAACTGGTTATGCAGAGGGGGATAGAGCGA
Organism: Ctenodactylus gundi; assembly: GCA_004027205.1. Lineage (NCBI taxonomy): Eukaryota > Metazoa > Chordata > Mammalia > Rodentia > Ctenodactylidae > Ctenodactylus > Ctenodactylus gundi. The sequence continues at coordinate 57,866 of PVKB01002365.1, forward strand.
ATAAGTCGACATATTACGGATAGCATAGGCTAGGTTTCTCATTGTTGGAGGAAGGTGTTACAAATATAGAAACTGAGGGAGCCAAAATTAACTCTATGGCCACAAGGGAACAACATTCCCTCTTTACAATGAGAAAAACGCAGGTAGTCTACAAGTTTCTGACTTTTCTTCAGTATATCAGAGACCTGGAGAAGCCAGTGGTTTCCAGAAAGTGTTCTTGGTGATTCAGAGAATTGGGGAGGAGGGATAGCTGGGGTTGTAGCTCAGCAGTTAAAAGTACCTGCCTAGCAAGCAAAAGGCCCTGAATTCAATTCTCCAGCACCACATACACTGGTAGCACATGCCTGAAATCTCAGCACTTGGGAGGCCAAAGCAAGAGGATTGCTGTGAGTCAGAGGCCAGCCGGGACTCCAATAGTGAGTTCCGGACCAGCCTAGGCTAGACAGTGAGACACTGTCTCAAACAAAAAATTGTTAACTTCTAACACTGTCAGTTAGGTTTTAACATCTTTCTTACCTTATTGATCCTAAGATTCTTTGTTCTTACGTGATTTTTTCCACAGATGATAATGTTATTCTTTTTATTCATTTGGTTAAAAAGCAATTTTCCAGATATGATACAAATAACTTAGATTCTTTTCAATTATTGAATTCTAATTCAAGTAATCCAATTTATTTTAAATTCTATAGAACAATTGCTGAGGTTGCATAAGATTACTTATGGATCATGTGAACTAATTGTGGCCTCCTGAATATTCCCTTCTTTTGGGCTTCTGTTCACATAGCTGCTCTTAGCTGGAGCACTTACTGTTCCATTTCCCAGGCTAGCAGGAGAAATTGCACTGTACTTGACTGGCCTCAGATGTTACTATGGCACGATGTGCTGTCAGGAAACAGGGTGTAGTGGATTATAGGTGTATGGTGGGAGACAGGAGTGTGGCAGATTATAGATTACAGGCATGTGGATTAGATTACAGTTGTGTGGTGGATTAGGGGCTTAAACCTTAAAGAGGCAGAACACTGAGGCTGAACCCAGAAAAGGTAGATCACTGGACCAGACTTGGAAGAATATTATATGCTACTTCTGCCCTCTTTCCTCACTTGGCTTCATCTTCCATGCTGACTTGGCTTCCTGTCTGCAATGCCATGAGCAGCTGCTTCCACCTCCCCCTCTGCCATGTGCTTCCACCATTGCTGGCCACCCTTGAAAGAACTACAACCGACCGTCCGAAAACTGAGCTACAATAAATCTTTCCTCCCTTAAATTGTGAATATTAAGTTTATTTAGTTACAGCAAAAAAATAACTGGGACAATTCTCATCCTAAATAGTAATACTATTCCTAATTGTACTCCCTCCCAAGAAACTAATACTACATTCTTACTGTCATGCATCAAATGAAGATTTCCACATTCTCCATATTTCTTTAATGTTACCAATTCAATGTTTGCCGATATTCTGAGTAAAAATGCATCTCACTGACACTTAATTTGCATTTCCCTAATTACTTGGGGGAATTTAATGCATCTGTTAAAATTATTAGCCACTTATGTTTCCTAACAAAATCCTTAGGCTATTTTTAAGTGGGATTTTTTTCTTACTAATTTATTTCAAAAGTTGTAAATATATTGTGCTGAATTGTCCCACCATTTAACATGCTATCTTTTAAAAGTAGCTTTCACTTTTTAGTCCTAAGTACTGAATTTTATAAAATTATTTTTTATATACCTACCAGTAGATCTCCTTTTAGGTAGATATTCTCTTAGGACTAAAATTTGATAGCAAAATTATGCTAACTTTATAAAATACTGTGGACATCCACATTTTGCTCTATATTCCAAAAGTTTAAGATGGATATCACATAATTCTTCATACAATGGGGCCAGGCTGCAGACCTGCACCACCAAAGAAAGGCACATATTCACCTATGGCATATGCCAGTCATAATCTACCAATGAGCTGTGATGTCATCTTAGTGAATTGAGAAATCACTTTAGTGAGTTATGACCAGCATTTTTAATTAAAAATATAATACAAAATAAAGTAGATCACTTGTAAAAAGCATATATACTTTCAAGAAGCAGTATATAATATATATATATATATATATATATATATATATATATATATATATATACTATATATATGAGATGGCAAAATATCTTTCTTATTGGAATTAACAGTAGTAAATATGATAGCCTGAAAGTGCATTTTAAACTTACAAGAAACACAGTAAGTATGTTAAGCTAAACTTAATGATCAAATGACAAACGGTATACATGTTTTAATGACTTCTAAATTATCAGAGAATGACATTCTGTAATTATAACAGCTAACATTTACTGAAATTTGGAATATAATAAATTCTATGCTAAATAATACATGACACATGAATGAATCCTTGTAATAACCCACTTAGAAACAAAAATATAAATAAAATTCAGAACAATTAAGTATCTTATTTGAGGTTATTTACATAGCTTTATAGTAGCTCCCCCAGTAAGCTACTAGAAATCAATACAAAGTAATTTATAAGTTAAAATTAAAAATTGGTAATTTTTTGAGTGCTAGGGTTTGAATCTAGAAGCTCAAATATTCCAAGCAAGTGTTACAGCACTGAGTCATATTCCAAGGCCAAAATACTAACAACTTTATGGAAGAAAACCTGGCAAACACCTTCTTAAAAAATTATCAAAGTTATTACCATGAATAATAACACACATAAGCACCATAACACCTCTGAAATAATAATGCACTCAGAAGTGCACATCACTATGTTCATGCCAGTCTTGACAAAAATGTATACCAGCAGTCTAATTATGGAAAACACCATCTAAATTGAGAGCCTACAAAGTAACTGACCAACATTCTATCAAGATCATGAAACACAGAATCAAGATACTATTACACCACCAACAAACACATGAAAAAATGTTCGGTGCCTTTAGTTATTAGAAAAATGCAAATCAAAGCAACACTGATGTTCCATCTGATTCCAGTAAGAATAGCTATTATCAAGAACTCAAAAAACAACAAATACTGGCAAGATTGTAGGCATAAAGGAACCATTTCACCTTGCCGGTGGAACTGTAAACTGGTACAACCATTACAGAAATCAGCATTCTCAAAAAAACTGAAAACAGGTATTCCATTTTACCCAGCTCTACCTCTTCTGGGCATCTTACTGAAAGTGTTAAAGATATCACACAATGCAACACATGTATACTCATGTTTACAGCAGCACAATTCATAATAGATAAATCTTGGAAGCAGCCAATATGCCCCACAACTAGATAAAAAAAATATAGTGTATAAATACACGATGGAGTACTACTTTGCCATAAAGAAAGATAAACTTGAATCATTTGTAGGAAGATGGATGCACCTTAAAACTAGTGTCTATTTCAAAGTCTGTGCTTCCACATCTTTTGAAACCTTTTTGATACTCAACTACATGATAGAAAAAAAGACCCCACCTTTGCCATATGTCATCATGTTTGGTTGCGACCAGACCTCATGTTGAGCCCTAATTCCTCACTGTGGCAGTGTTAGGAAGTAGGGCCTCCAGGCGGTAGCGGTGTTATGGGGATGGGGCCCATATGAATACATTAACACCATCTCCCAGGAGTGAGTGTGCTTTCACTCTTGCTAGACTCTGCAAATTACCTCAAGAATGGCTTGTTACTAGGTAGCCTTACCCACTGGTCTCACTGGCATGTACCTGCTTAGCCTTGCACTCTTCTGCCACATGTGGAGCGGCACGAGGCAGACCAGAAGCTGAGCAGATGCCAACACCATGTTCTTTGGCTTCCAGAACCATAAGCCATAATGTATGTTTTCCCTCTACAAATTACCCAGTCTCAGGTATTCTGGGAAAGTGACAAAAAGGCACAAGATTACTGAATCTTAGGTATCTTTGTATAGCTCCCTGAAAAAGAGATCAATAAACATGATATCAGGGAGTAATGAGAAAAAATTGGTCGAGAAAAACATTAAAACCTTGAAAGTAGGCCACCAGAGCACAATTTTTATAGTATTTAAACAAAAACTTACTAATCATTTAGTGTACAATATCACAGTTTCTCAAACAGTATGAACAAATTTTCTGGAGAGAAATTTATTGTCATATTTATTTAAAAAGGCATGTTGAACTCTAAGACAAATTAGGGTGAATGTGTGTAAATTTTGGTATAAAAATCATATCTAATGCAGTATTATTTAAGATTCTATTCTTAAAAATCTCTATACTGGTAAAATCAAATTTATTTTGGTGAGAACGAGAATAAAATGCTAGTAAGCTAAGATTTTTACAAAACAGTTTCTATATAATTTTAGTCTTCTTGCTCTATTAAATATTTAAAATATTGACTTTCATATTTAAGTTTATAGTAGTCATCTCGGGTGCTCTGTGGCTATTTGTTTAATATGGAACTAATGAGTATGGAAAGAATCATTAAAAAAAGATACATAAGTGTACAATGCATGCAAACACACAGCCAGGAATTACTTCACTTCCATTAGTTTCTGTACTGTTTCAGGGGATAAAAAGCAAAGATTATATATATTCAATGTCGCACATGGACAGCAAACCCCAGAGATCAAAGCACGCTTGGCTTACCATGCCAAACCGCCGCATGTCCGTCCCACAGAGTCGCCACTGTTTTCCTTGCACCATCCCATAAATTATGAGAGTAGGCTTCTTTTAATACATTCTTCCTCTTATAAATGTGTAAGAATATAATAGTGAGGTAAAGAAGAAAGATAGTAAAGTAAGGAAGCACTAAAAGTATGAGTGGTGTAAAAACCCACAAGAGATGGTTCGCAAAATTTATATAGTCCTCAAGCTGCTCCACACCCAACCAGCCCTCGAGTATGTGAATCAGACAAGTCATATAGGGCAGAGGATCCTGTCCCGCAGCACAGGTTTGATTTTTGTCTGTCATTTTCTTTAGGTGAAAATGACAAGTTCGGTCTCTTTCTTCACTGCCATAGCAGGTCTTTAACGTTGATTCTAGAAGGGAAAAATAATCTAGAATTATTCTCCTCTCAAAAGAAGTTAAATATTTTAGTCTACATAAATACTTCAATTGTATCTTAGTAATACCAAAATTAGTAGGTTTTTAATGCTTAACTTTGTGGCAGATTTAAATGTGAAAATTATAAGATTTTATCTGTTCATGAAGTATGCTGGGTTTAGCTTTTAAAATAACTTGCAAGCTGTAATTGAGAGAGGAAAAAATTTATGAGGAATGCAATTTTAAATCAAGTTAATAATTTGACTTATATCTTAAATACATAATTTTACACATCTGGCTCTTAAACGAGGCTATACTGACATTACTGTATTCTTCACAAAACATAACATCACTCTCTGATTCCATAACAGTAACCAAATTCTTCACAAAATGGTAACATATACTTTGGATATTGTCCTTTTTTTTTTTTTTTTTTTTAAACAGGGTCTCTCTCTATAGCCCCGGCTGGTCCAGAACTCACTTTGGAGCCCAGGCTAATGCTGGCCTCACAGTGATCCTCTTGCCTCAACCTCCCAAGTGTTGGAATTACAGGCATGTGCCACCATACCCAGCTTTTATGTGGTGCTGGGGAATCGAACCCAGGGCACTGCACTTGCAACTGGTACACCATTTCTCCAGCCCCTGGATATTGTCTTTTATAGAGAAACAAATTTACAGAAAAACTATCTGCTCCTTTGATACTATGCAATATACTATGTAATACTAAACAATTATCAGTACACTTTTTATTTTATGGTCACAAAAATTAATCTGAGTATTAAGTGACTAGGAATATTACTATACAACTATTTTATAAACTGACTCGAAACAAGCACATGACTTACCAGAAATCAGAAAAATATCTTGTCCTGAGCTTCACTGTATGTATTCTAAAAGCACTGTAAACAAGTGGAATATATAATTAAAAAACAGAAGAGCTAACAGCTGGAGATAAACTTGCCATAAAATAAAAAGCAAGCGACAGTCACAAATGTTGAACAGCTACGATTACAGCTCCAGGCAAGTATATCAGTAAGTAATGCCCATGCTACACGTCTTTACTAAGAACAACAGCTTAGCATCAATATAGAAAGCCCCACATAAGAATTGGTCCTTAAAAAGCTACAAGAAGTTTTGCCTTGGGGGGGGGGGAGGAGGTATAAAGTTAAGCTGTATAATTATCTTTTCACTATTAATAACTCTGCTGGATAAAGCTGACACTCAAACATGATATTCAATGATAGAATTATACTATCCTATGACTTTAATTTCCTGCCTAAGATGTCCTAGATTTCTTCCATTCAGATTTTCTCTGGTTCTGGTTCTATTCTTAAGAGATATTTCTCTGGTTCTACTTCTATTCTTTTTAAAAATTATTTTACTATGGCATCCCTTTCCCCTTTCCATCCCTTTAGTTCTCCGTCCCCAGGCACATCTCTTTCCTTCTCCACAATGTCTATATTCTCACTTTACTCCATGTCTCTTTTACTTTTGCTGTGGTTTGGTTTTCTCAAATTAGGGAAGCCATCATATGATATTTAACCTTCTGTGTCCGATTCATTGCACTAATTAAACTGGTTTCAAGGTACATCCATTTTCCTACAAATAACTCAAATTCATCTTTATGGCCGCGTAGTACTGCACTGTGTTTATACACCACATCTTCTTTATTCAATCACCCATTATTGGACATTCTGCAATTTTCAAAATGTGGCTATTATAAACTGTGCTACCATAAACACGGGTATGCACATATCACTCTTGTATTATAACTTTAACTCTTTGGGGAAGATACCCAGAAGAGGTATCTGGGTCAAACAGAATATCGATTTTCAGTTTTTTGAGGAATCTCCATACTGCTTTCCATAGTGGTTGTACCAGTTTATAGTCCCACCAGCAATGGAAGAGGGTTCCTTTTTCGCCATACCTCTACCAACATTTGTTGTTTCTTGAGTTAATACCAGCCATTCTTACTGGAGTTAGATGGAACCTTGTTTTGATTTGCATTTCTCTAATGGATAAAGATGCTGAATATTTTTTCATGTATTTACTGGCCAATCAGACTTCTTCTAAGAAGCTGTCCATTCATTTCAGTTGTTCATTTTTTGATTGCGTCTTTTATTTTGGAAGGTCTATTTTTTTCAGTTCTCTGTATATTCTTAATAACAGTCCTCTGTCAAATTTTTCCCCGAAGCTTTCTAATCTGATATAATCCCATTTGCTTTGGGTGTTTCATTGAGAAAGACCTTGCATACACCTTTATCTTCAAGCTTGTTGCCTATGCCTATTTTTTTCTCAGCATGTTCAATGTTTCCATTTTCATTTCTAGGTCTTTGCTTCACTTCGTTTTTATTTGAACAGCAAAAGTTGAGTCTAGCTTCATTCTTCTGCATGTGGCTAGCCAGTTTTCCCAGTATTATTTGCTTTAAAAAGGTGAATGTTTTGGCCCCTCTGTTGAAGATCAGATGACTTAAGGTACTCAAGAATGGTTCTGCATCCTCAATTCTGCTCCACTGGTCTACCTGTTTGTTTTCACACCAATACCATAGGGTTTTTATCACTGTTTGTTGTAGTTTGAATGTAGTGTATACCTCAAAAGCCTCAATATTTGGATGCTGTAAAATACCCACATGCTGCTGAGAAATGGGGTCTGGTGGAGGCTTGAGGCATGGCCCAGAAAGGGTGAGTCACAAGGACAGGACCTGGAAGGGTAGCTCCACCCTAACTCTGACTAAACTTCCCTCTGCCAAGCCAGAGGAGCTGCCTCCAGCTCCCCCTCGTGCTTCTGCCACTGCCTGCTGCCCATGAATGGGCTGTGGCTATCTGAAACTGTGAGCTACAATAAATCTTTCCTCCCTTAAATTGTGAATGTCAGGCATTCTCTGTCCCAGTGATGAGAAACTAAATAAGACACTGTTGCTTTGTAAGATAATTTGGCATGTGGTATTATGGTATCTCCTGTTTTTGTTTTATTGCTTAGGCTTCTGGTTCTATTCTTGAGATATTTTAATACATACAGGCAAAAGCACTTGTGACATCACAATGTTGCCTCTCTGTGAAGATAATCTTGCTAACCGGCTTGTTAACAGGGCACACACTTTGACTTGTTCTTTCAGGGAAAGAAGACTTAGTCTAATTTCCTTGTAACCAACACCACCTACCTGTGAGCAACTTGAGCCTGCTATTAACAGAACATGCACATAGAACATGCAAAGCTCTCAGCAAGGGCTTTTTTCCTACTATGTTCTAACCAACACACCTAAAGAGTCGAATCACTATGATTATAACGTATTAGTGTTTCAGCACTTAAAGTGCAACATATTAACTTTTAATACTTTTTAAGGTGCGAGCTTTTCCTTTTAAACTATAACAATAGAAAATAACTGTTGGTAATGTAGAAAAATTAACTGTTTAAGCACTGTTAGTAGGAATGTAAAATAGTGTGACTACTTTGGAAATCAGTTTGACAGTATCTCAAAAATCTAAATACATGACCCAACAATTTTACTGTTAGGTATATGCCCAAAAGACTACAAACAAAAACTGTAAAACATTTACAGCACCATTATTCATAACAGGTAAAAATGAAAACAATTAAAACATCCATCAAGTGATGAATGATAAACAAAATACAGAGCATTCATATATTTTCAGCCATAAAAAGGAATAATGTATTTAGTGATTCATGCATGAATATAGCCTACTAAAATGAAAAAAACCCACACTCAAACAGTAACATATTGTACAATTTCATTTTTATGACCAGAATGAGATACTCCATAGAGTACAGAAAAATTAGTAATTGCCATGGGATGGGTAAAACAAAAATGAGAAGTGACAGTACTGCAAACTAAAATGTCTTTGATAATGACATATTCTATGCAACCTCACAAATACATGAAAAACTATTGCTCTGTCCAACATACAATGGTGATTGTTATGGTGAATTATACCTCATTTTAAATAGTGCTTACACACTGTTAACAGACTAACAAAATTTATAATAACTTTTACACACAGTAAAAGAAATTTTTCCGAGGGTCAAAGACATTTTGATAATCTGACCCTAACTAAAGCTTAATGTAACTGGCCATGATAATTTAGTCTCACGTCTATTAAATAGGACTGTAAAATCTTATGATTTTGTAACTTTCCTTAGTAGCTCCAAGGATAAACTCACAATAGAATTATAGTAGAGCTCCTTTACCTACCAAGGATATGTCTGTCGGCCTCTCTGGTGGATACCTGAAACCAAAAATAGTATAAAACTCTACACAGTTTTATTATCTGTAATCCAAATGTCCAAAATGAGAAATTTATTGGGCACTAACAAGTGAAACATAGGCCTGGTATGGTAGCACAAATCTGTAATCCCAGCACTGGGAAGCTGAAGCCAAAGGATTGCCATCATTTTCAGGCCAGCCAGGACTATTTGGGCTACATAGTGAGTTCAGGACTACATGGACTACAGACTGAGACTCTGTCTCAAAAAAAAAAAAAAAAAAAAAAAAAAAAAAAAAAAAAAAAAAAAAAAAAAAAAAAAAAAAAAAAAAAAAAAAAAAAAAAAAAAAAAAAAAAAAAAAAAAAAAAAAAAAAAAAAAAAAAAAAAAAAAAAAAAAAAAAAAAAAAAAAAAAAAAAAAAAAAAAAAAAAAAAAAAAAAAAGGTGAAACATTCTCATTGAACCTCATATGGCAAGTTTCAGTCAAACTGCAGGTGCACCAAAACTACAATATATGTATAATATGTACAAAAAAAGTTAAAAAAAAAAACCTTAAGAATAAATTTTGCCAAGGAAGTAAATGATCTGTATTATAAAAATTACAAAACAGTGATGAAATATCAAAGAAGACATGAAGGATGAAAGGATACTCCATGTTCATTAATTGGAAGAATTAGCATTGGTAAATATGCCCATACTATCCAAAAGTATCTACAAAGTCAATGAATTCATAACAAAGTATCAATGACATTCCTCATAGAATGAGAAAAAAACACTCATCACAGGAGAAAAAAAACAATCACAAAAGTCATATGGAATCACAAAAGATCTCAAAAAGCCAAAGCAATCCTTAGCAAGGGAAACAAAGTGAAGATATTGCAATACCTGATTTTAAATGTGCTACAAAGCTGCAAGAACCAAAATAGCCATGGACCTGGCATAAAAACGGAAACACGGAACAATGGAACAAAGCAGTAAATGCAAAAAAAAAAAAAAAAAAAAAAAAAAAAAAAAAAAAAAAAAAAAAAAAAAAAAAAAAAAAAAAAAAAATCACACATTTACAGCTAACTGATTTTCAACAAAGACAGCATGCAAATATACACACTGGGAAAGGGGAAGTCTCTTCAACAAAAAGTACCAGGAACAAGAAGTGTTCATAGACAGGAGAAGCTAGAAACTATCTCCTTATGTACAAAAATCAACTAAAAAGGATCAAAGACTTCAAATTAATACCCAAAACTTTAAAGAAAATATAGAATAAATTTTTCAGTATACTATCTCATCCCAGTTAAAAAGGCTATTATCAAAAGGATAAAAAAATAAAGCCAGGGCTGGTGGTGTATTTGGCATTTGGCAGGTGGTAGTGTATATTACTAGCACGCTCGAGGCCCTGGGCTCAAACTTCAGCATCAAAAAACAAAAAAATTTAAAAATGTTAGCAAGGTGCCAAGAAAGCAGAATTCTTACATGCTATTAATGAGAATGTAAATTATTACAGTCATTAGAAAAAACAATATGGTAGTTCTTCAGAAAATTAAAAATATTTTAACTTCCATCATACTATCTGGAGGTCCACTACTGAGTATATGTCCAACAGAAATGGCATTACTATGTTGTATTAGTATTAGAAACATGTGTTGTGCAGCACTCTTGTGCAGCACTGCTTACAAAGGTCGATATATGGAACCATCCTAGATGTGTCCATCAACAGGTGAAGAGACAAAGAAACTGTGGTACATATACACAATGGAATACTATTTGGTCACCAAAAAAAAAAAAAAAAAAAAGAAATTCTATTATTTACAGAAACATGGACAGAACTGCAGGATATTATGTTAAATGAAACATTATCAACACCAAGACAAATTTCACATATTGTCACTCTATATGTGAAAGTTAAATTTGATATCAAGAAGACAGAAAAATAAGACAAAAGCAGAAGGCACCACAATCCTAGACATCAAGTTACTTTACAAAGCAACAGTAATAAAAAAAAAAATACCACACAGTATTGGCATGAGACAAGTGTACCAATGGAACAGAATTGAAGATGTAGAGAAAAACCCAAACCCCTTCAGCCAACTGATCTCTGACAAAGGGGCCAAAAACATAAGCTAGAGAAAAGATAGCTCTTTTAACAAATGGTACAGTGAAAACTGGTTATCAACATGCAGAAGAATGAATATAGACCCAAATCTTTCGGCCCATGCTAAAACCAAATATAAATGGGTCAAAGATCTAGATAAACACTGAACTTACTAGAAGACAAATAGGCAAAACCATTGTAATGGCAAGGACTTTCTCAACACTGCACTTATTGCACAAGAGTTAATACCAAAATTCAACAAATGGGATTATATCAAACTAAGCTTCTGCCCAGCAAATGAAACAATACAGTGAAGACGGAAACAACAGAATAGGAAAATGTTTTTTACTAGCTATTTCTTGGATGGAGGGTTAATATCTAGAACACATGAAGAGCTGAAAAAAAAAATAGACTCCCCAAAAGAGAAGACATATTCAAAAAAATGGACAATTGGAATAGACAGCTCTCAGAAGTCACACAGATGTCCAATGAGAGAAAACGTGCAGCACCCTCAGCCAGTAAAGCACTGCAAGCCAGAACGGCAGTGGGGTTCCACCTTATTCCAGTAAGGATGGTTATTACCAAGAACTCAAAATACAACAAGCACTGGGAAGCTGTGAGGACAAAAGAACTTTTTTACATTGTTGGTAGGACTGTAAATTGTTATCACCACTATAGATACCAATAAGGAGATTCCTCAAAAAAAAAAAATTAAAATCAGTTTCCATTTGGCCCAGCTATACATTTTGTAAGCATCTTTCCAAAAAAGTTAAAGACATCACATAACATTGATATACGCATACTCATGTTTATAGCAGCACAGCACACAATAACTCTTAGAAACAGCCAAAATGTCTATTGACAAAGAAATGAATAAAATGTGGTACAATGGAGTACCACTCAGCCATAAAAAGATAAATTTGAATCATTTTTAGGAAAATGACTGCGCTGAGACTATATTATGCTTAGCAAAATGAATCAGACACAAAAGGTTAAATATCACATGGTTTCTCTAATCTGAGAAAACCACAGTATAAATAAGCAAAAGTGTAAATAGAAGAATGATGGTAGAAAGCAGGCAGACAGATTTTATGAACAGGGAAAGGGGCTGTGGGGAGGAGGTCCAGAGGATGGGAAAGGAAAAAGGGAAGCAAAAATGACCAAGATGCAGTTTATTTATGCATGCACCAATTCTTCAAGATAAATGTAATTATTATATATTGCAAATACTGCTAATAAAGAGAATAATTTTGGGAAAAAAAACCAAAATAGCTGAGAGGATTTCATTTTCCCAGCATAAAGAAAATGATATGTCTGAGGTGCCAGATATGCCAATTATGCACATTGTATGCATGTATTTAAGTGATATACTGTATCCCATAAACATGTATTATTATGTCAATTAATATACAATAAAAAGACAAAAATAGTTTTAGATTCCAGGCTGCAAACTTGAGGCTCTAACTTCAGCTTTCAAGATTTTTTTTAAATATAAAAAATGAAGTAAAATATCCTAGCATACCCTTCAACTTACAGCTGTAATAGTCTACTCTTTTCGACAACTACTGTTGCACTCTCATTTTCTCAGCCACTCGCCTCAATGTTAAACATCTAAACTCATCCATCTGTAACAGTACGGTGCTCTTACATCACTAAAACCAGCACCTTGCCGCCCTTGAAGCTCGGCAGAAATATGGATATGGGGGACAAATCGTTCCTTTTAAAATTAATCTATTCCCAGCTACGTGTAAATGTGGCCGAAATACCAGTAACAGCTCTAAATGTCTGGATTTTAGCTCGGTCCTCACATACAGTCCCAAGATGTACTAAGCCATTCAGCCATTAATAACACAAACTAAGTTTGAACTGTCGTCTTCAAAGAAACTGCCTGGGCAATCAATGTCAAGGAATATTGCACACCCAACACCGGCTGCCTTTCCTTTCAAATGTATCAGCGCTGTCCCAGTTTCCACCATCCTACTCAGAAGCACAAATAAATTTATCAGATGCTCACTGATAGCTATTTGAGGGCAAAGGCTTATTTTGCAGACGAAAACTCCCAGCAACTTGAGCAGGGCTTGGCTCCTACAAGGTCTGCACGGATCGGCTCCAAGTGGGAACGGCACAAAGGAAAGGCCTGGTACACTTTGTTTCATCTGGTCCTTCCAGCAGCCCCACAAGAGTTACTGCTTGCTGTTCATGCCCATTTCACAGATGCTCAAAATGCAGCCAGGAACGGCTGAGTCACTTGCCTAGGTCAGACAGGTGGTAAAGTGGCAACCCCGCGATCCCAAGCCTCCTGCCCCGTACTTACGCGGCGCCTCGCGGCGCCCTGCTCCCTACACACTTCCTTCTGCTTAGGGGCTCCATCTGGCTCTTGGGACCCGGAAAAGTCACGGGGCAAAGGACAGGAGGCCTCTGGGTAAAGCGCCACACACCTCGCCCCGCCTGCTCAATTCAGGCTAAACGCTCCCAACTGAAGGTTTTAAAAAAACGAGAGGACGTGAGGGGCGAAAAGAAGGCGGTGGCGGTGGCCCCGGCAGGACCTTCCTGCGCGGCAGTGCGGCTCCCGAGCCCGGAACCGAGCGCGGCGGCGCCGGGCAGCTGCGGAGACCCGACGCCAGCCCTTCGCCGCCTCCAGCCCCGCAGCCCCGCGCGGCGCGACGCGGCCCGAGGCGCCGGAGAGATCGGACAGGGACGGACACACCTCGGACGGGAGGGGACGGGGCGGCTCGCTTCCCGCGCCGACGGCGATGGGGCCAGCAGCGGAGCTCAGCCGCCTCCGCAGGTGGGCCCTTTCAGTCGGGTGGTCTCCCTTAAGCAACCTGTGAAGAAGCCCGGAACCTGTGGGATGTGACACCACTCGTCGCCCCGCCCCTTCCGGTGGCCTCCCAGAGCCACTTCCTACTGCAGCTCCTCGGCTCGCGCCCGGCGGGAGCTTCCCGGGCCGCTTCCTGCCCGCTCGCCTGCGTCGCGCTCTCGCGGCCTCCTCTCGCTCTCCTGGGCCAAGCAGAGACCTGGCCGGGCTGTGGAGTCAGAGCCGCTCCGAGGGGCGCCATGTGCTGCGAGAAGTGGAGCCACGTGGCCGAAATGTTTCTCTTCATTGAAAACCAGGAGGAGGATTGTAAAATTCATTGCCTGTGCTCCAGGGCGTTTGTGGAGTAAGTAGAAGCGCGTTTCTTTTCATTTCCAGTACGATCGCCACCGTGGAACATAGTGGTGACAAACTAGGTTAGCTGACTCTGAGGCAAGGTAATGTTTACGACCTCGGTGTCGCTTGCTTGTAATCCTTGCTCTTAGGGAGGCTGAGACGGAAATGTAGCCGCCTGGGCAGTTTAGCGAGACGGTCTTTAAAAAAAAAACAAACAAAAACAGCCCTGGTGGCCCCGGAGGCTGAGGCAGGAGGATCACCGTGAGTCCAAAGCCAGCCTGTTCTACATAGTGAGTTTAAATAGGACCAGCCTGGGCTACAGAGCGAGACCCAGTCTCAAATAAATAGTTAGAAAATAAAAATGTAAAGGGGGGGGGGGGGGGGGGGGGGGGGGGGGGCGTGTAACTCATTGGTATAGCGTGTGCCTTGCGCGCGAGGTCCCGGGTTCAATCCTCAGAACCCCAAAGCAAAACGGAATGATGTTGAAAGTGCTAGCTCGTTGCCATTGAGTGATTAAGGGACTCATTCTAATTTTGTAGGCTGTTTTGAAAAGTTTTGGTAGTCAGTATAACAGTTCATGTTTTTCAAACTGAGGGGACGTTACAGAGAAGCCAGGCGTGGTGCGTTTGCCTTTAATTCCAGCACTCTGGTGGTTTGAGGCAAGAGGATCGAGAGTTCGAGCCCAACCTGGGTAGCCTAGTAGTTTAGCAAGATCCTGTCTCAGAATCAAAACTTTAAAAGCCTGGCGTTTCTCTAATGGCCAGTTATGCAGAACATTTTTGTGTACCTATAGACCACTTGAATTCCTTCGAGAATATGTCTGTTGTGCCAGGTTTTTTATTGGGTCTTTATTTGGGGGGAGTCAGGTTTTGTTTTAAGTTACTGATGTGTTTTAGGTTAGTGTTCAATAGAAAGAGCAGCCTGCAGGTTTTTTTCCTTTTCCACAGGTTGTTTCCTCACTCAGCTGTTTTCTTTGTTGTGTTACCATCCTGTTTGTCAATTTTTGTGACTTAATTCTTGTGCCATTGGGGCTCTGTTCATAAGGTCTGTTCCAATACCAATGTCTTCTAGAGTTTACTTACTTTATCTTTCAGTAAATTCAGTGTTTTAATATCCAAATCTTTGATCCATTTCAGTTTGGTTTTAGAGCAAGGTAGAGATCTATCTTCATTCTTCTGCCTAATGGATAGACAGTTTTCCCAGCACCGTTTGATAAAGAGGCTATCTTCACCGTCATATGCTGTTGGCCTCTTTGTCAAAAATCATGTGGCGAAGGATACTTGGGGATGTTTCTGCATCAGGGTCTATTCCATTGATTCCTGTAAGGTTCTGTCACACTTCATTAAAAATAGTCATCATCAGGGACTCAGACACGTGGTGGGAAAAGCAACTGCATTGTTGGTGGAAATGTAAACTAAGACAGCACTAGGGAAATCAGCACATGGAGAGTCCTTCAGGTTTCCTTGATCCAGCTATACCTCTTCTGGCATCTTCCTGAAAGAGTTAAAGACATCTTTTAACAGTGATGCATGCGTACCTATCTTTATAGCAGCTTAGCTCATGAGAGCCAAAACTTGAAAACAGCTTACCTGCCCATCAATAACCAAGTGAGTAAGGAAAATGTGGTATATATACACAGTGAAATACCACTTCTTCATAATGAAAGATAAATTTGGGTCACATACAGGAAAATGAATGTACCTTGACACTACAATGCTAAGAGAGATAGACACAGAAAGTTAAATATGACCTGTTTACTCTTAAATGAGAAATACAAAATAAATAAATAAACAAAATACAAAATAAAATAAATTTAAAATAGGAAGCAGAGAAGTGGACTCGAAATAGGAAGGAAATCTAGGAATGAGGGGAAATTGGAGGGCAGGGAAAGGAAGAGAGTAAAAATGAACATGATGTAATATATATCTCAATCACTCCTCAACAAGAATCCGATAATTTAAAAAAAAAAAAATAGAAAAAGCTGGGGATATTGCTCAGTGTGAAGGTCCTGAGTTTAATACCTATGTTATGGTTTGGAAGCACCCAGGGAAGAGATTTTGGATGTTTGTTATTAACTTGTGAGCCAGGAAAAGGGAGAAGGAAGAAGAAACGTTACAGTTTCTTCTTGGGAAAGCTCTAGCCTCGCCAGTCTGCACTTTACTCCTGCCTCTCTTGACGTCTGTCTGCAATGGGTGAACAGCTCTCCAGCTTCTGCCATGTATGTCCACTGTTGCCAGCTGCCCACCAGCAGACTATGGGAGACCTTCTGAAACTGTGAGCTCAATAAATCTTCCCTCCCTTAAATTGTTGGTGTTGGATATTTTGTCACAGCAATGAGAAAGTAAGTAAGACAGAAACTGGTACCAGGAGTGAGGTAGTAACTTTACTTGACCATATAATTTGGAAGCCTTTGGACCTGATTTATGGGAGACATTTGGAAAGGTTTGAAGGTACCAGCTGGAGAAGACTTGAAATGTTCTGAGCCATGCTTGATGGGAGATTCTGGTCAGAGCTCAGAAGACTAGAATGTTGGTAGAAATGTGAATTTTAGAGGCCAGGGATGGGAAAGAAAACTGTATTGGCAAGTGGTCCAAAAACCACATATGCTGTACTGTGGCAGAAAATGTGGCAGCATTTTGCCCTTGTCCAGAGACTTTGCCTGAAATTGAAATTAAGGGCAATCGACTACATAATTGGGTGAAGGAAATCTCAAAGTAGCCCAGTTTCCAGGCTGTCACTTGGATACTACTTGCCACTTTCAGCCATCTCTGCTGAAAAGCAAGAAACCATGGCAGAGAAAAACGATATAAAATGTTTTCAGTTTTGTCAGACTTGAAGGGCCTGCAACGTTGGGCCAAAAGAACACAGGAATGATAAAGAGATCGGCATTAAAAGGAAGCCAAGTACTTGGAAGCAGGATTATTTTAAAAAGATGCCTTGAAGGTGTCTCAGGCATCAGCAAGATCCCACCATTCACTGAATGAGGCAAAAGACCTTGCTGTGAGCGGAGTACCTCAGAACATCCTGTAGGATCAAAAAAAGAAATCTGCCAAAGTCCAGCCACCTGGAGTTCAGCCACCTAGGTATTTGAATGCTGCTGCAGCCAAAAGCCAGGAGGGCCAGACTTCTGCCCCAACCAGTGGCAGACCTTGGTGATGTCCTCATGATCCTGATCTTATAGGCATGCAGAGTGCATCTATTCAAGCTCAAATGCGTGTAATTAAAACATCTAACTATTTCTTATAAAAGGCTTAATGAAAAACGCAGATCACAACTATCTCGTGGAACTTACAATGAAAAACAAAGTGAACCAGGGGGGTAGGGTGGAGAGGAATAGAGGTGGGGAGGGGGAGGGCAAAAGGAGCGTGGGAAAGTCCTTGTCACCTTGACAGGATACGTATGTGCACAAAATGCTCAACTTCATTGTAAACCTCAAATTTTGTGCTTGTACATATCAATAAAGTGGGGGGGAAGGCTTAATTTTTTGCATCAATTTTTGAGGTAGCTTTATTTTGGAGAAATGTTTGTTTCAGGTTTGTTTTTTGTTTTGTTTTGTTTTGTTTTTTCTGTACAGAATAGCTAGTATGATGGGGAGGTGGCCAGAGACTTGAAATCTGGAGATTTTCTTTCTATAAATGTGTTAATTAAGCCAATTAAATTTTTCATCTCTAAAATGAGTTTATTTACCCTAATTGCACATGTTCCTGTTAAATTAAAATCCTTGTGGAAGTGAATTTTATGTGACAGACCTTCAGTGCAGTAGTATTTGAGTTGGAAAGAATTTTATTTTCATTGTGGCTAAACGATGTAAAGAGTGTTGTGCTGTTTGTAGTCAGGCCTGCATATAAGCATGTGTTTATTCAATAAATACTTTTGGAGCTTCTGTGTATCAGGTGTGTTGGTAAAACTTGGGGTACAAGACATGCCTCGATTTTACTTTAATAGCAAAGGAGATCCACATTAAGGCACATAATTACACAATTACTTCATTATTTGTTAATTGTAGTTATAAGTGTTGCTAGAGAGAGAACTGCATGATACTTTGATAATAACCTAACCTTTCTCTAAGAGTCTCAGAGGTTTCCTTGGGGAAATAACATCTGGAAAGAGATTTAAAGGAAATAAACTGGGGTAAGTTTGAGTGGGAGGAAGCACATATGGATATAACTCCATTGTAAGTCAGGGAACATCTGTACCGAGAAACCTCCAACATGATAGGACGAACATCTTTTAAAAATTACTGTAGCAGTATGGAGGTGAAGCAGCATTGAGGACTGTTGCCCAGGTTTGTGGTAGGTGGCGAGAGGAGAAAGGCAGGAAGGACATTTTTGACTTTGAGGAGTGGACTGGATGTGGAAGAATAAAGGAAATGATCAGGGTAGGAAGGAGAGACCAAGTCAAGGCTGTGCTTACATTGCTGCATTTCACTGATAAGGGTCACTAGACAGTCATGTGTTTTATTTAGTGACAGCAGTAAAATCACAGATTTGAACCATAAGCCTTTAGATAGCAATTGAAGTCATTAATTTGGATGTGAGGCTTAATATGGTGATACATGCCTGTAATTCATTCCCAGCACATAGGAGACTGAGGCAGGGGAGTCATGAGTTTGAGGCCATCCTATACTTACATGTAGTAAGACCTTATCTCAAAACTATTCAAATAACAATCATGAGGACTAGAAAGTGTCCACTGGACTTAGCAAAATCCACTGAGTTGTTTCATCCCTTGTTAATTGTTTTGACAATTCCTGTTGGCTGGCTCTCTCTTTCACCAAACTTTATGCAGGCTCTTTAAATCAAGACTTTACTTTGGGGCTTGGTTCCACTATTCTGATCCAGTTTTACCAAGAAGCCTGCAAAAGCTTTTTAGTGAGACTCCCCCACCATTGGAGTCTGGCCACCCTTCCATGTCTGTGCTCCTGGCCTTGATTTCTCCTGGGTAGTTTTCCATCTACAGACCATTGCACCGCCTGTATTTCCCCAGCTTTCTTTGCCGTATTAGGAGTTGAGCTGACTCTTTCCTCCGTCGCCGTAGTCTTGAACCTACATAGTAGTTCTAAATAAAGCTTTCCTTACCATTTAACAATGTCAGAATATTTTTTTTGTTATTTTCTTAAGCCTTCTAGTAATCCCTTAACTTGTTTTCTTTATTAAAATAGAAAATTGAGTCTCAGTTTTTTTTTTTTTTTTAATCACATAGCCTGTAATATAGCAGCCCTGGAATTTTGGCCTGTACCTGTGTTATTCCAAGACCTTTCTATTCTCCCTCCAGTGAGTATAGAGCATGTGATTTTATTGAATCTTTCTTGCTGAAGTATTTAAGTCATAGTCTAAAATCACTAGAACAGCTAATGTCCTGTTGAAATACTCTTGCATTAGTACAGATTACTTGAGATAAAAGACTATTTTGGAAACCAAAAGCCTCATATTTATTCTGATAATAATTATGTCCCAGGGGTTAGTGGTGGTGTCTAGATTTTTCTTGTAAAATACTGCAGAATTGTTTGTTGTATCATCTCCACAACAGATTCCTGAGCAGAATTTAATAGTACTGACCTTGTAGACAGATCTATCTGGTTGCATGGTTCAGCTCTACTAAAAACAAGCTTGGAGCCATAGGAAAATCATGTAGAATTTCACTGATCCCATTTTAAAACGCTCAGAAAAGACTTCCTTTATCTGTTCCTACTTGACATTGGAACTGATTCACACAATCCCTTTGCAGTAATGGAATTGCTACTTGAACTTAAGAGATTTCTAAGAATCATTTATTCAACATGTGTCTTAACCACATCAATGCCAAGTACTACGATAAAAAGATGACCTAAGCATAGTAGTGGTGGTTCTGTATTCAGTGTTTTATTTTCTTGTTTTGTTTTTATGACACTGGAAAGCCAACCCAGTCCATTTTTTAGTTTTGATTTCTGATCTCAAACTTGGAATCCTCTTTCCTCAGCCTCTCAGAATGCTGGGATTACGGGCCTGGGCCACCAGCCCAGCTGTATGTTCAGGGTAGTTACGATGAGAATTCAGGTGGCTGCTTAGGCAGGACTGTGAGGAGAATAGTATTTTAGAGAGGTTACTACCATCCACGTTTAGCCTCTGTCTTTACAGTTCAAGTCAGCAGTTAAGGTTTATTTAGTCCTTACATATACCAGTTTCAAAAATTAGTTCCTTCATAGTCATATGCCTGTGAATTGGGTTACATAGACATACTCAAAGGTCACTTTATAGAGAATGGGAAAGTAAGTATAAAGGGAAATTTTTCAGATACCTGACATCAAAAGTATATTATTATGAGTGATGAATGCTTTTCAAAATACTTGAAAGTTGTTGTAAATAGGAAAAAGTTTTTCTAAGAATTTAAGAGCCAACATTCTCTTTTTTGATACTGATCTTTCAGCCTCAGGTTATCTATAGCTAGGAACATTTCAATAGTAATCTTAGGACACCTGTTCTACTCTCACTCACAAATAATTACCTTTCTGCTACATCCTCTGGGCCTGATCTGATCTGTTAAGCCTGTCCCCTGGAAGGCTTGCTGGCTGACTCTGCAAACAGGTAGGACCAGAGAAGAAGTTCCCCAGAAAAGAGTACCTGTGGTGTGTTGGAAGATTCAGGCCAAGAAAGAAGAGGCAGGCCGCAGTCTGTGCCAGGCAATGTGTATACTTACGAATTCTTATCCAGTAGCCTAACTGGGTCTTGGCATTGGCTTATAGGAAGCACTTTTTTTTTTTTTTTTTGACAGAAAGAGAACGTAAGTTTGGAGACATTCATTAAAAATTGAGAAAATTTCTTATAATCTTCAGAAATCAATGGAAACACTGGATTTAAATTAAAATGATTACTTAAAATACAATTTAATGTCCAGTCATACTGAATTTGTCTTTTTAAATTAAAACATATCTTTTCATTACAGAGAATTTTATATGTATTCCTAAAATTTGGAAATTGGAACCTCTGCTTCACTTTTTCAAAATAAAGGGGAAAAATGTTTCCTTTTCTTTGTGTTTGTTAATGCTCAGACATACTGCATGCTTTTTAACTAGATAATCTATGCTGTCCTCAGCTTTTTCCCTTATGTTTATAGTTTAATTTGTTTCAATATGGGCTGCCTAATTTGCTTCACAGGGATCGAAAATTGTGCAAGTTGGGATTAAAAGGCTGCTATGTCAGAATCAGTGACATCAATGCAGGTAATATGCTATGAAACTATATAGCCTTTTTTGCTAAAATTACCAATAATATATTAATTTATGGTTTGATACATTATTGAATTTGTTGGCTAATGTAAAACTTCATAAATGGTAAGTAATCCTGTAAACATAGTTCTTTATATATAAGTATGTAAAACATAGTTCTAGAATCATATATGTATATATATATATATATACTTTGTCAAAGAGGATATTTTTCTGTATCTACTCCTTTATGGACTTAGTATACCATCTTTTGCCCTCTGTAAAATTCCTACCTGATTTGTCACTATTGGTTAAGAGAAGCTTGAAACTGAAACTTTAAAAAGTAAAAAGTGTATCATTTCTTTATCAGAATTTTGTTATACAGATGAATGATTCAGGATAAATTCTGACTGAACATTTGTAGTCTTTTGCCTGAAGTAGAGGCTGCCATATCATCTGGGCTGATTTTGCCACATAGCACATAGAATATGGTCCATATATTGAGCCTCACTTTGGTCTCTTGTAGAATTCTCTGCCTTATTTTGCCTTCTACAAAGACCTCATAGGTTTCTAGTGACCGATAAAACTGCAGTGTGCAGTTACGGGACCAGAGGCAGCCCAAGTGCAACCTTTCATAGTTATCCATGAAAATCCTTTAATGCTTACAATGATGGAGCTAGTTACTGTTTCTTCAGTCACATCTTGGATGGAATATTTGGTTTGGGATTGGTGCTGTGTTGTACAAATAAGGCTTATAGGACCACTAGTCTTCTACTGAACATGAGATTAGACATCTCAGGAGGAATGGCAAACTTAGGTCTTCGTTTTCTCCATGTTGTTCTTTCCTGTGCTTTCTTTCATAAGTTAACTAAATAGAATAGTGAGTGGATTTCCTTCACTAGATGGGGATCTTTTTCCTTCTTTTAAGTGCATATTTCAGTAGAACTGCACACAGGATTTCTTTCATCAGTTTTCATTTTTGCCATGTTAAGATTCCATTTTTTGATGCCTGAAATCGAAATCATCAGGCTGTGGTGCACCACCAGTTGAGGATGCTAACATATAAAATGATTTTTGTTATCTCATCATTTTAAAGAATTGAATAGCATATCCCCAATTAATGGTATAATCTATTATTAAATATTGGGGTAAAGTAAAACTTGTTTTATAAGAAATAATTTCTCCATAAGATCTGGTGTCAGGATTCAAGTTCTGTGAATTTCAAGCTTTCAATAGCTGGTTCCTTTCATTAAATCATCTCTTCTGCAGAATCCCACTACCTAAGTCCCAGGTGAATAAAAGTATCTGTCAGACGCACAAAGTTATACTCCTCACATCTATGGGTAATAACCCTAACATATCTCCACAAATACTGATTTAATACTGAGTGACCTTCCAGCACTCACGAGGCTGAAGCATGAGGATTGTTGTTAGTTCAAGGCCAGCCCGGGCTACACAATGAGTTCAGGACCAGCCCGGACTACAGAGCAAGATCCTGCCTCAAAAATAAATTGAAAAATTAAAATAAAATTCTCTGATCTTGTTGACTAACTTTTCAGAGAAGGAGTGGGATCACATAAGTATTTTCTCAGCAGTTATACACACTGCTTGGCCCATTGTACTTCTATCCTTAGGGCTTTGCACAGTGCCTGGCACTGAGCAGGTGTTTGGTAGGGAAGTCAAATTGGCAGCAGGATTGATAGTGACAGGCAGAGCCAAATGGTAGTGTGAACATTTTGCCTCTTTTCTTGATTTTCACTGACTGCTTTTGATACCAATCCATATTTTTTCCTTTTTTTTAATGATCTAAACTTTGTATGACTGGGCAAATCATGTAGTTACTGTGGATCTGAGGTTCTTTACAATGAAGATAAGAAAATCAGCCTCTAAGTTTTCTCTATGCTATCTGTAGGAGACCAGGCTTCAGAAGAGGAAGATGGCGATCCCCATCACATTGCAGAGTTGCATGACAACAAAGACACAGACCTCGATGAAAGTGAACTTGATTCTGAAGCCGAGCTCATGAGAAGTATGGGATTACCACTTCAATTTGGTAGGGTATCTGCAAATAATGATTTTGAGGTATGAGTATTCTATTTTTTTTTTGTTTTCTTTATAAAATATTACGAAGAGTTAAATTTTTATCCCAAATTAGACCCACTCTCGAGTAGAACACACTGCATCTTTGTAAATGTATGTGTTAGTGTTAACCAAAACTACAGGTTGCTGTGTGTCCCTTGTTTGACTTCTTGTCCTCTAGGAGAACTTAGTAAGAGTCACCTATTTATTTACCTAATAGACCAGCATCAGATTTTTAGAGAATTTTGCCTAACTCATTGTCAAAATTGACTTGAATTCTACTTTTTTTATAGTCGGTGAAGTGCATTTTATATTCAAGTTACTATTTATTTGATGTAGGTATCTATGAATGCTAAAAATAAAGTTAAAGTAAAAAAGAAAAAAACAAAACATCAAAAGAAGTACATAGATGGAATTATACAAGAATCTTGGAGAAAAGAGTATGAAGAAGATGACATCTTGCTTTCAGACAATCCATCGTCAGTTGAACAATATGAGGGTGCTAGAACATGTGAAATTCAAAGCAGAAAGGACATTGAAAAAGAAAATCTTGTTGAAAATACTTTCACTCCAAAGCCAGAGATTACAGAGACGTGGGAAAAGTACTGGAATGAATATGGAGGAGGACTGTTATGGCAAAGCTGGCAAGATAAACATCCACATCAAACAGTGTCTTCTGAACCCTGGAACATTCCTGATACGAAGGAAGAATGGGAGCAACATTATAGTCAACTTTATTGGTATTACTTGGAACAGTTTCAGTATTGGGAAGCTCAGGGTTGGACTTTTGATGCCTCACAAGGCTGCAATACAGAAACATACGCAGCAAAAACTGAAGTTGGCAATGATCAAGATGAAGGTCACATGAAAGTGGAATTATCATCTTTCTCATTTTCACCTAACACAATTCATAAAGAAAGCTCTGATTCAAGTGATAAAGATCATAGTGGAATACTGGATGGAATTAGTAAAATAACTCTGAGTGCAGGGGAAGTAGAACAGAGCCAGTTAGATTCTTCTACAATTTGTGATGGGCAGGTAAGGGAAGTTAGCAATGGGAGAGTATGCCCTGCTCCTGGCCATAGTGAATCATGTGATGGAGGAACCAAGGAAAGCAACTTACCAGAGCATGGAAGCACGGACCAGCCAGCTCAAGGTAAGGTTAACCAAGTTTATTATGTTGAGTAATAGTTAGCAAAATGAATCGGCTTCACAAAAACGTACCACTGAACCTCCACGGTACAGTTAAACATCGACTACAGTTGTTATAATGCTGAAAGTAATTATTTTTCTTAGTGATCTTTTGTTATCATAAGTGGTCTATTACCCAGTTGTATTAATGAGAATACTTACATAAAGTCCTGACTTTTTCTGTCTTAACCTTGCTTGGTGGCCAAAAAAGGAAATTTTGTGTATCTCTTGAGAAGCCTAATTTAAAAAGAGCTTGGAACTTTGATAGTTTTTCAAAGCAAAAGAATTAGACAATGGCTCAGAGCATATTGGGCATTAGGCAAGCACATAGTATAGGTTTTATATATAGGATTACTCAGAAAAAGTGAAATCTGGCTCTACTGAAAGTATCAGCAGTGTATTATTACTAATTTATAATTGGAAGGATTGATTTCAGGATTCTTATCAGTAAAATACCCAGGATAAGGAACTTGGTTGACTTCTGATAAGTTTTTAAAAGCAAAAACAAAAACAAAACTTTTATCATACATCCAGTGACAGTGTTGGAACTAGAAAAATCAAGTGAGAAGTGCATTAAAGTTCCTGGTAGGGTGGCATGAGAATGTTCTTGCTAAAAAGATTACAATGACTGGTGGCACCAGGGAAATGGGAGAGGAAAAATTTTTAACTTGAATTTCCTTAAACTTTGGCATCCTTGATGTTTGGCACTGAAGAAATCGAGTAAAGAGTGATTTTGTTCTCAGCCTTGTTGTGATGGAAAAGGTTTTACTCTCTCGGTTGACAGGTTTACTTAGCTTCTCAGATTGCTTGTCTCCTAAACAGAGTTTGCAAAGAGGTATGACTGTGTTCCTCTCTTTTCTGTGTTCTTCTCTTTCTTTTTTCTTTTTTCTTTTTTTTTTTTTTTTTTTTTTTTTTTTTTTTTTTTTTTTTTTTTTTTTTTTTTTTTTTTTTTTTTTTTTTTTTTTTTTTTTTTTTTTTTTTTTTTTTTTTTTTTTTTTTTTTTTTTTTTTTTTCTTTCATGGTATTGGGGATCCAGCTCAGGGCCTTCACACTGAACTTCATACCCAGCCCATTTTGATTTTTTATTTTGAGACATGATCTGGCTACATTGCCCAGACTATGCTGGAACTTGGGGTCCTCCTGCCTAACCTTCTGAGTGCAGAGATTATAGGCCTGGGCCACCAAAATCGAGCTTACCTCAGTATAGTACTCTTATTCCTATTTTGGTGTTACTTTCTTCTTTATGTGATTTTATATTAGCCTTCTGATACTGTTTTGTGTACTCCTCCTCATATCTCTATACTCGTTTTACCATAAACTTTGTAGTGTACATATCTAGTCAGCGTATTGCCCCTATGTTATTCTAACTCTCCTCTCAACTAATTCTTCTTTTCAAAGCATAGTAATCATCTTCACAGCCTCTTCCTCATGTTGCCTGTTTCTTAGTTAGGCATACCGATTAGCTGTTTTAATAATTCACTGTGGTGTGTCTGCCATCTGGATCAATTTTAAGTTTTAGATTAGTATCAAAATGCAAGGCATATGTTACATTTCTATGTAAATGTGGTATCTGCTCTTTGGAGTGGTTCTCCTGAGTCTGTCCTCAGACTGTGAAAGCTTCACTTGGCCACCAGCAAATACCCTCTGTCTTCTGGTCTTACTTTCCCACTTCCCCTTTCTGTGAAATAAAAATAAACATGTGCAGCATTTGGAATCTACACAGTTAAAAGTATTTTTTGAGATTGTACTTAATCTTGGTTACTACAGTACAGACAGGTATGATTTGTAATCAAGAAAAGTTATTTTTAATCAGTATGATTATGCTGCTCTAAAAGAGTCATTAAGATTAAAATTCCTTAAAATGAGACTGCTAACAACTATTACAAAAGTAACTTTGCAGGTTAATTTGCAAAGTTCTGAACAGCTGAGAAGTAGGTTTAGTTTACTTTTAAAGCACAATCCTGCTTTGCTTAATGACAGGAATACATTCTGAGAAATGCATCAGTAAGCCATGATTGTGACATCACCAGCATAGTGCAAACATGCAGCCATCATTTTGCAACACAATTATTGCAATTAGAGTGCAGAAACATCAGTATGCAACATAACTATTGCCACTAGAGTGCAGAAATGCAAACCTTATAAAGACATAGCTGCATGTATTTTGTTGTTTAATTTGGTTTTGTTTAATCAAACCCTGCATGTAGAAACACAGGTAGATATAGTACAGCACTTTGCCTGATGCACATAGACGGTTCCTAGCAGGAATGGCACCAAAATATTCTGCTTGTGTTTGTGAATGCATAAAATCTGCCACATCAAATGCAAATCCACTGCAGTTCTCTGTCTCTGTAGAGTCACAGGAATCCACAGGGGCAAGTACAAGCAGAGGTAGAGCCTGCACCAATGGGACCGATGGTGATGAGAGCGAAGAGGATCCACCCGAGCAGAAGCCCAGCAAACTCAAGAGGAGGTTCGTTGCACATTTCGTCTGTTTTGGAAAGACAGTATGATGAGCATTTGTGTCTCTGATTAGTAATTAAAATGTCTGCCACATATACTTAGCTGCTAATCCTATAAGAAGCAGAATCTGTTTGGAGGACCTTGAATCTTTAGACCAATGGTCACATCCCAACTCTTCTATGCACATATCCTAAATTTCTTAAACTTCTCTGTAAAATGATCTGAGGCCTTTTTTTGTCAGCTCACTAGGTATACTAGAACTAGCATGCAATACATCTGATCAATAGTAGCTCTCAGTAAGTTATTTTTAAATATTAATAAGATATTTACTCCTTAGCCGTTGGTTTTTTTTTTTTTTTTTTTTGAGGACTTTGGTTATGTATTATTCCCTATTTTTATTGTTGAAATCTGAATCTATTCTTTCATTGACTGGACAGTAATACTGAGTCAAAGAATAAATAACACTCAGTTATTTTGCAACACTGGCTACTGTAAAGCTAGAATCCAAAGCAACTCTTCCTCACACAGTGCTTTTTCCATTTCCTACCTATACACATAATTAAACGATAGAAAGTAATGTAGGAGATAAAATGTAAAATAGAATGTGGTCAGAAACAAAAGAAAGGACAGACCATTACAGAATTTGATCCTCACATGGAAACATTTTGTTTTTCTGTAGGATATAAAGTACTCTACATAAGATTTTTATGTGCCATGTAGCTTCTGGAAAAACAGTAAGCTCTGGAGTTTTAGTAACTTGGTACATGATACATGCCTTTCATCTAGTTAATTCCTGTACATGATACACACTGCTTATTAGTTCCCTCATGAGTTCCAGTAAGTTCCTGAAGGCAGAGACTGTATACTTATATTCTTAGAATTCAATATGTACTCACTCAGTAAAATACCCAGTGAGTTTAACTTACTTGGAAGAACAAACTTTGTAAGGATTGTCATTGTTTTTGTTTCCTGGATTGTATGACTCAGATAGTCAGTTTATGAAAAGTACCTACCAAGTGACTTCTCCTGGGTTACCTAATATCACTTGTATTAATCACAACCTTATACTTCAATTTTATTTTATTTATTTATTTATTTTAGTTTAAGGTATTTAGTTTAGGTATTTAGTCAGATTGGTACTTCTGATGTTTCCTGCTTTGTTTTTTAAGGAGAAACTCTGGAGAGATCAGTCTAGAAAATTGATTTCAGACTGCAGCTATTCCTAGTGTTTTTTCTGAAGGGAGATGGATGGATCTGTACTGTACAATGTTCAGGAGCAGAGATAGTCACTTAATATTGCTTAACATTCAAGTGCTTATTATTGTTTCAAACACAGCTAGGTTCTTTTCAGTCATTTGGAAATTTTTGATTAAAATATTTCGCCTGGTTTCCTGGTTGATTGTTGATGTTTACCTAAATGGTGAGGTAATGGTTTTTATTATTTACTTTTTTTCCCTTAAAGCCATGAGCTGGACATTGATGAAAATGTGGATTCAGAATTTGATGATGATGGCTCCCTTCTAGGATTCAAGCATGGCTCCGGACAAAAGTAATTATTCATAAAAGCTATTATCTTGAAGAAGTGTTAGCCACTTCAGCAATCATAAAGCTCTTTGGTATTTACATACATAATAAATGATACTGTATTGGATATTACTGCAATATTACAATATTAATATCACCATATATTCAGTGTATCTACTGTATTAACTCAGTTGTATTTGTTGATAGTCTGATGTTACTCTATTTGATAGGTCAAGTAACTGTAGCTCACAGAGCTTTTAACTTGTTTAAGATCCTGTCATTACCAGAGAGGGGATTTAGGCCCAGCCTTTAAAACTTCCAAACATGGGGCTTGCCTGCTATCTCGTATATCCACCCTGGTGCACATCTGAAGACTCTAGCATACACACCAGGAAAAGTTCAAACCTGAAATAAACTTTTTCCCTTATATGATTAAAGTAGTAAAACTCGAAGCAATAAAAAAGTATAAAAATCTTCCTAATTATTTTCTTAGATAAGCAGTGTTTAAAGAGTTTGACATGTATCCTTCCAAATGCACTCCTGTATTTTTATACATGTCCATCTGTTAATCCCTTTTTATAAACCAAGGCCCGATATAGTATAGAGCAGGATCATGTTGTTTACCCCATACAACTTGCTTTTCTGTCTTCACGGTGGATGGCCTTCTTTGTTAGTACACACTACAGTTCCCTGAGTCTTCGGGGAGCATTGTGTTTAATTCATGCCTAACTCACAACATCTGGGTCATTCCTAAGACCTAAACATAATGCCTGTGGTATCTCCTGGTGCATGACCTATTGGTCATTCTTTTCTTTTTATCAGTGAAGGGCATTCCATTGTGTAAAAATGCCTCAATTTCTTTAATAGTCTACTTATTGAGGGATATTTTGGTTGTTTCTAGTATTTGCTGTTACAAGTAAAGCTACTGCGAACATTTGTATATATTTGTAAGTTCGCCCTGAGATTAAATGCCCAAGCATTAATATAAAGAAACACAAATTAAATATAAGGAAATATAAATATATAATAGGTAATTATATATAAGAACACCTGATAATATTGCCTCATATTTATCTCATGACAGATAGATTGAAATGACTAGATAAGGTATGCTAGAGCCATATTTTTTGGTTTTTTTGAGACAGAGTTTCAATCTGTACCCCTTGCTGGCCTCAAACTTACAGTCTTCTGCCCCAGCCTCCAGAGTACTGGGATTATAGTCATGTGTTACTATTCCTAGCTGTAAGGTTTGTATCAATTTATTCCAGTAATCTAAACAATGACTAGTCTTTCGTGTTTTATTTTTTTAATAAAGAAATTATGGACAAAGGAGGTAAGGTGTAAGAAGAGTATTTAGAAAAATGTAGAAATCAACAGATAAAAGCTTCTGCTAGTTGGTATGAACTTAGGGATTAAAGCTCTATCCCCACTATACAGAAGGGGACCCAAAAAAATGTTGCTCTATTTCGTGTTTCTGAGGGTTGAGAATTCACATCCTGATAACCTAGTTTATACTTTCTGAATTGTAAATAGGTACCTAAACTTAACAACAAAAAGAGGACATGGGGATTATCTCCAATTAACATATAAATTGGCTCCAAATTATTTCATATGGATACTTAACACTGCACTTAGTTTCTGAAGTTATCTCCTTTAAGTACTTTAAGACATATTTGGTTCATATAATCATTTAAGGCTAAAGATCATGAAGTTTAACAATAAAAAAGTTGGTTTTTTTTAAATTTCTGGCAGAAATTTATTGCTCTTTATCTTACTTGAGAAGCTATTATGTAGCTCCTGCTAGTATAACTTGGTAGAAATTTGGTTTGTTACCTAATATTTAACTTAATCATTTTCCTTCTGTTTAGAGCATTAAGTTCTACTTAGATGGATAAGATTACCGTTTATGATATAGCTAGCAGGAGGTAATCAAGGTCCAATATAGTCAAAGAAGGCTTCTTAGAAGATAGCTACATTTTAGGCCTGAGATATTTAAATAAGATGTGGTCTTATCACTTTAATAACAAGGATTTGCTTCTTCTGTAAGTTCAGGTGAATCTAGACTGAGAATTTAGATAATTTGGACATATCCAAAAAGAGCCTTAATACGACCTCACTTAATTTTCCCTAACAAGGTGATTTTTTTGGCTATTTCTTTATTTCTATACTGTATATCCACTGTGTAATATTTGCTTTCTTCTTTAGGAATATAGCTGTTTTTAATCATTAATGTTTCACATTTGTTTTAAAATTGCCATAAAAATCAGACCACAAAATCTTCGGCAGTTTCTACTTGATTTAATTATTTTCATAATTTAAACAGAAAAAGAAATGGTAGCGTTGGTAGGAAAAATCTACTGAAAATTGTTAGTTTTATTTTATTATGTGAAAACATCCTCTTAGAACTTAAGGTGTTAAATCTCTTGATATGTCACAGATATGGTGGAATTCAAGGTTTTAGTCATCGACGGGTCAGTTATCTAGAGAAGAATGTGAAACGTAAGTCCCAGTACCTAGACATGCGCCCGCAATTAAAGCTGAAAAATAAACACATTTTCTTTACTGAGGAGTCAGAAAAAATACATCCCAAGAAAAGCAAAGTTCTGAGTAAGGTATGTATAAATTTTTATTTTACACTATAAAAGGAGAATCTTATTTTGTGAGTTTGAGTCTTTTTAAAATTGTACCCTGAATGGAATCCTGTTTCTAGAACATATAAGGGTACCTAAAATTCTTTTCCACTTGCTTCCTGAAGGCGTATGTCATGTCAACTAAATTGGGGGGAGGGGGGGTGTGCGGGGAGGGGGGCGTTGTGGTAATACATAAGAGCATGTTTGAAAGCTCCAAATAGTGGTGTGTAGGGAGGTAAGTCACGCTTGTGCAGTAACAGACAAGGACAAGGAAAATTTCTCATCTGTTTTGGACCAAGCAGGAGCCTGACAGTCCATATTCTGATACTGCATTTACTATGAGCCTTAATTATGAGCTGATTTGGAGTTGACTGATACTTTGAACTAAGAGGCTTACCCCAGTAGCATGAAACTAAGGCTAGTTTACTGATTCAAATGTAACCTGAAATACTAATAGTCTCCCCCAGACACTGCTATAACTGTCATCCAGATTCCTGGAAAACAAAAGTGATTAGAAAATTACCTGTTTTGCTGAGTTTTCCTAACATTTTTTAGGATTGAAAAGCACATTGTGTTGAGGAAAACCTTGGTGTCAGTCATATCCCTTAACAGCTTAGGGCATGAAAACTAATCTTAGAATCTATGATGACTTTGTTTTACACCCAGGGTGCAGTGTCATTCCTGACTTCAGCATATTTATAAGTCATGCTACAGATTTTGTAGCTGGTTTTACTAAGTTTCATATTGGCTGTTTACTAGTGATATTTTAATGAATATTCCAGTGGCCCTAGTAATATCTGCAATAGACTGCCTCATTTTTTAAGACTTCTCCTTATGTAAAAACAAACATAGCTGCTGTATCCGTGGATCTCTGATCAGATGTAGGCATCTCAGAGAAGAGCATGAAGCGGGAGTTGTGTTTCCTTGGCAAGGCTAAGTTTTTCTCAGAAGGACAGTCTAGGTTACTGCCCACCATGTGCTGACCACTCCTGTTCCACTTTACTTACACTCACGAAGTTCTTAAAGGCATGATATGAAGAATGTTCTTGCTCTAGAAGACACAGGAAATATATCATCTGACCTGGGGCCATGTTAACCTTGTAAGAAAATAAATCTGCTTTGTAAAGACTAATCTTGTGTCACTGCTGTTTCATTAAACGGTAGCATTCATTTTTCAGGATAGTAGTGCTTTTACTGGCAAGGTGGCAGCAGTAAATCTTTTAGCATTCACTCATCCTTGATGCTGCATAACGTTTTATCATAAAGAGCCCCATGTAATCTGAAAAAACAAAATTAATGACTCAATGCTAAGTAGATACCATTATTTCATGAAATTAGATACTATTTTAATGGTAATATCAGAGCATAGCTATATTGTTAGGAGCCTTTGTACAAAGCTTCTTCTAAATTTGGCTTTGTCAGCTTAGTTTATAGAAGTTTAATAGTTCATAGAAGGAAATGTTTCTGGTATTTTGTTTCATTTAAATAAATATTTAATAATATCATGGAATGCCCAGATAAATTCCATTTAGCCCAGAATTACTAGTTTGTATGATATAGTGTACTTCTCAGAACTAATAATTATGATAGCTGGTATGTCTGGTTATGAGTGGCAGAATGTGAGGAAGATTTTTTTTGTAGTTTCGAATTAACTCATGATCACAGTGCATCTTAAAATTTCAGGTAGAAAAATTCCTAAGATGGGTTAATGAACCAGTGGCCGCGGAAGCCTCACAGGAGTCGTTTTCTCATGACAATGTACAAGACAGTTGCACAAGCAGTGATTCAGAGAGACAGGACATGTCTGTTAAGAAACCTGATGACCCAGTAGAGACTAGAAGTCTAGAACCTGAGAAGTGTCAGATGGTCTCTTCAGCTAGTGAACTTGAAACAGAAAAGAATGGACAGGACACCCTGGTAGCAACTGTTCAAGAGAAGCAGGATTGTGCCACTCAGGAAACACTGGAGCCTCCCCAGGTGGATGCTGAAGGTAAGACTAAATGCACTTTGGCTCTAGTCAAGCTCAGGAAGTTGGTTTTTCTCTTATATTTGTATGTGCATAGTTATCACTCTTGAATCACTGTGCCTCAGGATTCACTCGCTGCTGTTTAATTTTAAATGGAAAGAAGTCCTCTGGTACTCTTCGCTCTTGCAGACTGACCAGTCTTTCATTCTGCCAAGTGAGCCGGACTCTGCCACTGCTCCATGCCATAGGCTGAAGTGGCCCATACTTCCTGAAATTTGTTGTGGTGAAGCTTAGCGGTTTTCTTGTTTGGATTTTTTTTTTTTTTTTTTTTTTTTTTTTTGGTGGTTGATGGTGGTAGTTTGGTGGAGTTTTTGTTTTCATCGTACATTGATTTAACATATTCAGAATAGTTGGTTTTAATTAATGGAAAACAGTAGTATTTGCATTTTATGTCCTTTTGTACTCTTTGTTACAACAAAAGCTCTTTTAAAATTAAAAATACTGTATTCAATAGAACACTGAGATTTTTTTTAATAAACTAGACATTTTAAGTTGACATAGTATTTATTTATTGATAAGCTATTTCAGACTTGTCCTTATTAAGCAGCTGTAAATATTGTGATCCTTTATCGTCACTTTCTTAATGTAATATTGAAGAAATACCTTGAGTCTTTTTTTTCTTTCTGCAGATGTGGGTGCATATCTACCTATGACCTTTGTAACACATCTCTGCCTTTCTAAAACCATACCTCAGTTTTTCTTTAATGAGTATAATAATAACTGATGTTCATGTGAGTGACACTTGTAGATTTCCAAAATGTTTTCTGGTATGTTATTAAATCTGTAAGGTAGTTCAGTGGTATATTTTCCATTTTATATAAACACAGATAAATTGAAAAGTTGGATAAAGTAATATAGCTAGAACTCAATACCAAGTTTTCTGATTGTAAGTCCGATACATCCATAAATATAAGTAGTCATGATGCTGGTAACCCTTATTTGGACAATGTTGATTGTTAAAATATCTTAAGGAACTCTGGTTCTTTGTACTTGTGTTACTTTTAGGATATGTATAAGATAGTTCTATACAACAGAACATTGTCACCTAAAATTATCATTATTCCCTATTGAAAAGTATTATACTTCTCTATTGACAATGTGGTGGTTAGGGTTTTTAAAGAGTCAGGATTAATAGACATTATATATAAATAAAGGGAATTTATTTGGAGGGCTTTCAAGACTGAGGAGAGAGATAGTCCAAAATGGCCACATGCACACGTAAGAGATAGAGGGTCTGATGGCTGCTTAGATGTGAGATAGAGAAACACCAGTTGGAGACTGCAGGACAGCCTGTGTGAGTCTGCAGGCATGATTGTTCAGAAAGCAATGTTGGAGACGAGCAATGTGAAGATAGCAGGTGTCAGTGCCTGGAGACAAACTCATCGAGTTGACATAATTCCTCCTACAAGTCGCAGACAGCATCTTCTTTTTACAGTGATCCTGTGACTATATTAAAACATCACCCTGTCATTGAAGACCATGTAAATATAATAATATTTTATTATCTATTAGCTCTAGTGTCATGTTTTTATGCTTAACTATGACCGTACTCTCATCTTTCTACATTGCTACATCTGCTGTGCTCAAGACTGAAACCAAATCAATTAATTTATTTTATGTAAGAAAAGATCTCATTTTACCTGAATAAGATCTTTTTTTCTGTGGAATGAAAGTAATGACTCAGGTTTCAAAAAAGTTTCAATTTTCTGTACACCATACCTCTTGTAGGATTAATATGGCTGCAGCTAAAGCTTAATCAGTCCTTGGGAGATTTTGTTTTTTTAAGAAAGTGAGAAATGTGTATATTCGGCAATGCACCAACTAAGGCACTGGTTGGGCTAACAGAAGCAATGAGTTTTATACCTATATTAGTACTTCTGCACACATTTTGAGTATCCCTTGTCTGAAAAGCATAGGGCTAAAAATACTTAAGATTTTAAATTTCTTTTTTGGATTTTGGAATATTTGCATACAAATAATAAGATACCATTGGGAATAGGACCCAAGTTGTAACATAAAGTTTATTTATATTTCATATGCACATAGTATGCATAGCCTGAGAGTAATTTTATACCATATTTTTCATGCACCTGAATTGACTGCAGCTGGTGACATGAAGTCAGGTAGGTATGCAGTTTGCCACTTGAGGTATCATGTCAAAGTTCAAAGTTTTAATCTTTGAGAAATTTTAGAATTTCAGATTAGAAATGCTCAGCCTATATTTCCTGTGAATACTATAAATGAAATTAGTAAAAAAGCTACACATTAGTTTGACTTATTAATTCCTTTTGTAGAAATAAAGAATTGGAACTTAGAGAGCCTATGTCACTTTTCCAATTTCAAAGCCAGTAAGTAAGGAATGGGGGCAGATCTAAAGCCAGTAGAGTTTCCACCCTGCCTTCCTCCTTCTCTGGCTTGTTGGCACATTTGTTTTCCAGAGCACAATCCAAATTGTAGTTGCTTGATATGGCTGCTCTTTTAGATACAGTTCCCCTGCAGTAGTTTAGCATTTATAGCCTTCATATTTTATTTTAGCTGAAATTAAAAAGAAGAAGAAGAAGAAAAATAAGAACAGAAAGGTGAATGGCATGCCTCCTGAGATAGCTGCTGTTCCTGAGCTGATAAAGTATTGGGCCCAGAGATACAGGCTCTTCTCCCGTTTTGATGATGGGATTAAGTTAGACAAAGGTAATTATATGTGTGTGTTTCCTTATTTTTTTCTTGAAACTGCTTCAAAAGTAAACGTTTTTGTCTTTCACCAAATTCAGATATTTTCAAAATTTTGCCCCATTTATATTATCATTCTCTGTGTGTAATTATATGTGTGTTTCCTTATTTTTTCTTGAAACTGCTTCAAAAATAAATGTTTTTGTCTTTTACCAAATTCAGATATTTTCAAAATTTTGCCCCATTTATATTATCATTCCCTGTGAGTGTTTTCTTTTTCTGGTCAATTTATATACATCCTACCACTACCCCCAATGTTTTAGTATTTATTTCCTGAGAACAAGGGTATTGGTAGCAAGAGTAAGTTATTTCTCAGGTCCATGCACTGTCCTTTTGTCAGTTGTCCTGACCCTG
Organism: Ctenodactylus gundi; assembly: GCA_004027205.1. Lineage (NCBI taxonomy): Eukaryota > Metazoa > Chordata > Mammalia > Rodentia > Ctenodactylidae > Ctenodactylus > Ctenodactylus gundi. Next base: position 94,513 of record PVKB01002365.1, read on the forward strand.
CCCTTCAAGGATTTTTTTCTTCTGTATTGCATTTAGTTCTCCTGTTTCTTTAACTTTCCTTTTGTCTAGACTAGTTCCTCAGCCTTAGTTTTTGTTGTTGTAGTAGTTGTTACTAGGTCGTTCTGTGTGTTTTGTTTTGTTTGTTTTGGTTTGGTTTGGCATGTCAGAATGGGGGTTGTTATTGTTTGCAGTGCTGGGACCCAGGACCTTACCCATGCTTAGTCAGTACTGTACCACTAAGCTGAACCACCAGCCCTACTTTGACTTTTTTCAAAGGGTTGATGACTAGTTATTTTATGGAACCATTTTGGATATATATGTATTTTTAAAACTTCAGAGCAGATTTAATCTGTATTTCTAGCACCTTAGGATAGATAGCAAAAGTAATTGATAGATTATTAAAAAGAACATGAAGAAGAAATCTCTAGGGCAAAAGAATTATAATTTAATTAAGTAGCATTGGAAACTTTAAATTCTTTCATGGTTTCCTCTGTTCTTGAAGACTTAAGGTAATGTTCATTTTCATATTGAAGCTACTTAAATATTGGTCTTCATTAACTATCAAAATGAGATCTTAATGTATGGAAGAATTTCAGGGATTTTTAGAGCCTCTTATATTAATTTATAAAATGTTGTTTATTGAGGAAAGTACATAGGAGTTTGTTGAGAGAAATCAGATGGGATAAAACTTGAAATTGTAAAAAGGAGTTTATACTCTATTTGAGCAATGAGAAGTTACTGAAAATTTTAGTGAGGGAAGGTAACAGGAAAATTGACATACCATTTTGTTCAGAGAAGTGTCTTTCTGAGAATGCTAATTTCTTCTGCTGGGAAAGAAGAAACATATTTATTCTGTTTCTTTCAGAGTGAGCGCATAATGATGAGAATTCTGTTATTCCTGCAGTATTTTGCAGCTCTGTAGCCATTGGCAGTCAGCTCTTTGCTTTTTTTCTGGCCCTTAAAAACATGCAGATTTTTCCAGAATTTCTAGTGCTTTTTCATTAGGAATGAAATAAATTGGAAAACTTGGTGGAGTATGCGGAGCTAGCCAGTCAGAACAGCTGGCTTTCCATTCTTAGAGTAGACAAGGTAAGTTAACATCTCAAACAGAAAAATCAAGATTCATGATAAAGGATATGTTATGAAGGTAATAAGTATAATAAGGCTTTATTATGAAGAATCAGGTTAAAAATTGAGATGTTTGCTTACATAGAAATTAGGAAGGGGAATAGGAGGCAATACTTTGTGATATAAGTTTGATGGAACTGTTGTTTAAAAGTAGGTAATTTATAACTTTGAGAATCTCGTGGGTCTAGTATGTTACAGAATTTGGAATTCATATATTTACCAAAAAAGATTACATTTTATGTCATGTGAATTTTTTACCAAAATAGTGTGTGTGTGTGTGTGTGTGTGTGTGTGTGTGTGTGTGTGTGTGTGTGTACGTGTGTGTGTGTTTGAATACTTTAACAGAAATGCTTTTATTTGCAGAGGGCTGGTTTTCAGTCACACCTGAGAAGATTGCGGAACACATTGCTGGCCGTGTCAGTCAGTCCTTCAAATGTGACACTGTGATAGATGCTTTCTGTGGGGTTGGAGGAAATACCATTCAGTTTGCCTTAACAGGAAAAAGAGGTAACTAGGCATCAGTAGAAGAAAATGTTTATTTCCAGTTTGTTCATTAAACATTACACTTTGTTGCAGTCTGTCTTGACTGAAGTTTCACATATAATTAATAGTTTTATACCAGATAATTAAAGTGTGACTTACATGTGCCAGGTATTCACTAGGTATACCATACTGATGTAAGTGCTTAATATGTATTAACATATTTAGTCGAGAATCTTGTGAAAGTTGTCTTTTACTATCTGCATTTCACAGATATATTGAAAGATGACATGTTGCACAAGAATATGTGGACACTCCTGGAGTTAAGATCATAACACTATTTAAAACCAAACATTATTTACAACCAAAACTATATGGACAAACCTGGAGTTAAGATCACAACAGTATTTAATACTAAAATGGTTCCTTATAAGAAAAGAACAATGGATGGGGAGCGGTGGGTTTGCCTTGCACCATCTCTGTGACTTTGCTCATCATTTAGCCTAAACTTGAAAGAAATAGCCTTGGGAAACAGTTCAGTTTTAATATCTAAGAATCTAAAAACTCTTTTAAATGTTTTACCTCCTTATGAATTTAACTTTGGAATCAGGAGGAAGATAATCTCTGTTACCATGTGTCCACCAGTAACTGTGTCAGTAAGGTAATATGCTTCTAACCAGGGAAGTGAAACATTCTAGCCCAGACCTACGTTACTGAGTCATGAAGCCAGGACTTCTACTCAGTTTTTTTCTAACTGTATTCTTGCCCTTTCTGAATTTCTTTTAAAATGTATAATATAATATTTTAAAGATAGCCATTTCATCATACTCTGAAAATGCTTTTTTTTTCATTGTCTTCGTACTGCATATATATCAATCAGTGATAATTTGCATTCCAGCAGATTTTAGCAAAACCTTACCAATTTATGTGAAGTTCTTAATGTTGCCTAGGAAAGCATTATAGGATTCTGAAAAGTGTAGTATGGAACTGAGGCAATGATAAGTGAATATTACCACTGATTTTCAGACTAGTGTTGCTGAACCATGGCCTAGCATGACATTCACAAAGTTACATAACAGCTGTGTTCACATTTACCATAATAGTAATAATAATTGTCCTGTTTTCCCTGAATCCACTATGTGCTTTTAGAATTCTCAGTCTTCAACAGATAAGCCATTCTTGTGTGATCAAATCAAAGTATATTGCATACAAGTAGTTTTTTTCTCAAAAGGTGTAAAATTCATACTTGTTAGCATTGTATCATAATACAATGGCTAAAATTCTGCTCTTTGAGAAAGTCTCAAATAGATGTACAGATTTTCTTGAAATGTAGAAAGAGTGCTGATTGTACATTTGCATTTCAGTAAGTGGAGATCTACTTAGCAAGGCTTTCTAAGTCAGTCCTGAGCTAAGGTGGACTACCATGTTCCCATCAGCCAGCTCCCTTCACAGCCCGTGAGTGTCATATAGGCACTCACCTTACAGATTGCCGGCCTCTGAGAAGAAAAGGAGGCAGTAGCCAACACCATGTCTTCCCAGTGCTATCGCAGCCTGACCACTACTGTGGTGGCATGTGGCACTGGATGCTCAGGAGTCCTCCTACAGGTCCAGTATGGTGGAGTACCACCCAAATCAAAAGGGGTTGCCCAGGTTCCTCTGGCCAAGAACTGACGACATTATGACAAGAAATTCAAAAGAGAGAATAATTGATAGTGTATGTTTTTATGTGCTTGTGTGTGTGTGTGTGTGTGTGTGTGTGTGTGTGTGTGTGTGCGCGCGCGCGTGCGTGTGTGTGTGTTTAGTTTGGATTTTCTAATATATGCATGTGCTCATATGGTATGTGATTGGCCTTATCCCTTTGTGTTAGATTTATTTCTGCTCAGATACTGCCTTTGTACTCAACAGAATGCTTATAGAATGAACAAAACTGCATTTTGCTGTGAAAAGTATTTTTTCTTTCATTATATTCTAGTAGTTGAGCATTAGGGCTGCTCAGGAGAGCTTCCTATGAAAGTTCTGTGCCTGTGCTACCCAGTATTGTAGCCACTAACGAGAGACTGCTGTTGAGTAGTTGAAATGTAGCATGGTGGATAAAAATCTAAATTCTTCTTAATATTATTTCACTTTAATCAACTAAAACTTAATAGTCACATATGGGTAGTAGCTGCCATTCCTGAACAGCACAAAGTGTAGTATCATCAAATATCTATCAGAGTTTCACTTGTGTTAGAGTACTTGGTTCTCTTAGGCCTAACACCAAAGTTTGCCTCCAAAAGAAATATAAAAGGAAACAGGAAAAACTGAGTAGATGTGACATGAAAAGACATTTCTCTTCAGGTTTTAGGATTTGTCAGCATATTTTTCCATCTGTATCTGAGCTATAAAAAAAAAAAATCAGATTGAGCAGCTGAAAAGAATCTTTTCTCTAATACATGTGAATGTTAGTTTACTTAGAATGGAAAAATGCCAATGAAAATGCCTTGTTTTGCAATATATATTATATTTGGTGCTCATGTTCAGTGTTCACTGTTCAAGTGGTTTAATGCATTGTCAGGTGTTAACAAATTCGAAAAACAGCTACATTTTCATGAAAACAATGCTGTGTGTATCCAGTTTCAGTTGTGTGTAGAATAGTATAATAACCTACAGGGGTACTTACAGGCATGTGTAGATATAAGTGAACTCATTAACCGATGGTTACATTGCTAGTTATGAAATTGCAATAAGTTAACTGAAAGCTTGTCAGTGAAAACATTTTCTGTCCCCTCTACCTGAAATATCTCAACAAACAGTGTCAGAAAATGTTTTTCACATTTATTATTCATAATTTGGCTATCTCGGTTTGGAAAAATGTTTTATTTTGACTATCTGTAAAGATATTAAACTTGCTGCCTCTTGGGTATGGCATTAATTTGAAGAAATTTGGCTTTTCCGAAAGCTAGGCAGAGGTATACGTATAGGCAGTGGCCTTTCCAAGTACTTACTACTTGAGCTGCACATAGCTCAACAAAACCTGAGCTCATAGTTGGCTTGGTAGATAGGTTAAGGCAGTTGTTAACTAGCAACTTAATTAGAAGTTATTTTACACAAGGTAATGAGATTATTGAAGAGATGAACTCATGTAACTCAGTTGACCTGTTTTTTTTTCTTTTCTCATTTTTAGTGATTGCCATTGATATCGACCCTGTTAAGATTGATCTTGCTCGCAATAATGCACAAGTTTATGGGATAGCAGACAAGATAGAGTTTATCTGTGGGGATTTCCTGCTGCTGGCTCCCAGTTTAAAGGCTGATGTTGTCTTCCTCAGCCCGCCTTGGGGAGGGCCAGACTACGCCACTGCAGAGACCTTTGACATCAGAACGATGATTTCCCCTGACGGATATCCTTTCGAAGTCCTAGAAGTTCACTCAGTGTTTATGGAGAAGGAGACATGAGGGGCATGTGAGAGAGAAGTTGGTGAGGAAGAAAAATAGTAGTAGGATATGATCGATTCCTGTTAACTTTATACACAAAATGCCTAAGTAAAAATGACATGGTGGTTAACCTCCAGTAGTAATAGCAAGAGTGAAATCATATGTCCCTTGGATACTGACCAGTTTTACCAATATAAAGCAAGAAGTAGAATACACTCATTGGGAAATTAGAGTTCCTCAAAACCTAACCCTGAAATCACCGAGTAACCATCTTCAAGTCAAACTGACTTGGGCTATTTCGCTGTGTATCTTGACTTTTTTCTTTGCTGGAGAGAGGAGTTATTGTGCTTTCCTGTTTCTCATTCTATTTTCTTAATTAGGAAATAGCAAAAAGAAAAGGAGTATGTGTTTCTGATTTTTAATTAAATAAATGGGTTTAACTTCTGTCTTAGTTACTTATTCATTGCTTTGACAGAATATCTGACATCACAATTTAAGAGAGGAAATATATTTAGCTCACAGTTTGAGAAGGGCTCGTACCCATGCATGGGACCTCCAGCATTGGTGAAGGCTCATGGCAGAGTCTAGAGAGCTGCTCACAGTATTTCAGACAGAAGCCAAATGAAACAGGAGCCAGACCTGTCTGACTCAGGCAAGGCTAGAGCTTTCCCAGGAAGAAACTGTTGCCAGTGTTTCTTCTTCCCTCCTTTCCTTTGTTCAAGCTGCTGGTTTGGCCCCTACACCCAGGGCCATGCTTCCTGGCCCACAAGTCAGTAACAAATACCTGAAAGCTCTGTCTTGTGCCCCTGTGCCACCCCACACCCCCATCCAGTATGAACTAATGGGCACAATCTTTCCATGTAAACCCTAAGCATATGCCCCCTCCAGCCAAGTCCAATAACACACAGTTCCATAGTTATCCCACTACATCCAAATAGTTGAGAGTTTTGGGGGACAGTCCAGATCCAAACCGTAGCAACTTCTTATCTCTGACCTATAAGGGACAGTGTACTGCTGAAGTGAAAAATTCTTGTATTTAATGTTCTTTTAGTTTCAAGTAGTGAATTTAAATTTCTGCCTTTTGTTACATACTGAAATATATTTGGGTTATGACAAAGAACATTGCTTCCAGACTAGAAATTATTTTTTTCTTTAACTCCTTATAACCTTTGAAATTTTCAGACTTTCCCAGAAGATCACTAATAATATCGTTTATTTTCTTCCAAGAAATGCAGATACTGACCAGGTAAGCCATTACTAAAGAATTTCTATGAACCTCTGATTAAGGGTTTGAAACTGTGAAGAAAAGACATACACAGGACACTCAAACATTTTCTCACCAGTGAATTGTATATGAGAAGTCCCTGGCTTGTTGGTTGTCTGTGGCAAGCAGAAGTGTTTGGCTGTTAGGTCTGTGTTGCATCTCCTTCATGGCCATAACTCCTGGTGGTTGTAGTCGCGAATGGAGCATCTAGGCTTTGACCAAAAAGTAATGTGAGGACAGTGGAATGTGTTAACATTTCAAATGCTGCATAGCTCAACTCAAGATTTGCTTTCACTGAAACCTGCTTTGCCACTGGATCTTTAACATACTCTTGAAAATAGGTTACCCAGGAACAGTTTGAGCTATCTATATCTCCATTATTTCTCATCCTTGCTCTCACCATCTCTTTTCCTTTTTCTTGGATGAAGTCTAAATAATATGCTTTGTGTGCCTATGCTTTTGACATCATAATTAAGAGTTGTATAATTTTAACAGATTGGCTTTTAAATTTTATTAATACCTGATATACTGGTAGAGATTCTTTCTAATTTTCTGGAATGGGGCTCAACATAACTATGTTAAAACTCTACAAGTGATTATATTGTGGCTGAGACTTGAGAGGCTTTGGGCTGAGATAAGAATAAATGGAATTGGCAAGCTGAGCTCTTACTCAAATTGTAAGAGAAAGGCACTGTCCCTTGATGTTTTGAGTTCTGATCTTAAACATGGAAGTCTGTTACTTCCATGACTTGCATGCTTTCTGCACTTCCAGGTAAGGCTGAGTTTCCTAAAAACCGTGACTCTTACTTTTCTTACATGTAAGCATTATGTTCCTGTTATATATAAAAGGCTGAATAATCTTTATTGGGCTATGTCATGATATTTATATTATATATAGATAGGTGGGAACTTGAAAAACAGTAGAAAAGCTACTGTTTCATATAAAACTTTTAATGACTTTCTAGTTAAGTAAGCACTTTCACAAAGAAAACATTAACTTTTTTCAATTTGTTTTTGGTTCAATCCAAAAACCTGCCAGAATTCAAGCTGGTGTTTCATTCATATTTTCTGCCACTAGAGGGAGTAAAGACACTAGAAAATAATATGACTCAGAAAGGAAACTCGGGCGATTTGAAATACATTATTTTGTTGATATTGAATTTAGATCAAATGACAGTGAGAAATCAGCTTCTTAAAATGAAGAAAACGTAGTCATAGATGGGATATTTTAAATTAGAAGAGATAATAATGCAAGCCTGAGGGAAGTGCTACAAAGAACCTGACTGGTTAAGGAGTACTTCAAGGTCACAGCCACTGACCTCTCATGTGGGCTGGTACCCATGAGCCTGCTATTTGAAACTCATGCGATGCTTTTACCATGGAAATGTTTACGAGGATGTTAACTTTGCATCCAGGGAAATTGTGCTCTGAATAGTATTTATGTTATCTTTAACTGAGTGTGGACTCAGTACAAATACAACTTACCTTGACATCATTTTATTAGGAGGTGATGCTGAATATTCTCTGTGTGCTACGAAACATCTTCCTAGGTACCAGAATATCTCGATCTCCAGTTTCCTTGCTATCAAAATTCTCACTATCACACCCAAGGACTAAATAATGTAGAAAATTCTTACAAAAGATTCTTTGATATATCTCATGAAAATCGCATTGGAAACCTGGAGGTCCTTCTTAGACTTAATTCAGAGGGCCCAGAGCGGAAGTCTATTTACTTCATGCCTGAACCTTGCTGTTGTTTCCTTCATTGCTTTCCTTTGACAGCCATAGAATTTGAGCCAGTACTAGCTTTGACTCTCCTATGCTTTGCAAACTATAAATTTACTCTTTTAAGTCATAAAGCTATGCAGTATAGAGAGAAGCCTGTGGGTAGCCTAGCAGTTATTCTCCCAGTGGAAGGTGCATGCTACAGTTACCAGATAAGGCTCGGTGAGGGTGGAAACCATGACAGAATGCGTCTTGTCTTTCAGCTAGGCACTGGAGTGATGAGAGGAAGTGCCCCTGGTCTGCTCACTAATAGCAGCCACTTATTCCTTTTTGACTTCCTGATTCTTAACATAAAATACAATAGCTTCATAAAAGTGATGCATTTTTACTTACTTTTTAGTTTAAGTTAAGTCACTTGGGTTTATATATTCGTATCAGTGCAGAGGAAAGGTAATATTGAACCCATCCCTAAGAAATATGTTTACAGTTAATTGGAGACCCTCTGTCAGGTAATTCCTGGTCTAATGTGCTCTACTTTCTATGACTTCTTTAGCTGAACATCTGTATGTTGTTTGTCCCACCTGTTATATTTCCTCATAAAGGAGGAAATAGTTATAATGAACATGGTGCTGAAATAGAATAGCCTATGATTGAATCCTACCATTAGGAACAGGGATTAATGTTAGTGTTAATCAAGGTAACCATTCCTTTGTAGCTGGAAGGATTCTCTAGGATCTCACCAGCTTTTTAATTCTATTCCATGGGGATCTAAGAGTGTAGATAGTGGTAGTCTGCAATGCTTAGCATGCACAAGGCCTTGGATTCAATCTCCTGCATCAGACAGACAAAAAAAAAATTACTTTCATTTCATGTCTATAGCGAGAAAAGGAAGGTTCTAAGTGCAGCAGTCATCACACTTAAGTCAAAGTTGAGTCAAAGCTCAAAGTTGCTACCCATCGTCCTCAGCCTCCCAGAGTGCTAGAGTTACAAGCCTGTGCCACTGGGCCTGACAGTAGTCACATTGCTAGTAGTTGCTTGACTTGCTAGGTGGAGATTGAACCCAGGGCCTTATACATGCAAGACAAGCACTCTACCACTGTGCTACATCTCCAGCCCCTATGAGTTTGTTTTTATTGGTTGATTGGCCAGTTGATTGGTAGGTAGGTAATAGGTAAGAATGAAGTACTTTTTTTTATAAGTAACATTTTTTCAGATTTAGCATGTAGAAGAGTAGAATATATGCATTGGATTACTTGAACCTTTCTAAAGTAAAGAACCCTTTTGCAATATTTTTATGTGGAAAACATATTTAATAGTAATTTTAAATTCCTTTCATTTTTACTTTTAGTGGTTTTGGCTGAATACACTAAAAATTATCACTGACTTCTTTGCAAATATTAGTTCTTCATAATCATAATACCTGTTTATTTAATAAATAGCAAGTTAATATCTTCATTTGTCCAAGTATTAGGATTAATAAAAAATATAGTGTCAAAATGTCCTGAATTAAATTAATATAATAGAAACTCAGTCTTATTCTCGTGTAGCTGAAAATATATTCTTGTAGATGTGGGTAAGACATTTCAGGAAGTAGAGGACCCACCATCCAAGTTCCAGAATAAGAGTAGAAAAAATGGCTAAGGACAGGACTGGAGTTCTAGTACACACAGGAAGTGTAGACCCTAAGACAGCTGAACCTGGAAACAGCATTTACAGCTTAGAGCACATAAAAGTCTGTTTATAAGCTAACAATATGCTGCATTCTGTAATAGACAGCATAGGATCTTAAGTACCTATTTCTCCAATAAATGGCACCCCTAGAGTTCCTAGGGTTCCTCTGCACCCTCCATTAGATTATCTGTCACTTTGGAGTACACATGTCAGGTGTCAGCCTTGTTTCCTCAGCATCTCCTACTATCAGGAAAGTCATTGCCAGAAAAACCATTTGTTACTGCAGCAGTTGCTTGCCGTGGGACTAGGAACAGTGATTAGCAAAATAGGGTATTGAAGAACTTCAACTGAATCAATTCTAGTCTATTCTTGGGTGAGAAAACAGAGGGCTAATTTTTAAGAAAACAGAATGAACTAGTTGCTGAGCCTTTCCTGCTGCAGGTATTCTCTTACCTCTGTCATTACTGGTATTTAAACAACTGAGAACAGCAGAGTTGACTGAAGTTTGTCTTTCTTTTTCTCACAATATTTTGTTGATAATTACTGGATTGTTGCAGTTAAGTTTTGTACCTTCCATATGTGTAAGTAAAGCATCTTTTTTCGTGTGTGAAATCAGCTTGTTGGAATGCTATTTTGAAATTTGTCTTAAGCACATTGTTGATTGAATGTTTCATTAAGAAAGCTTAGTTCAGCCAATCCCTTCAGCACCTAGTGTTTTGATTGGCTGCATTTTGAGAACCAGTATTTAAGATAGATTTTGTTCTTGACCAGGATCCCATTAACTTAGGTGATAATTGCTGGGTTGCGGTCTGATTTTTTTTTTTCATAATAAACTGAAGAATTCTAGTTCTGAAAGCTTGCACTAAATAGTGTGGAACAAAACTTAGAAAAAATGAAAACTGTAGATTGAATAGTGATCTCTCCTAATGTGACAGAGGAGGGACATTCTTGCTGTCTGCTGTGTTCTCTGGGCACATAGTAGGTTGCCAGAGTGCTCTTGAGTGACTGAAGAAGTTAAGATGAACATGACAAAGGTGAATAGAACAAAGGGTTTTAGAATAGAGGATAAATGCCTTTGAGAAAGTCATAAACCAGAGACTTAGGGAGCATTTGCGCATTTTCTCTTTCTTGGTGGCTTGTGACATGGGGAAGTCAAGTCTTCACAGAGCATAGTGCTAGGATTTCACACATAATATCAACCAGGTCTGAAACAACAAGTGCTGCCAAATACTGCATTAATGGCCACCTGGGAAGTAACTGATGATTTGAAATGCCTCTTTATTTAAGTTACCTAATTATAAAGCCAGAGTGTTCCTGTTACTTGATGGATCTGTATGAATGAAAGAGTTGTTTTAGAATCATGCTAATGCACATGTGGCTTTCTTCTGTTCTTCATTTTAGGTGGCATCCTTAGCTGGCCCTGGAGGGCAAGTGGAAATAGAACAGAACTTTCTTAACAATAAATTGAAAACAATCACTGCTTACTTTGGTGACCTGATCCGCAAACCAGCCTCTGAAACCTGACTGTGAGGCAGTCCAAGGACAAAAGACCATGTTGTTAATGAGACTCTTATTCAGATGTGCCCAGCGTGTGTCCTGTTCTCATTGGTGTTTTGTAGGCATAGTCTTGCGTCGCCATGTGATGTGGAGATTTGCATATGTTTAAAGAATATGAATGAAGAACTTGGAGATCATTGGATATTAGCAATGTGCTGTATATTGTACATTAAGGTAGTAAGTGTCTGATGTTCTGATGTGGAAAGAGGACAGGCTTGCTCCTGTGCTTCATTTTAGTGTGTGGCTGTGTATGTATGTGTGGGTGTGAGTGTGTTCTTACATTTTTAATGTTTTGGTTTAACATCTCTGTGCCTGTACATATGTCTGTAGAAAAAAAGTTATTGTATTTTAATATAGAGAAGTACAAAGAAAGCAATGAATGAGTTATATTCTATCCATCCAGTTAATCCCTGTTGAAATAATGTTACACATGTAATTCTGAAAATGTAAGCAAACTAGTACAAAAAGAAAAGGAAATTTTCCTTTGCCTTCCATTTAGTAATGTATCAAAAGATAATCACAGCTAACAGTATTTATAATTCCATTAGAGGACAAAAAGGAATTGTAGTATATACCCTGACAGATATTTTTCTTCAGTGATGCACTGTTCAGTGATGCACTTTACATGTAGGTCTACCTCATTTTTAAGTGGTTTTCTTATATACCATTTTTGGATATGTCATAACAGTTTCTTATTGATGGTGACTTCAACTGTTCTCAGGTTTTCACAGGTATCAATGATTCTTTACTGTCCTTTTATAAGTATAAAATACAGTGTCGAACACACATCCACTGGGGGATGTGTTTAGATTGCTAGTGGTTTATACTTGGGGTTTAGCACTTTAGATTGCTAGTGGTTTATACTTGGGGTTTTGGTTTTAATTTAGCTTGATTTTATTCTTTTGAGGTCTCACTGTGTAGCTCAGACTGGGTTTGAACTTAAGATTCTCTTGTCTCCACACCCAGAAGTCTATGTCTTAGATAGATAGGTCAGATTGCTTCAGGAAGGTGAGACGCCATTTTAGTCTTTTGGAGAACTTCATCGTCTTCATGTCTTTGCTTCACTGCAAGTTGCTCTTAAACATCCTTTTATCAAGTTAGTGTTTTTTAAGATCTCTATTTTAAATTCAGTATGTAATACATTTTGGAATTATTTTCCAATTAAAATAGCAATGAAAAGAAGAGAAATATGTGCTGCTTAATTATCTCTGTGTTCAGTCATTTTAATGAGAAAGAATAAACACATATAATTTTCTACCCATTGGAGGTTAGATCTAGGACTAGTATCTTTTAATAATGTGAACATGTGAAATATTAAGCAAAACATGATTTTGTTGGGATAGACTGAGGGAAAATGAAGTAAATTGTAGGAATTTTTAACAAGCACTGGAGGAAAGAAGCTGAGAGAGCTTGCCTGGCAAGTGTGGAGCCCTGAGTTCGGTTCTCCAGCACCACATAGGCTGGGTATGGTGGCGCATGACACACTTGTAGAAAATAAATGAACAAGTAGAAAATAAAGGCCTGCGCCACTGGGGTAAAGAAAAGCACTGAAACGTTAGATAAGAAAAGTAGCTATTTTGCTGATGGTGTAGCTCAGTGGTAGAGTGAGTGTTTACTGTGCATGAAGGCTCGGGTCGATCCCCAGCACTAAAATACAATAATAATAGTAAATATTATGTGGACAAACAACTTTGTCGAGTATACTTACGTTAGTTTTCATGAAACTACAGTTTATGCCTCATTGCCTTGCCATTCAGCTGGTCATTAAGGGTGAAGTTACTTTTTTGTGTAGCATTACTGTTTGTATCATAAACCTGTCTACATTTTTTAATCATGCCAGCATTGGTTGTCAGCAGTTCTCTTCAAGCCCCAGGAACTGGAAATGGAGACAAGTGAGGGGGAAAGTCAATGGTTTTTCAGCTTTTTGTCACAAACTTTCACACATACACTTTTTCCGTAGTAAATATTCTTATTTGCATATTGTCAGGATTAATACTTAATTTGTCAGCTGGATGTTGAGTTGCAAAGCTGTATCAGCTACTCAGGATGGTAAGACAGAATTTTCTATTGGGTACTTCTTGTTCAAATAAAATCCTACCAGGAAGCCAAGTATGTAAAATAAATTGAAAATGAAGTTCATGGACCCACTTAGAATAAAGCAAGAATCAGGAAGCTAGCCACTCCTTTCCTGGTCCAGCCTGTACTTTTTCTTGTATAAAATTTGTAAGAGAAATGTTTACAAAACTAAAGCATTTAGAAGACACAAAGGCAAAAGAAGCCCAAGAATATTTAGGCCTCAGTTAATGTGGAACTCGTGGATAAATTGCTGACATGCTGTGCAGTCCTGGTTACATCAGGCTGTGATGCTTGGTGAATACCAAGGGCCCCTTTGTCAAGAAATAAATAAGTTTTAAAATTTTTAATGCTTTTAAATTTAGTGATACATGTAAGTGGTATACTAGAACATTACATGAAAATATTTAAATTTCTGTCGGTGGTAAACCACGTGTACTGTGAGAAGCTGGTGTTTTTCTTTGTTTTGTTTTGCTGTGGTGAGGTTCAAACACAGAGCCTCCACATGCTAAGCAGGCACTCTGCCATGAGTCGGCATCCCCAGCCAGGAAGCTTTACTTTTGTTGAATATGTTCATCCACATTCACAGGCTGCTTCAGTTCTATCCATGAGCTTCTTAAAGCTCCCCAGGCTCCACGAATGGAGCCCTCCTTAGGGACGACTCTCCAGCACGACAGAATTAGGCCTGGCCAGCAGCAAGCCCATTCTGCTGGTCAGTAACGTGTGTGGCAGTGAGGGCAGCGGTGAGCAGAGGTCTGAGAGAGGGTGAGGAGGTGGCGCTCCTGGGAGAGACGCAGGTTTGCAGCAGCCCAGCGATGCGGGTCTGCAGACTCAGACTCACTGTCGCTTCCTAGAGACTTGGTAAAACAAAACTGTCTTTTCAGTAAAGGCAAGTGGGTTAATACTCCAGCGCTGAATGGAAAAGCGTTCTGTGAATAAGTCAGGCACCCAGGGGAAGTACCGAAGACGGTCACTAGTGAGAATTATCTAGACCAGCGCTTACTCGTAGAATATAACATGAACCACCAATAGGAGTTTAAGTCTTGTAGTTACTTTGTAAAAAGCAAAAATAAATAGGTGACATTTTAATAATGCATTTATCCAAAATACCATTTCAGCATATAAACAATGACTTGTGAGAGATTGTACTTTTTCTTAGTAAGTCTTCAGTGTCTGCTGGGCGTTTCAAACTTAGGGCACATCTCAGCTTGTACCAAAACCCATATTAGGTATGCAGTAGTCACATGTTGCTCCTGGCTGATGGCTTCTATTTAGACAGTGCATGTCTAGACTTGGGGAGAACAAAAAGCGTGCTGTCCAGCATTGAGAGGTGTTTTGGTACCTTACAGTTAAGTAACCAGGAATTTAAATGTCATCCTTAGATAATAGGCAGCTGCGGGTCAGGATCGATGGCACAGGCCTGTCTATAATCACAGCACTGTGAAAGGCTGAGGCAGGAGGATTCCAAGTTGAAGACAGGCTGGGCTAGTTTGTGGCCTAGTGACAACCTGTCTGAAATGATAAACCGGAGGAGGGGAGTGCTGGGGATGTAGCTAGAGCAAAGGCCCTGGGTTCAATCCCCAATACTGCAATAAATAAATAAATTTTAAAAAATAAATGAAATTCTTTTTTTAAAAATCACAGGCCTATAAGCCAGAAAATGAAATGACTAGATCTGTATTTTTGTTGTTGTTGTTGTTTGATTGTTTTTTTTGAGACAGGGTCTCACCTTGTGGTCCACACTTGGCTTAGCGCTTGCTCAAGCACTTTAACCACTGAGCCATTCCTCCAGCCCCTAGAACTGTACTTTATAGAATGCAAAATCAATGTGATAAGTACTCTTTCCACCCAGAAACACTCAGTTCATTTTTTTCACAATATTTCAAGTAAGAGTGTAGGAAGTTTTAAATTAAGCTCCTGACAATTCTAAGTTTATTCCAGCTTAACTGTCCCAACTGCTATTAATCATGATTCTTTAATTCTTCAAATAAACAAAGGAGACTATAACTGATATGATAAAATTGTATGTATACTAAAGATTTTGTTAAATTGTTGCAGCCACATTTTTCTGGCCTACCTTGGCTATTGATCTGGGATAAATTTGTTTAATTCTTTCAGGCTCCTTTTACTGTTCTTGGAAGCTTGAGGCACCAGTGCTAATGAACTCAATCCCTAACTGCTGTTTTATTTTTTCCCATTTTTTATGTGTATGTGTGTGCACGCGCACGTGCAATACATATTGTTTACATTGAACTTGAGTATATTGTGCACATATATGTCGCATCAAAATTGCAGTCCCTTACCCCATCTTTTTTATCCTTATCCTTCTTTATCCTTGGGCTTATTGGCTACTTCCAAGATTTTGCTTTTATCAACTGTGCTGCTATCCAAAAGATATTCAGGTTATCATTATATCAATCGGATTTCTTAGGCTAAACTTAGATCAAAATCGAATAAATGAAATGCTACTTTAAATGAACTTAAGTCTATATCACAAAAGTATATACATATAAAGCAATAGATATAACAGCATACTTAGATATTTCAAAATTTTTAAAGAATGCTTTCCCAGAGAGGAACAGGAAGAAAAGAGATCATTATTACAAATTTAGTTCCAAAACATGAAATTGAAAAGTAAAATTCAAGAGTTACAGGTTGAACTAAAAGCTGACTCAGTTTTTAGCCTTTGGATTAAGGCTATGTGATCTTTTATCTTTACCACTCAATGAGAGCTTCAGGGAAGAGACCCCCAAGAACCACTTATTTATCCACTCTTACTAGTTTTATAACTAATAATATCCCAAATCAAAACCACTACCTTCTGCCACTCTACCCCCAGCTAAATATCATTATACATCATATACATCAAAGAAGTTTCATAGATTAAGATTTTATACCAATTCTCCATGTAACTTTGTTTTGTACCCTAATATTCAAAAAAAAAATAGTTATGGTAGAAATTTCACAGATTTTATGAGAAAGCCAGTGCTGTTTTTGTGGGACACCAATCAAATGGTTGATGTCTTTTTTTATTATATTTTCTCTTCAGACGTTTCCTCCATGTTCTTTGGTGCTACTTGTCTCTCTGCTTCTCAAAAAGATTCCTTCAAGTATTTTCTCTAATGCTGAGCTAGTGGCTGCAAATTTCTTTAAGGATTCTTGATCATGAAAAATTTTTACATCTCCTTCAGTTTTCAGGGATAATTTGCTACAAATTACAGCAATTTGGATTGACACTTTCTATCTTTTAAAGTTTGAAAGATTTTGCTCCAGGCTCTCCTGGTCTTAATAGTTTGCATTCAGAAATCAGTAGTAATTCGAATGGGTTTACCTTGGTGGAATAATGTCAGTTTTTCTCTTTCTGCTTTTATTGTCCTCTCTTTATGTTGTATTTCTGAGGTTTTGACCATAACACATTGTGGTGAGTCTCATTGCTGGTCAAGGTTATTTAGTGTTGTGAGCTTCTTGTACCTGAAAATTATTTATTTTCATAGATTTGGGATATTTTCTTGCATGATTCCAGTGAATAAATCCTTTATACCTTCAGTGCTGTCTTCTGCTCTTTCTCCCACACCCACAAATTTGAGATTGGTTCTCTTTGAATCATCCATCCACTGTTGTTCCCATTAACTATTTTGCTAATCACTAATTCTGGAGTCATGCCTAATTATGGCATTTATTCCTCAGCCCTGTCTTCAGGTTCTGAAATTCTGTCTTCACAATGTTTGAGTCCACTTCCCTTGCTTTCAAATGTTTTTTTTTTTTTCATATCCTGAATTTCAGCTAGATTTCTTTTCAAAATTTCCACTTCTTTATCAGACTATTCCTTCATATCTTACCTCAGTCAACTTTTTATTTGTGGCTTCTATATCCCCAGTAAGCTTTGTATCCAAAGGACCACTATTTGTTTAGTAGGCCCGCTGGTCATTGCTTGCGTATCTGAGAATATCTTGTTTAAACTGGCTGTTGGAGTGATTCATTTGCTTTTTGAATTCTTTCCCTATGACTTCCATTATCTCAAGGCTCATGACATTAGTTTCTGGATCAGGCATTTAAGTGTGTGTCCTGTTGTCTTCTTCCGTCTTTCTGTTTTTGAGAGCTTCATTTTAAAGGCCTAGCTGTGAGGTTTCTTTGAGTGGGTGTGAGAGACTCGGGGGGGAGACAAAATCCCTCTGAGTTCTGGACTGTGAGGGAGGACCTCACAGCTTGATGGCCTCTGTGTTTTGATCACACCCAGCCCTCTCCTGCCTATCCTGGCTCCCCTCCCCTGAGGGTGGGGCTCTCCACCCTCAGATGTGCTCCCCCTACTACCCAAGCCACTCAGGGGTGAGCTGCCTTTGTCTACTCTCTTCAGTTGTCTCCTAAGCCAGTTTCATCCTTGGTACTGTTAACGCGTGACCCCAGAAACGCTAATGTGCTCTTTTGAGCATTTTTTAAAGAGTTCTTTCTTGGGCTTTTTTTTTTTTTTTTAAGCTTGTGCTTATGCCGCTGCCTGTTACGGCTGCCAAGTGCTGCTTCTGACCTAGCTTTCAGGAGGCCGTTCCTAGGGAAAGCTTGCATTGCTTTTGCAGTTTGCACTTCCTGCCCGCTCCTTTCCGGAGGCTGGGGCTACCAACTGCTCTCAATTCCCACTTCCCCAGATCTGCACTTTCCTTGATTAGAGGGTGCCAGGCTCCCGGCTTTCCTCTGTCTGCGGGCACTGGCGGCTCAGGGCCACTCTCAGTTGATCTGGGGCTGCTTCTTGGGCTGCTGTTTTCCTCCACTTCTGATTTGTCTTTGGGATCTCTGACATTCCCGTGGCCTCCTTTCAGTTGTTGGTGTACTCCTTCCTCTCCTAGCTAAGTTGAACAGGCAGTTTTTAATTACAATCTCAACTTTTTTAAGTGGGTCCAGGAAGAGACATTGTGTAGCTCTGCTACTTGACCACCATGCTGACCAGATGTTTTTTGGGGCACTTAAAGATCACTTTCCAATACACTAGGACGTGAACCACAGATAAAAATCAAAGCTTTTGGTAACTATGTTCTAAAAATAACAAAGAAATAGGTAGAATTAGTTTTAATAATACATTTATCCAAATATTTTAAGATATTTGGTTTTGGGGGGTTTGGGATTTTATTCTGGGGGGTGATTTGATGTGGCTTGGTTTGGTTTTGGTTATCCTAAGACAGAGGCTTTGTGTAGTTCATCCTGACTTTGAACTTCCTGTGGGGTCCAGAGCCCAGAATGGCCTCAAACTTGTAACAGTTGTACATCAGCCTCCCAAGTACTGGGGTTACAGGCATGCACCACTATGCCCAAATGCAATATGTAACCAATATGAACAATTACTCTCTTGATTATATGTTGAGCTCGGGGCTTATCCTTGCCAGGACCAGTACATCTGCATTGTCCTGTGCTTTCTTCCCTTAAGACAGACATCAGAAGGCCCAGAACAGCCAAGAGCAGGCTGAGAAGAGTCAGGTCAAGTTCTACTTTTTGGCACAGCCCCTGCTCACGTGGACAGTTTATTCTTTTCTTTGTGTCCTACTTCACGGACTCATGACATGGATTTGTATGTGAAAGTGTGGATGTCTAGGCTAGAAAAGATACGGTTCCTTGAGCATGGTCTCATGCTCTTAGAGAAAAAGTGAGCCAGGTCTAAGCAAGTGTGGCTCAGCTCCCCAGAACCGAATTTTACAGTAAAGGATTTTTATATTTTTAACTTCTCGTCGGATTCCTAATGTCAGGTGCACTATTTCTTATCAGGATTCTCTATAAAGAGAAATGGTTAGCATTTGGCTTGCACCAAGAACTCTAACAAGTAGAACACCATTTGTTTTGAGATTTTATGTTGTACCATATGAAAATAAAATCAGAAGACATTGTAATATGAAAATAGACACAGAAGGAAATGAAGGCCGAGAGTACACCTCAGGCTAGAACATGTGCAAGCATGCATGGGGACCTGTGTTTCGTCTCTAGCACCACAAGAAACAGGAAGGGCTGCAGGAGTAGCACAGTGGTTGGAGCACTTGCCTAGCATGTGCAAGGCCCTGGGTTTGATTCTCCAACGTCACATAAGCCAGTGTGGTGGCACGCACCTGTAATATCAGTACTCAGGAGGCTGAGGCAGGAGGATTACTGTGATTTCCAGGCCAGCCTGGCATACATAGTGAGTTCAGGAACAAACTAGTTACAAACCAGCAAGCAGCCTGAGGTGGCCTCCTAATGATTTTTACCTCCCACTACTCACACCCTTGTATAAGCCTCCTCCCCTTAATGTCGCCATTTTCGTAACAGAGAGACATTGGCAGAGGTGACGGTGCATCACTTCTGAAATTAGGTTACAAAAACCTTGTATATTCTGCACTGGTCAGCTTTCTTGTCTCTGGGAAAAAATACCTAACACCTACAACCTAAAGGAGGAGAGGTTTGTTTTGTTTCATGGTCAAAGGATTCAGTTTGTGGTGTGTTGACTTCCAGGCAAAAATGTGGCAGAAAGGGATGCCAGAGAAAAACTGCCCAGTTTGTGGCCACCAGAAAGCAGAGGGCAGAAGAGTTCCCAAGCTGAGAAAGGGGACAGGGACCAGATGCAGTCTTCAGGGTCACACTCCCTTGGTTCACTTTCTCCCACAAGGCCCCACCTCCTAATAGCCTGGTCAGCTGTGACCTCATCAAAGGGACAGGTCATCAGTGAGGTTATTGCCCATACAGTCTAGTCACTTTCCAAGAGTTTCTTTATCCAGCCAGGTTTCCAAGATTAACCAGCGTAGCTTCAATTTGAGGACTGTGTTTCACCTTCTTGGATTGTTTCCCTTGACAGAAACCAGCTTTCATATAGAGAGGTCCTTGCAGCAAGGGACCAAGGCCTGCAAACAACTACAGGGTGAGCGTGGAAGCGGTCCCTTCTCACCTGAGCTGAGAGGAGGCTGCAGCTCCAGCCAAGGGCTTAATGCAGTCTCAGCCTTCTGGGTGCAGTCTGAGCCATGATGGCCAGCTGAGCTGTGCCTAGTTTTCTGATCCACAAAAACTGAGGTGACATGCATAGGTTATTTTAACCTGCTACTCTTGAGATAATTGATACACAGTAGCTAATAACCATTACCACAGTAACTAAGCCAAAGAGGCTAGTGTATTTATTTGTTCGAGCAGAACAAAATCTGGATTGTGACTTCCCATCATTGATACCCAACTTACCAAGAGTGTCTGATTTCTAAATAATGACAAGCCATCTTTTACCCCTTGCGTGTGTGCCATTGCTAGTTTAGGCTGCCCTCAGCTGTAACATCCATTTCTGTTATTCTGTAGCTTTTCACCAGCAGTATACCTTCCAACTCTGCAGCCAGATCAGTTATGTTAAAACTATTTCACATGGGAGCATAGCTCGGGGTTATGGTGCCTGCTTAGCATGTCTAGAATCCTGAGTTCAATCCCCAGTGCCAAAATGTATAAAAACAAATAAACAAACAAACTAGAGCCTTTTAGTAGCTGTTCTTGCATCTACTTGACAAGTGAAAATATTGAGTCTCCCTCTTGAATCTTCCTTAAGTTGCACTCGTGATATGGCTCAAATGCCTTCCCAGTGCCACCGCCATGCCACCGTCCAGCCCTGACCCTCCTGCTTTCAGTTTTTTCAACACGTCATTAACAACAGCTCAGCTTTTAGGTCAGCTGTCTTTAGTAGACCTTCCTTGTCAGCCACTGATCCTCACCTCAATCAACCCTCTGATGAGTCAGTCATTCCTTCCCTCTTCTGAGCACTTGGGAACCTCAGGCCCTTTCTTCCTGCACTGTTCTGTGAGCTTACGGACAGATTCATTACCTTACAGCATTGAGCAGAAAATCTCAGCTGAAATGTAAAAATCTTGTATCAACCATAGCTTTTCATAGGTTCAGCTAGAAATGGCACTGTCTCTTGTTTTTCCTGAAAACTTAACAAAACAGTAAAAAAGTAATAATGATAATCTTCTTCTTTTTACAAATTATTCCGCTTAGTACACGGAAAGTATTGTGGTACCATTTAATTTTTTAGAGAAAATTTTCAGTTTGAGGTTCACTCAAAAGCATGTCAACAGTGAGTATTAAAATCAGTAGCACATATAATTCTTGAATCTTCACCTCCAACCTCGACCTCCTAAGAACTCTTCTCCCCACACACTCAGGGGTCTGTTGATTTTTGTCTTCTGCTGATGAGAAACATAGCAGCCGCCCAGCAATAGGAAGCACTGCCTATGCCTCAGACACCTTGTATCAGAAATCTTTTCAGAATTAATAATATTGATTTGTTAACTCATTAAAAATAATAAATATATTTCAGTGCAAATGATGTATTTAGAGCAAAACATACCTATTTTTCAAGAGAAAATATCAACAAGAAATGTGGTAGTATGGTGCATCTATGCATAGCTTTTAAATGTTTGGCACAAAGAAAGCACCCTGATTGGTTTTTTTTACTTCTGTATTTGGTTTGTTGGAATGTTTTTTTGGTTGGAATATATGATAGAAATCCAGCCTCAAACAACTATGTACCGAGAAAAGGGACATTTCCAGTCTTTTTCAGATCATTGCAAAATCCTTTTTTGTGATGCTGCACCCAAATTTTACAAGCTAACATTTGTGAAAGATTTGTTATAACTGTTCGATTACGTGTTCTTACTTTACTGCATTTGTTTGCTACTTATTGCTGGGACGCAATACCCAGTACCTACAACTTAAGGGAGGAAAGGTTTATCTAAGATCACAATTTCAGAAGGTCTCAGTCCATTCATGGGAGCGGCAGTGGTGGAAGCAGGGAGCAGAGGCCTTGCTAGAGAAGAGCTCTTTGTGGCGTGGTAAGAGGGAGCTGAGTGAGTGAGGAAGGGTGGAGCTACCACATATCCTTCCAGGTCAAGCCTCAGGGCTCCACCCCTTGCAGCTAGGCCCCACCTCCTAACAGCGCTGAAATCCAAATATAATCCACAAAATCTAAATACATGAGGGTTTGGGGACATTCCAGATTCCCATAAGGACATTAAAATATGTTTGACCAGAAGTTTTCACGTGGACTTTTTTTTACCATATGCAGAAAAATCATATCCAATGGGATTTTTAAAGGTAAATTGACTTTTCCTGTTATGTCAGTGATGAAAATTAGTGAGTTTTTTATATCACCATGTGATCAGTATTCAAGTGACAACTTTAAACTCATAGCTTTGTTCTGACTTTTCTCTGTGCATATGTTGTGCAGAGTTTTAAAAATCAAATTTTACTATTTGTTGCTTTTCAGCTGATTATGAAAGTCACATTAAACTTGTTGATTTCTATTTTAAGTAATCTTTTAGTCTTTGAATTTATGAAAGCTTACCATTAGAGAGGTTTTCAAAAGTGCTTTTTGACAATATCTATCTCTGTAGGAAAATGACCTGCCCCAGATGAAGAACTGAGCTGTAAATCATGGAAAAACTATAATCAGAACTATTTGGGCACTTGATAAAAGCAAAAACAACACCTGTGAAGCAGTCTGTATCCTTCTGTTTGGTTCTTTCATAGTCTTCTAATCTCACCCTCCCCCCAAAGGCAATTAACATTTTTGAATACCTGCCAGTCTATGTGAACTTACATTTATTGAGTACCATATATGTCTGGCCTTGTGCAAGGAGTTTCCATCTTCAATAGTCCAGTTGATCCTGACACCAGGCCTGTGAGGAAGGTGTTATCCCTGCTTTTGTCACTGAGGCTCAGAGATGTTAGATCGGAGAACTAGGAATCGAAGTGCTTGAATCTCAGAGTCCACGCCAGCCCTTCCCTGCTTGCCTTCCAGGAGGACGTAGGGAAAGAAGCCACAGCCAGATAGCCACAGTGCTTACACTTCTGGCCCTGCAGGTTGGTGGCCCCCGAGAGAAGGTGCTGGCCCACCTGTCATGGGAGGGTGCAGTCAGCTGTGGAGATTAAGGCAAATACGAACGTGTCAGGGACACGTTTCTAGCTGTGAAGGTACACCCTGTATCCATGTTACAGGAGGCCCTTGTGCTGCTTGGGAAAGAAGCTGTGTGAAACCCCATTTGGAGGAAGGTTTCTTAAGAAGAGGATCAAAGACTGGAGTGGATGGATGGGCTCACAAGACCCCTTTTCAGTCATACAAGTTCAAGAACAAAACATCTGGAGTAGGCAGCATCTGTGGACACAGTTGCAGACCTTGTGTGCCTGCTCATTTTACTGGTGCTTGTGACCTGAGAGGGATTCAAACTCCAGAGAACGTACAAATTGTGCTATACATGTCCCAAAACTGTTATCTCCCCATGCCACTGTCTCCGAGGCCCATGACACCAGCTCCTGCAGCAATAAGAAGGTGGCTCCTGTTGACCCACCGAAGTTACTTTGCTCACGAAGGGCTGCAGCCTCCCTACCTGTCAGGTCAACCTGAGGTACAAGCGTTTCCTGTCAGCCTGGCTTCACCTGGCATACTGGTCTTTCTCCAGCTTTGGCCGTTGCCTGTCCACTCTGAACCTCCACTTCCTCAGGCTCAGAAAGGGAGCAGCTGGCCAACTAGGGTGTCCCGCAGCTGGGGGAACAGTGGGTCCTTATCCTTGGTGAGGATCAGCTCCCCGGCACCTCTGCTGTGACACATCTGCATCCTTCAGAGGTCTGAGGTCTTCCTGGCTGTGCTGGAAGGAGCCTTCATTTCATCCTTTTTTTCCTCATCTCCCAGCCCTCCTTCCTCTGAGCAGGTCCATTCACCCCCATGCCTTCCTGGGACCGGTCAGCCAAGGCTTAACACGTGACTCTTCATTTACCTCCTTAACAGGCCAACTGAGCCAGTGGCAGAACTGCACAGCCATGGTTACCGGGTCATTTCCCAGCTCAGGGTCACCAGTGAAATCGTTCTTCTCCAGTATGTACAAGCTCTGTTTGGTCTCTCCAGCCACCCGTCTCTTCCCTTCCAGACCTGGATGCAGGCAGGTGGACTTCTTTACATGCCTGAGAGTAACCTCTTATCCCTTGGAGTTCATCAAAGGTTCACACATATGAGCGGCATCTCTAGTATGTGATGATAACAGAATGAATTATGGGAAGGTGCTTGTGCAGTAGGCGCAGCTGGTGTGAGTCTGCTCCATCAGTTATATTGCCAGTGACACTCAGGGAGGCCCATGGGAGATGCCTGGGAAATGAATGAGGCAACGACGCCCTGTGTCTGTGATACTCATGCCAAATTTCCTTCCACTAGTGTGGACCCACTGTCTCCAAGGGTACTTTCACTTTAACAAACTTTGCAACTTTGCTGTAATTCTCTTGCTCTCAAGTGCATGTAGAATTTTTTTTTTTCGAGGCCGGGTCTCACTCTGTGGCCCAGACTGGTCATAAACTCACTATGTAGTCCAGGCCGGCCTTGGACTCATGGCAATCCTCCTGCCTTAGCCTTCCAAGTGCTGAGTTTATGGGCATGCGCCACCACTCCCGGCTTGCACGTCTAATTCTTTTTTCATTACATGTCATAACTTGAAAGCTTGTTCCACACCCCACAGCAGCCTTATTATGGAGAACAGTATGTGGCAGCTGCCAACTTACCGGTCACTCCATCCAGATCCTAAATTTCCCTGACATGGGATTGGAGTAGGTGGACTCTGGACTCTGTTCTCAGGAGGAGTCCTAAAAAGTCAAAGTCAATCAATCAATATAGTTCCATCGTCCTATGATTGAACAATTGCTTGGGCAGTGGACAATCTCAGTCATTTTAGTCAGCAGGAAGGCAGGACTTGTTTACAGGTAAGAGGCAGCCATCTTGCCACCATGAGTAAGTTGCCTAGGCATGCCTAAATCCAGTACGGATAAGCTCTGCAACTATTAATAATGCTCCTTCATTATTGAAGCAAGTTGGGTCAAACTTTTATTCCTCCCAAGTGAAGATACCTAAAGCAGATACAAAGAAGAGCCATCACGTTCCTAAACATAAGACTGTGCCTGTGAATAGTGGGTGACCTATAAGGAGCCATCAGACCTGGCTTTAATTAATTCCACCATTATATGGAGAAATGTCCTGAAAACAGATAAAAATCAAACTGTTAGAAAAAAGGAGGAGTCTCCAAAAGAGAGAAGAGTTCTACATTCTTTTCATTCTTTGCAAGGATGGCTTCTATCTTACTGCCTCCTCATTCTTGTTCTTTTCTACTGTTTTGCTTCCCCAAATTCAACTCATTCTCCTTTTTAGGTTTTGGAGACTTTTTTCCCCAGAAGAATCAAAGAAAGATTGTTTATTTTAAAGTGAAGCAGAAGAAAAGAGACGGAAAAAAGGCATATGGCATGTGGATACTTATATTCATAGTTCTTGATGCTCATTCTGCATGTATAAATATGCACATAAAATACTGAAGAAATCTATATAGTCAAGTTCATAGAAATAGAAGGTAGAATACTAGTCATAAGAAACTAAGGATTATGGGAATAGGGAATTACTGTTTAACAGGTACAGCATTCATGTTGAGATTAAGAAAGCTCCAGCGATGGAGTGACATTGGATGTCCACTGTGAGAGTTATTTAATGCCAACAATTACAAAACAATTACACACTTAAAAATGGCTAAGTTGTAGGCTTCAGTGTATATTTACCCAATAAAAATGCTATCTGTACTATATGCTTGTCCCCAAGCTTAGGATGATTCTACTTACAATTTCTTGACTCCGGGTTGGTGCAAAAGCAATGTGCATTCATTAGTTACCACGTTTCATATTTTGAATTTTGATCTTTCCAGGTCCAGTGTCATGCAGTAGGATTCTTCTGTCTTCTCTTCTCTTCTCTTCTTTTCTCTCTCTCTCTCTCTCTCTCTCTCTCTCTCTCTCTCTCTCTCTCTCCTCTCTTGGTCTGTCTCTTTTGTATAACCAGTAAGCCACTGCTCTTAGTCAAGCACACAATCACAGAAGACAACAGCTGAACCTTTACAATGTGATCCATTGCTAAGCCAGGATGTGCATTATGGACATATTCAAATGTCATATTTTCAACTTGCAATGGGATTATCAACACAACCTTATCATAAGTAGAGAAACATCTGTGTCACATAAGTCAGTCAATGTCTCTGATATTAAAATCAAACTTTTATTTTTGTTTGGTTGGCTATTTTTTTAAGTGTCTTACTTCATAGCTCACATGAGGTTGAGCTATCCTCCTGCAACAGCCTCCCAGATGCTAGGATTACAAGCGTGAACCCCTGTGCCTGGACTTGGAAATAACAGTTCTTACTTCGTAAATAATCAGGAGAATAAACTAAGAGATAAAGTATATAATAGTAAAAAAATTCTAGAGTCATTCCCACTGGTACTGAAAGCTCAGTGTCTCCCTGAGTCTCTTTTGCTTCACCTGTGAAATGAAAGCGCGTGGCATAGCTTGCTGTGGTGCTGGGAACTCTTGGCACAGTGGCAGGCGCCACACCACCTCACAATACAAGGTTGTGAGCACACTGAAGGTACTGCTAAGAAAATGCGTGTTGCTGTTTCTCTTACTTTCTGAACAACTCTTTTCAAAAATGAGACTCAGTGTGAAGCACTCCTTCAGGGCAAATAATCACCCTTCCTGCAGCAGCTCCCCCTGGAAGCCTCCTCGACCCCTCTGTACAGCAATTCAGCGCGGCAGTGGCCCCAGGGTGGTCCCTGGAAATGTGAAGACAGACTTAACGGTGAAGCGGCTGCTTTCTGAGTTTCACTGCCGGAAAAGCCTGCTTGGCTGGAAGGATTTCATTTGCTGTACATTCTGCCTGTCAGTCTGGTTGGCATTGTAAGCAGGTGTTTTTTCACTTAAAACGTATTGTCCCCTGGTGAAAAGTTGTCATGCCACAAGCAGCAGCGCAGTCAGGTGACCCAACATTCCAGGCGTACTGTGGCTGCAGCCAGGGTCCAGAAACACTCAAAATGAGAAAGTTCACCCCAGCGAGCCTGCCTCCACCTCCCTCGCTCGCGCTGAGCAGCTGTCCTTCCATTTCCTGTAAGTTACCAGAGGCTACCGCCACGACTTGTGACTTCTTGGTTCAGTAAGCCACAAAGCCTGTGGTCCACATCTTTTGTCACCACTTTCTTTGTGTGGCCTGCTAGTTAAGAATGGCTTTTTATATTTATATGAGGTTAAAGAAAGAAAAGGATTTTAAAACACAAAAAGTAGATGAAATTCAACATCTATAAAGTTTTGTCAGAACATAGCACATTCATTTACACTCTTACCTGGCTCTTTTTGGGCTACAAGAGTGGACCTTAGCTCTTGGCAGTTTTCCTTTCGTTTCTATTGGCCTAATGAAAACAGAGGAATTGAAAGCGCAAGGAACCCTCTCATTCTAGTGTGTGTGACAAGTTCTGATTTTTTTAGTAGCTCTTATAATCAGAGTTGGATTTCAGAACTTACTCTGCCCATATTTAGAGATTGACTCAGAAAGGGAAACCAGGAAGTGAAGTGGTCACATTTATTCTGTAAGCGAAGAAATACATATTCTCTCTTGTGATCGTGTCTAAAATCATCAGAAAGGAAAGAAACAACTGTTCTAGAATAGGCAGATGGCTGAAATTGATGCCGTAAAAATGAAAGGGAACACATCCACTAAAATCCTCAGGATTTTAACAAAGATTGTTCAACTCTTCCCTGAATTTCATTTTGTTTTAATGGCAAGGCAAGCATGTTGGCTAGATTAAAGCCTGCCAAGAATTCCAGTGGCTTTCCTTTTTGTTTTATATTATTACTCTATTTTTATGGAACTGGGAATTGAGTCTGGGGCTATATTCTGGGCAATACCCCACTCCATTTTTCATTTTTGATCTTGAGACTAGGTCTTGCTAATCTCTAAGTTGCTCATGTTGAGCTCAGTTTAAGCCTGTAGTCCTCTTGCCTCAGCCTCGCGGAGTGCTGGGATTGCAAGTCTGAGCCACTGAGCCCACTAAAGGCTTTCCTTCGCAAGCTTAGTAAAATGTATGTGTTTAGTACTCAAAAAACTCTCTAGTCCAATTCTTGACATCAGTAAATAAAAACTATCTGTGCTGGACATTCTATAGAACCACATGAAGTGGTAGCCGGAGTTGGGGGAAGGGATATGGAGGCGGATGGGAGGGTCAAAAATGGGAAGGGATTGTAAAGTTGGTATGATACATATGTGCACAAAATACCCAAATTCATTGTAAACACTGTGTGTTACATATGTATATTAATAAAAATAGTGGGGGAAAACTATTGGTGCTGAACACGTGTGCACATTTTCCTTGTCATTATTTCCTAAACAAGAGAGCACCCCTGTTTGCCCAGCGCTAATAGTGTATTGGGTACTGTCAGTAATCTAGAAGTGATGAAATGTCTGTGGGAGGATGTGTGTAGGTTGTAAGGGAATCCTCTGCAGGGTATGTAGGCTTTGCAGACTTTTAAAGGATTTGAGCATCTGTGTATTTGGGTATCTAAGTGGGTCGTAGATTCTAAGGGAGAGCCAGAAAGCTAGGAGTTGTTACATGCCAGTAGTCCCAGCTACTTGGAAGGCTGAAGTAGAAGGATTGCTTCAGCCCAAAACTTCAAGCCCAGCCTAGCTAATATCTGGGTGATACAGGGAGATATTCTGTGCAGCCTTACAACAAACTGGCAGAATAGAACATATTGATATTCTGATTTACTAGTCCCAACTTCAGGGCCACTTTTTTGCAAAAAGTTCCTGACTCTAGGTTACCCTCAATCTCTCCTGCCCTTGACTTACATTTGTAATCCATACGTCATGATATCATAGTCAAGTCTTTACAAGGCCTGGGGATATTGCTCAGTGGGAGAGCACTTGCCTAGTAGGTATGTGGTCCTGGTGGCCTGGATACCTAGCACCACAAACAAACAAACAAACAAACAAAATCTAAAAATCTTCACAACATACAGATGATCCTTCTCCTTCCAAAAGAATAAAGAAGAGAGAAACCATGCCTGGAATCCCAGAACTCTGGGAGGATGAGGCAGGTAGACTGCAAGTTAGATCCCAACCTAGGCAATGTATTGACTTAGAAAAATAAAAAATAGATTGGTGATGTCAGTTAGTGTGAAGGCCTTGGTCTCTATCCACAGTACCACAGGGACAGGGGGCAGAGGGAGAGAGGGGAAGAGAAAGATGAAAATATTTGAGTTTTTTATTCGTTGTGAATATTTGATACATTCTGCAGACAAAAATATCAGCAAGAAAGTTTATTGAGCTTATTTAACTATTAACCAGCAAATTATTCAAGTAACTAATTTACAGATAACTTACTACCAAAAAGAACCAAAGAAGGATTTGCATGTTTTAGAAAATTCTGTGTTTACTCTAGCCTAGAAGTGCCTTGAGGCCCAGCAAGTATTCCCCTTGATGGTACCTAAACCTCTGGCCTATGCCAGAATTTGGAAACTATCAACATTGCTTCTTTCTCTTGCAAAATTTATGTGCTGAATTCTACATCTTAAGTACCCTAGGATGTGACTGTATTTGGAAATAGGGTCCTTTTTGTCTCTCACCTTTTCTGTGCCCTCTTCCTGAAGACAGGATCCATAAAACAGACAATAAGGTGAAATAGTGTCAAGAGGATGGGCACTAATGCAATGTGACTGCTCTCATTAAGAAGAAAGGTTGGGACTGAGAGCCTGACTCGGTGATTAGAGCACTTGCCTGGGAAGTGCAGGGCCCCAGGTTCTGTCCTCCAGAACCACATAAGACCTGGAATGGTAAACCTATAATCCTAGCTCTTGAGAGGCTGAGTGAGGCAGGAGGATTGCCATGTGTTCTGGGCCAGATGACTACTGAGACTTCAGTACCAGCCTGGATTACAGAGCAAGACCCAGTCTCAAAACAACAACAACAACAACAACAACAACAACAACAAACCCCTTAGAGGGATCAAGGGCACAGCCAGGCATAATGGGAAGAACATGTAATACACACCAAGGAGAGAGGCTTGGAGCACTTCAACCTATGACTATCGGTGTCCTATGTGAATCTCACTAGGTGTTTGTCAATTTAATGACAAAATATGTAACTTGTTTCCATGAAAAAGAAGAAGTGAAAAAAGAGTGGGGAAAGTCAGTTTGGGGTGAGACATTGGTGATTTCATTGCTTGCGAGCTAAGGAAAGACTGAGGTGGTGCTGTAAAGTTTTTCAAAGTAATTTTCATGGATTTCATCAGTTACCCTCCTGGAAGAGAAGTGCCTCAGTGGGCTACATTTTGCAGCGGAACAAAGGAGCTCAGAGAGCTGCCACGTTGCTGGATGTCCAGGAGCCTAGGCCAGGCTGACCCCACTGGGGTCCAAAGCCTCTCCTGATGAACCGGACCCCTGTGCTCACCAAGCCTTCCTTAATAAGCAACGCTGAGGGCTGCAGATGGCGCCTGTGCCTGTGGTCTCGGTTATGGGGAGGCTGAAGTGAATGAATCACTTGAGCCCAGGAGGTCAGGGCCAACCTGGGCCACAGGTGGAGAAGGAAGAAAAAAGAAAGCAGGTTGGAGGTGAGGTGCAACCTCAGTGTCTCAGTGGTAGAGCACCCGCCCACCATGTAGCAACCCTGGGTTGATCCCCAGCTTCCCGTCCCCACCGCCCAGTCACCACTGAGCGGAAGAAGATACATTGATCTTGCCTCCCTGGACCAAACCTCTAACACTCAGACCTTCACAACTTTGGAGAAGGTTTCTGCAGTCAAAGAGAAACTGTGTTTCAATTCTAGTAAAGAAATTAAGCTCTGGCACTAGTATCGTTCACTTACTGCCAATTCTCGCAGGTTTCTCTGGGCAGTTTTTCTTTTTCCACTCGCGGTTTTCCGGCCACACTCAGGGTGGCTGTGCACTCAGCTGCTGCGTTCTCACTTCTCCGTTCCCTGGGCTTCCTCCTGCATGACCAGCTGCCTGAGAGCTGCTGCTTCTCTGCAGGCCTGATAAGCAGGGATTGTTGCCAGACCCAGCTCTGCTCTGCATGGGGATGCTGAGGGACACAGCCCAATTCCTCTGGGTCTCTCCCACCTTTCCTGAAGCTGCAAGCCCTCTCTTCTCACAAACTCAGTAAACAGATACGTGCTAAACACGGGGAAGAAGGAAGGAAGCTATGTGCTAATTAAAATGTTTTTTTTTTTTTCCCCAATAGTTAACCAGTCAAGAAAATAAAAAGTACTCCTCTGCCAGTGGTCCAGGAAAGAAACCATGCTACACCTGCATCCCATCCTAGACACTGACACAAACCCTGTCCCCATGCAGAAGCAGTGCGTAAGGCAATGCCAAGACTCAGTGGCACTTGGACAATGTGCAGTGCTCTAACCTCGGCCACGTAACTCGGATGCTTTAAAGATGCCCATACCGTGTTCTGAATTTGGATGGTACCCTTCAGGCTATCGTTAACTTATCTTTTAGAATACAAGCTTCAGTCTTCAGGATCTGATGTTCAGAACCTTGCAAGTTTCTTTAAAAAAAAAAAATCCAAAAATCTGAAAGCTTCTTCCCTGTCCTACAGATTACTGTCTACTTTTTATGTCCCTAGCTTAGTAACTCATCAAAAAGAGAGTTTCACCAGTCTAGGTATATGTGTCAGTGCACTTAATCTTTCCCTTATCTAATGAATGCTGTCTCTCTCTCTCTCTCTCTCTCTCTCTCTCTCTCTCTCTCTCTCTCTCTGTGTGTGTGTGTGTGTGTGTGTGTGTGTGTGTGTGTGTGTGTACATGGGCAAGATACTGGAGATCAAGCCCAAGGCGAGCGGATGTTGCGCTGCTTCCCCTTCCTGCACAGCGTCTAGTCTCCAGGGTTTCTAAGCCCCGTGAGGGAAAGGAATGTTCTATGAATACTGAGTTGAGCAACACTTTAAAGTGTTAAGCAATCTCTCTGCATGCGTTTCTGAAATGCATGGCAAAGTATTTTAACGAAGGGGTAGTTTCAGAGCCAGTGTTCTGCATCTCACAGCCTCAGGCTGAGGCCTAGGAATTGAGGGCAGGCTGGAGAGAGACTGAGGGATGGATTATGGCTCCGACTGCTCCAGCTTTCTCAGGAGAAGCCTCTGACGGCCTCAGGAGACAATGGTAGGATGTTAAATGTCTTTTGTGGGTGCTCTCAGAGATCTCACTGATTCCTGGTTTTCGGTCTCAGATTCTAAACCTGTTTCAAAGGGAAACCCCAACAGGATATCCCAGTATCCTGATCATCCCCACAAGCTCCTCATTGTGTCTTGGTGAACAAGGCTCTGTTGTTCTCCTGTGAATGTCAACTTGAGGATTTGTCAGAAAGAGGAGAGGAGAAAAACTCCTCATGCCCAGGAAGGCTTCCCTAGCGCTGAAGGGCAAGGTATTGTCATTACCTTGCAGTCTTCCTTTCTGGTTTGCCGGGAAGCCACATGCATAGGTACACCACAAGTTTGCCGTTTGCCCAGCAGAAACCAGAGAACAGGTCTTGATTTGCCCTAGAAGTGACTGGGGCTCTTAGGTAGATGGGAACTTTCGAGCAAGTTGACACAGTTCTAAATTGTTGTTTTCCTTAAAAGTGCTCTAATCCCAGTCCCTGCTCCCCAGGAACAATTGAATGACTATTTATGCAGTTTATGATGTTTTACCAATGCTCAGTCTGTTATGAAATTTGAGCAAAGAGGATTTTCTTTTGCAATAGGATTATATTTTGTCATTATTTGTTTTAATACATTACATATGATTCTATTTTTGATTACCAAGAGGATGTCAGAAACTTCGCCCACATCAATTGATTGGTATAATTATTTCCTTTATTGTCGGGGAGGATAATCCTAGGATTTTTTTTTTTTTTAGTAACTGTGAAGCCACCTGGGATTCATTCATGCTGAGTCGACCAGAAAGCTTCCACACTCCTCCCTGTAGTCACTGATGTGTTGTATCCTTCCCAGTAGTTTACAGCACACTGAATTATTTGCAATCCCACAGGTGACTTCTGTAGACCTTATGCTACAAAAGACAAAACTGATGTTTCTGTGTGTTATTATTGATATTATCACTAACACATACAATTTGAGCAAATGAATGAATTTCACTGTGGTATTTCCATACATGCATGTGCTGAGCTTTGCATATGTCTTTATCTTCCACCTCTCACTATTTATTTCATCCCCTCTCCCTCCTGTCAGCAGTAGGAGTCAGGAAAAATAACTGAAGAAAGAGCTCCAAGCGTTGGGAAGGGTGGCAGAACCACAACCCCTGGGTGAGCTTCCGAGTCCTTGCACTGTTCTCTGTGATTCCTTTACCTACCCTGCACACCCCCAGCCCAAGGCCACCTGTGCTTACTGCGATGGCAGTCCCAAAGGGCCGCAGCCACGTGAACGCACTCTGTGATGCCCGCACGGGACAGGATCACCCAACAGCGCCTCTCAGAATGAGTCTTCTTTATCTTTAAGCAACACATGACTGTGTGAGGAGGAGCCTGGGAGGACTTCGCACAGTAAGTGCCCACAGCAGCTTAGCAATTGTGAAAGAAAGAGAAGGGGAGACAAAGAGGAGCTAGTTAAGGAATAACCTCGGTCCAAAAAATAAAAACATGTTGCTGATACACCTTGTCCTTCAGGAGGAGGAGATCAGGATCCCAGGGGCCACCACCGCCACCTGAGCTGCCAATCCGCAGCAGCTGTGCTGTTTTTAAGGGTGGCTGCAGCTGTGCCTGGAGATACATAGTGCTGGAAATGCGGCCAACATAGAAAATACAATCTCGGTTCGATGGCTTAGTAAAAAAACAGTTAATAATCCTTACATTAATTTTGTGATTAATGATAACATTTTGGAACTTCAGAGGTGAATATATGATTCCATTTATTTCACCTTCTTTGTATTTTTATTTGTTTGGTTCTGGGGATCAAACCCAGGGCCTCATGAAAGCTAACCATACACTCTACCAGTAAGACACACTTTGAGACCTTTGGATTTTTAAGAAACGTGGCTGTTAGAATTTTTTAAATGATGCATGTAGCTGGCCTTATAGTTCTGTTGGATGTTGCTGCTCAGATAGTGACCTGTGTCTCCTGATTGGCATGTGCCTTCTCCAAGGGACTTTCCTGCTTCTTTGAACCCCGTAACCCTCCCATTCCATTTGAGTCTTCCATCCAAGCATCACATTTACAAGCAGTTACGTGGACAGTGGTGATTGGGCTGCTTTAGATCACACCCTCTCTGTGGACTGGACGATGCTCTCGACCCTTACAGACAAACTTCACTGTTTGTTCATCCCTAAGGCCACAAGAATTACAGTATCTCCTTCCCTGGCCAAAACCCCATATCTAGCTCAGATCTTTTCCAAAGAAAATATGGCATCCAGGATGAATATTTCTTGCTGAATATTTAAGAACCCTATGAAACAATGCCATTACAATAATGTAGTTTGATTTGCTTTATATTTGATTCTAGAATAATTGGGCAAATCCATAAAATAAAATCAATGTTCCAAAGCACTGAGCAGAGGAAGGTGGTTTTTATAAACAGAAAGGAATGAAGAACTTAGGTTCCTTATAAGGTGGAGATAGAATAATAGAAAATAATTAGTTATTACCAGGGTCCTTAGGTTGCCTCTCTAGTGGACTAAGGCAGAGAAGGAAACCCCGCGACCATACTCACTAACATTGGCCTGCTGGGGCAGTTTGGCTGTCTTTCTCTGAAAGTCAGATTGACAGCTGCCTCTCAGCTTGGTGGCCTGAGACATTGGCATAGGTGATTCCAGTTTGCTTCCCAGTCTAGTTTTTGAGTCCCATGCAAAAAAAAAAAAAATTACTGTAATTTATACTTCCCAGCCCACCCCCACTGATAGCACCGTTGCAGGCCGCCACGTGTGCACCAACGAGCCATCGCTCCTGCGGCCCAGGCCTTTCCTCCCATGGGAAGTCTGCCCAGCATCAGAGTGAGCCTGCTTCAGGGTACACATCCATAATCTGGCACTCTGAGAGGCGGAGGCAGGAAGATCACAGGCTGGAGCCCAGCCTCGACCATCTAGCAGTTTAGCTAAACCCTCAAAATCAAAAATAAATAAGAGCTTTAGATGGGTGCTTCCTGAATTCAATCTTCAGTGCCACACACAAAAAGAAAAATAAATAAGTAGAACGAGTGAGAGTGATGTCAACTCCAAGAACCAGGCGTCTCTGCTCTAGTTTTGTCAAATTCTCTGGGTGATTCTTTTTATTAGCTTTTTTGTTGCAGGGCTGGAAACTAAACCTCTTTCCAGGCAATTGATACACCCCCGAGCTAGGCCTCCGGCCACTTTTGACGCCTGCCTACAAACAGGAAAAACTAACTTCTCGTTCTCTCAATACCTTGAAGACCAAACATTTCAATAAGACTCTCCTGGGACAGCGCCCCGCTACATGATGGCGAGCCGCTGAGTGTTCAGCGAGCGCGGTCCTTTCATCTCTGCTCGGAAGTCCAGTGAGGACAGTAATGCTTTCTAACTTTTCATTGAGATGTTTGAGACTGGCATAGAGATAACCGTAGATTTATGAAAGAGGAGTGACCATCAGACAAGGCTGTAGGAAACGAGAATTTTCCTGACCCGTGACAGCACCGCCCCGGCTGAGGCAGTTCCTGATCACAGACGCGTGAGGAAGCTGGCAGCAACACCCAAACACAGGTGGCTCTGATAATAGACCGGCTTCTTTCCAAGCGGCCCAAAGCATTATTCCCGGAATGCAGCACTGAGCAAACCATCTGCTAAGGTTCAGGGAGAGGACTCGGCTGGTCACCCGTGAAGAGCACAGCAAATTAGGCCTTCCCGCAGCACAGCAGGAGGACGCAGCAGGAGTCACCCTCCCCTCGAGCTGGTGGCAGAGGGTGCTTCTCAGAGGTTGGAGTCTGGGGTGGGGGCTAATGGACACTTCAGAGGAGCTGAGAAACACGTGATGTGAGACAGCGAGGTCTCATTCCAGCCCGGTGTGCGCTGGAGACGCATTGCCTTGCTGTCTGTTTTTAGTCACCCAAGGGCTGTGCCTTTTCCTCAAAATCTGTTTCAAGGGGCAGCTCTACAGTCTCTACGTCTGGCTCTAGGAGCAGTCCTGCCTCAGGGATGGCTGGACAAGGCCAGCTGGACAAGGAGCAAAGTACACAAGTTAGCGCTTCACTTCCCAAAGGCCGAAGAGGGGTGAAGCTTTTGCAAACGTTCATCCCCAATCTGCAGTTCTATCTGGAAGTGCTCCAAAGGCCCAGTGCCCTTTGTAAACTACCACGCATAAATTTGTCATCTGCCTCACATCTGACACCAGACAAATACAACAGGAGAGGAAGACGTAAAATGCAAAACTTCATGTAAGCTGAAACAGAAGAGCTTCATTCTGGAGCTTTCTGTCAAAGTTGAGGTGCTGTTTCTCTCCTCCCCTCCTCCTTCCCTCCCTTTCTCTTTCCTGGTCCTACACAGGTGTGGCTTATCTATCGAGTAGCCCAACTGTGGCATCGCCTTCAAATCACAAATCATTATGCACCTCTGGAAAAACAATTACACTACAGATTGAACTATGGGACTTCTCATTAAATTATATCTCCAGTCCTTTTTTATTTCTAATTTTGAGACAGCATCCTACAAAGTCTGTAAGTTGTTCAGACTGGAAACGAAGTTGAGATCCTCCTGCCTCAGGCTTCCAGAGTGCTAGGACTGCAGGCATGTGCCGCCACACTGGACTGCCTCTGAGCTCTTTAACTTTTTGCTCTTCCATGAATTTATCTAAAATGAGAAAACCATCTCTTCACACACCACCCACCAATTAGTTTCTATAATTCCTGGTATTTTTTAGGATGATATTTTGGTCCCTTATTAGCTGTAGATGCTTCTTATTTAGGTGACCCAATCCATTATCTTTTCTTTCTTTCTTTCTTTCTTTCTTTCTTTCTTTCTTTCTTTCTTTCTTTCCTTGAGACAGGGTCTGGCCCTGTAGTCCAGGCTGGTCCTGAACTCATTGGTGTAGCCCAGGCTGGCCTTGAACTCAGCACAATCTGCCTGCCTCAGCCTCCTGAGTGCTGGGACTACAGGAATGTGCCACCATGCCTAGCTTTATGTGGTGCTAGGGAATTGAACTCAGAGCCCTGTACTTGCAAGGCAAGCGCTTTCACCTCTGTGCCAATTCTCCAGCTCCCAATCTATCATCTTTCTTAAAGTACTAGCCCTTTTTCTTCTGAGGCAAGGTCCGGCTAAATTGTCTAGAATGGCCATGAACTAGTGATAAGCTTGTTTCGTACTCACAGAGTGCTGGGACTACAGGTGTGCATCACCTTGCTCAGCTTGTCGTCATCTTTAAATAGTAGCAGATCCAAGGAGCAGGGTCCCCCCAGATGGCTCCACGGTCATGAGCTTCCTTCCACACTTCTCCCTTTCGTGCTGCCCCCTTCCCTTCTTCCCCTTTTTCCCTCAGCCCGTAGCCATCCTTGAAATCAGTGGAGGGTCAGTTTGTGGGAAGGAGAGCTGACTCGTGCTCACCTCTCCACTCTTCCCTTTCTCCTCTTCTTCACGGCTTCCTTCATAGCGACTGTGTTCTAGCTAACTCACTCCAGAAACTCCACTCCCGTCGTGTGAACACAATGCCAGGCTTTCCCCGAAGTCCTAATTAAAATTTTTCGTGTTTGCCAGACTTAACTATCATTTGAAATCCTGTGGCCACTTACCCAAGGCAGAAACTAATAAAAGGCTGCTGTTAGTACTTCTAATAGTAATTCTGATTTTGTATTATTTAGGGTGTAAGTAGATGTCAACTAGCCAAAGAAGTAAGGAGAAAGCAGACTTAAGATGTTTTGATTTAACATGTGACTGCTCTTTCTTGCTAGAAAATCTTGAGAAAATAGCAGACTTTGAATCAGGAGAAAAAATGCAACCTGTGACACCAAACGATCGTCCACATGGATCCCAAGAAGACAGGGTCAAAGCATCATCAGTTTGTCTTGGTCTTTTCATCCCTAGATAGAATTGATGTACGCTGGACTTTTCCACTGAATACTCACTATTTTTCCCTTTATAAATTAATAAGCATTTTGTGGAAACTTTGCAACTATGTAAATCTGTATGAATATTGTTTCTTATCAAATGTTAAAATTTCCATTTAACTTTCAGTCTAGACTGGTGGGTTCTGTTTCATTCTGTAAGTTATAGTCTACTCTTATCCATTATTTGCATGTTTTATACTCTGGTTTATACGCCCAGCTTTGTCAGATGGGAGCCTCTCCAGGTTGCCCTCCTGGCATGGTCGCCGTCACATTTTGAGTATTCACCTTCGGCCCCAGCGCAGGGTCCCAACTTTGTCCCGTACCTTCCTGGCTTCAGCGCTTGCCTTGGCCGCTTCTCAGGGAAGTCTCAAGCCCTTTCAGAGGATTAGTGTTCAGAAGCCAAGATCTGGGCTGGGCACTGGCTATATATATTTTGGTTGGCATGTTGCTGCTTTCAGTGTGCCTTTCAGATAGGGGTATGCACACTTACACACATGCATACACATGCACACTTACACACACATGTACCATACCCAGCATGCTATTTCT
This sequence comes from Ctenodactylus gundi, assembly GCA_004027205.1. Taxonomy (NCBI): domain Eukaryota; kingdom Metazoa; phylum Chordata; class Mammalia; order Rodentia; family Ctenodactylidae; genus Ctenodactylus; species Ctenodactylus gundi. The sequence continues at coordinate 133,228 of PVKB01002365.1, forward strand.
CTTTATGTCCATGTCTCCTTAATACATGATGCTTCCTGGGGAAATGGAGAGGCTATGGAGGCACTGCCACTAGGCTTGGCTCTTCCTGGGTTTGGTTTGCTTTGCCGTTGGCTGGTGTGTTAGTGTAGTGGGCTGCCGTAGCAAAGTGCCACTGACTGGGTGGCTTCAATGCAGTCACTTATTTCCCCACAGTTCTGGAGGCTGGAAATCCAAGACCAGTGAGCTGGCAGGGTGATTGCACTGTGGCCTCTCTGGGTGGAGTGGGTGGCCATCTTCTACCTGTGTCTTCATGTGGTCTCCTCCTCCTACCCCATTCTTGCTGGCTGAGGGACTACCTTCATGGCCTCATTCTGACTCAGTCACCTGTCTCCAAATACAGTTACCTTCTGTCGAACTGGGATTTCAGTGACTTTAATGTGGGAATCTGTAGAGGACATAATTTCACCTGTAACAGTTTACCTGAAAAAAATCACCGTACAGTTTGACAAAAGCCATGTTTTCTAATCAAGAAAAGTCTTAAACCAATAATAACAACAACAATAATAGGTACTTAAAAAGAACGAAGACCATGATTCTCAAGCCCATGAGCAGAGCAGTTCGGTCTGTAGTGCACACAGGGCCAAATGTACTCACAGCTAGTGACCTACTTCTCTTCCAGGACATTCTCAAGCCTGAAGGGACTTTGCTCTGTGATTTGTGGAATGTTAGGCATATTCAATTTGTAATTTTAACTTTACATTTGATGTACTAAGATCTATTTTCAGACAATGTTAATATGTTTAAAAATGTATTAGTTTTTAACCTTCAGCTAAACAGTAGTAGCGTTTATTGAGAAATTATTAAGAAATTTGCAATACTGAGACATTTCTGATTTTCAAAAGTTTTATTTGTGTCTCACAGCATGGGTCTTCTTCCTTCTTTCCTTTCTTCCTCCCTCCCTACCTCTAATTCACTCTTTCTTTTTCTTTTTGGACTGGGGATTGAGCCCAAGGCTCTAAGCATGCTAGGTAGGCACCATACCATTAAACTATGCTACCAGCCCACATTTTAGTTTTGATTTTGGAATAAGATCTCATTAAGTTGTCCAGGCTGGGCTCAAAGTTAAGATCCTCCTGTCCCAGCTGCTCAAAGAACTAGAATTACAAGCCTGCACCACCAAGCCCACCTGGCAGTAAAAAGGTTAGAAACATCAAAATCCGAATTTTCACATTTAAGCATTCCTTGCAAATTCCTTTAGTTTCTTCTTTCTCTTCTATGTCTTATTATTCTTCCTTAAGAATTTTCCGTGAGCCAAGTCACGAGCCTTGCTAAGTCATTTGTGTGGAACAGCTAATTTAATCCCCTCTGAAGTCTTCAGATACGAGAGCCTGCGGGTACAGCTCTATAGTGGAATATGTGCTTAGCATGGATGAAGTTCCAGATTCAACCTTCAGCATTAGTTGAGTTCAGTCATTTTCCCAAGTGTGTAAGTGATGGAGCGGAAATTTGAGTCCAGGCCCTCCACAGTACCAGCCCTGTGGCTAGCTAGAACTGAGCTCCTGCCCCTTCCTGATAGAACTTCTCCAATAATGAGGATACTTACTCTACATTCACCACACGTTTCCCATCCCTGCCATCAAACCCAGCCCTTCCATCCACCAGAATCAGCAAGCTGCAGCAATCCTTTGCCTTGTTGTTTTTTTGGGACAGGGGAATTCTTTGCCTCCATCCCCTGTGTACTGGCGTGGTAGGCATGCACCTTCATGCCCAGATTGAATTTGTTTTGTTTTGTTTGGGGTGAAGAGAAATTACACTCGGGGCATTTCTCTACCACTGAGCCCCAGCCCCAGCCTCACTGAAGGGATTTTTCTTAAAGGATGTTTGTGTGGTACCCACTCAACGTGTCTGCAGCAATACCAGAGACTGACCACTTTTGCTCTGTGCTCCCAACTCCCTGCTTTGGTTTGAAAGACTCCACAGTCTTTCCTCAACTATCGTGTAATCTCTATTTTCTGACCTCCCTCAACCTTGTCTGGTAGCTGACCTATTAATACATTTTTCACAACTTCTTTTTTAGAACTCTTCTTACACACACACACGGGACATATACACACAGGCATGTACATACACCTATAGGCACACATATGGCACACCCTTCACATCCTTGCACACCTAACTCCTACATAAACCCTGACATCCTAGTGCACTACATAGTACACTCCCGCACACATATGCACACCTACTCCCACACCCCTGAACACAAGCACACATCCTAAAACACCGATATCCTGCACGTACTCACACCTCGCACACATACCTGTGTGTGCTTATATATTCCTATTCATGGGTCTCCATGAATAGACAAACCTCTGCACATACATAAATACACACAAAAAACATACTCCAGCAACTTATGCAAACATCATTCCTAAACACTCCCTTCCATATGCACACTCAACATACACAGATCTGTACAGATACGCACACACAAAGCACAACGGCACACATGCACAACTAGTCAACTCTGCACAGGGACATAAGATGGAGGCACCGAAAGTCAAGTTTTCTCATTTAACATTCCAGGATCAGACTGAGAGAAAATTTTTTTCTTTATTAAACTGATTTTTCTTTTCTTTTTCTTTCTTTCTTTTTGTAATGTGGTTTAACAATAGATGCATACTGGAAGTGGGAAGATCTTACAAGGTAATGTGAGGAGACCTTTTACGCACCCCAAATAACGACACTGTGGATAACTGCTTTTTTAAAATGAGGAAGAGCACGCCTGCTTGTGTTCTTCACTCATTTTTAAAGGCTAACAGAATTGAATGCATAGAATTTGTTTTCTTTCATCACAGCAAGAAAGTAGCTGGGAAGGGCCATGGAGAAGGAGGCACTCGGGTCTCCGTATACCATGCACAATGGCCAAACTTCCCTAATTCATTAGGCACAGCTCCTAAAGGTGCCAGGTGCCACCGCCTCCCGGGAGTGCTAGCAGCTGGAGACACAGCCTTTACCAAATGGGCTTTCAGGGATGTTTAAGATCCAAACCATAATATATGTCATATACAGTGGACATATACATATACACATAAATATAAAAAGACATAATTGTCACTTTTTTAAAAAAATAAAGTTGTTCTTCTTTTTGTTATTACTGTCATTAGATTACAGGTAGGTTTTCACAGATGACATTATTTTTCTTTTCAGGCCCTGAACTTGGAAGCTAGAGCCTCCTGCCTGCTGGCAAGCACCTACCCCAGAGCTACATCCCAGCAGCTCCACGGTACACCCTTTTCTCTGGGTGAAGGACGGCAGTCTTTCTGTCGAGCATGTGATCCTAGAAAAACAGTGGTAAAACACTGAGGTTCGGTCAGGAGGCAACTCCCTCAGCTACTTACTATCATCCATGTGAGAAGGGGGACTGTGAGGACTGGAGACACCAGACACAGGCTCAATTAGAAGCTCGTCACCACCTACATGTCCAAACTTTCTTTCATTTTAAATGGAATCCTATCAGGAAGCTTAACATTGGGACAAATATAGCTCGTTATCCTCAGATCTATGTGTTGAATATTTATGAGGAGAGACAAACTCTGCACAATAAAACCATTTCCGATGTGACAAATTTTATAGTGAGTCATGGGTCTGTCTTAGCAGATAAATGTAACAGGACATCCTGTAGCGCTGTGCAGTTTTTCCAATGTTTCTCAGTTCTGTTTTTCTTTTAGGACTCTGCATGATATGCAAAGGCAACTCCACTTTAACCAAGTACTAGAACACAGTATGGTTACAATTTTGCACAGAAAAAAGCACTTTAGTGGCACTTTTAGGGGATGACTCTTGATATCACCCTTACAAAAAAAAAAAAACTTTAGCTTTTTCTGTTGTTGTTTCTGTTTTTGTCATACTGGGAATGAAACCCAGGGCCCTGTGAGCTCTGCCCTCAGCCCAGATGTTTACTTCAGAGCACAAATCCCCTTCCTGTTGATTCTATTGATTTTTTATTCTTATTCTTTTCTCCCTTCACCGTCTATCTTCACATGTGTTTGGTTTCAGCTATTAAGTGTGATGGGAAAGTAAGAACCTCTCTAGGAGAGGAAAGGACAGATCATTTTGGCTTGGTCACACACTGTTTATCCCTACCTCTCATACCTACTCTGAGATAATTTTATATTTATTTCCAATAGAATGGGGAAGGGATCACCAGATACTAGACAGGAGGACTTTAGGCCACCCGCAAAAGAGGTGAGAGCCCACAGGCATAGGACAAAAGTCAGCTAATTGCAAAAGAAAGGACAGCAATTAACACTTTCAAGAATTATTTAGGTTTTTCCTACAGAATAAAAGTTGGGGTTTCTTTAGCTATGAGTGACAACAAAGCCTATTAGTAAGTGCTAACTTATACTTAGTTTTCACAAATGGCCCCAAATTATTTTATCCTGTTGTTATGGCCATTTGATGCTGGGAATTGAAGCCAGGGCCTCGCACTTATGCCTTCTACCACTGAGCTGCATTCCCAGCCTCCTCAAATTCCATACGCATAAAATTTCTTATCAGAAAGTTACAATCACAACTCTAGCCCAAAGAATAGATTTTAATTCAAACAAATTCAGTCCTAAGCTTCAGATATTAATATATTTACACAAAGTTTAATGAGCTTACAAGTATAATCTGCTATCATCTGCTGGTTGCAGGGTCTCGAGCACGTTGCTCACCCCTCCGAGCCAGCCTCCTTCATCGGCAGCCTGGGGACTGGTAATACCGACCGGAACTCCTCTTTATGGAAGCAAGTGCAACAACATAAAGCCACTGTCCTGCTTGGCATGTAATGAAAATGAAAAAAGCGAGAGTGGCAGGATCCCAAACTGTGCAGTGAAAAAGCCTGTCCTGGGGCAGCAGGGTAACTCCGGGTTAGAGTGCACTCTGGGCACATGTGAGCCTCGGGTTCAACCTTCACCACCGGGGGAAAAAAGAGGATTTAGTTGAATGTAGTGGTGTGTGCCGGTAATCCCAGCTAGTCAGAAGGCTGAGGCAGAAGAGTCACTCGAGCCCAGGTAGTCAGAGCCACTCTGGACGACATGATCTGCATTCCAGGCTGGGACCTCTGATTACCAGATAAATGACTTTTCCCCTCTGTGTTTCAGTTTCCCCATGGTGAGACAAAACAGAAGTGAGCAGAAGTGCTCAGGCTGCTCTGTCCGCTCCTGGCCTTTCGTGCCCTTTTTGCCTTCTCTGGTTATTTAGCTACGTCAATAATGTGAGAAAGGCAACAACGTCTTTCTGACCTTTGGATTTGGCGCTAGAGACTGAAGTGGACTTTCAACTGAACTGCTTCCACACCTTTTTTACAGAATTTGAGACAGGGTCTTGCTAAGTCCCTAAGACATGCAGGCTGGGCTCCACCCTGCGGTCTCCTGCCTCAGCCTCCTAGAGCACCGGGGTCACAGACGTGGATCCCCCTGTGCCTGGCTCCCATTGACTTTTCCTTGGGAGAGAAATCAGCCTTGCTATTAGCACAAACAGATAATTTCAGTCTATATGAAGAATGGCAGTATTTTCTCAACTAAATGTATACTGGTAACTCTTTTATTAAAAAAAAAGAAAGCAGGTGACACATAAAAGGTTGCGTATGGCAAATGCCTCACCGCCATGTACAGGAAGGGTCCATATAGTTACAAGTTTGCACTTCCATTTTGTCACCAATACTATAACTAGTTTGCTAAACATTCAAAACGGCCTGTGAACAAGGCCACTGTTCGTCATTGGTGCAACGTAAGCAACGTAAGGCAGGCAAGATGTATAAGTTAATGGAAAGCTGGAGACAGAATCCAGTGTTTCCCAAGCTGATGGTGTCTCTGAATTCCCCTACTTCTCGTCAGAGGAGCATTGGAGGGACTATCTAGGACTTCAGATCTACGGCTTTGCCAATGTTGCCTGAATCCTTCAGCTGCTTCAAAAGGAGGCTTCTCACTCCTATTTCCTGTTTCTACACTTTAGCTACATATATGTTGCTGGTCAGCATTCTCTTGCTGTGACAAAATACCTGAGAAAATAAGCCTAAAATGAAGAAAGGTTTGTCTCAGTCTCAGAGGCTTCAGTCCATGATGAGTTCGCTAGTTCCTTTGAGCCCATGGTGAAGCAACACATCTCAGTGGAGAGAACATGTTTGAACAAACCTGCTGACCTACAGGCAGCTGGGAAGGGACATGGAGAAAGAAGGAACTCGGGTCTCCATATACCAAGGACAATGGCCAAACTTCCCTAATTCATTAGGCACAGCTCCTAAAGGTGCCAGGTGCCACCACCTCCCAGGAGTGCTAGCAGCTGGAGACACAGCCTTTACCAAATGGGCTTTCAGGGATGTTTAAGATCCAAACCATAATATATGTCATATACAGTGGACATATACATATACACATAAATATAAAAAGATATAATTATGGCCTCTTCAACTTCATTTAATAAATTGTCCTAGAATTCATATTTCTTTCCCTCAGCCTGTCTTCAGGTGTCCAGTTACTGTGCCTTATTTGGCTAGTTTGCAATCATTTTCAGAGCCCATTTCTCTGGTACATCTTTCTTTTATGGTTTAAAATTGAGTTCTGCCAAAGGAATGAATAGAAGTTGGCCAATGCTCTCTCACAGTGACTCGTTCTCTCCGGGAATCAGCCTCCGTCGGCCATCTCAGTGCTGCTCTCAACTCTCAGGTTCAAGCCTCCAAGTTTTCTTACTTAAAGATGACATTAGAAAACTAGCATAGGTTTCCAAGTCACCCCGAGGTTGTCTTTCTTTCCATTGAGGTAAGTCATCACTGGATGGTGGCATGAGGTCTCTGGAAAGCACCTGGTTCTGGCTCAAGAGACTGAGTCAGTTCTAAAACCTTGTCAGTAGTAACGTGACTTTGGACAATTCTCTATTTCATCTGTAAAATGAGAGTCAGAGTAGCTGTGTGCTGTGATTTGGATCTTAAATGTCTTCCAAAGGCCCATGTGTTGAAAGCTCAGCCCCTACCCAGTGGCACAATTAGTAGATGGTGGCACCTTGATGAGGGGACAGTACAAGGAAGTTGAATCACTGGTGTCATGGCTTAAAGGGGATATTGAGACCCCTTCCCTTCCTCTCTCTCTCTTTGCTTCCTGTCTGCCATGAGACGAGCAGCCCCCTCTTCCACATGCTCCCCGCCATGTTGCTCTGTGCCACCTCAGCCCAAAGCAATGTGGTTAAGCAACCATGGACTGCAGCCTCTGAAACCATGAGCCAAAAATAAATCTTTCTTCTTTAAAGCTGTTTATGTTAAGGATTTTGTTACAGCAAGAGAAACCTATTATATCATGTCTGTGTGGCTTTGAGAATAGCGTAATACATGCAATCCACCTTAAAAAATGCCTATCACCCAACGCTTGCTTGTTATCTTTTCTTGCTAAATTGAAGAGGAAATCATGTCTATTCCCTTACCTATCTCTAAGATTTCCTGTCAAGACTGAGGAATTAATGCATTATGTAAAGTAGCATAAAATGATACTGGGTTTCTGTTACCCCAATATTATTACAACGACCATTAGTCCTTGTTTCGTTCTAACCACTTAAATAAAATCCTTCTGTGTGGCACCAGAAACCCTTCAAAACCTCCCAAGACCAAAATAAGTAAGACATGGCAGTTTAAGGAACATAGTGCCTTTCCATGGTCCGGATCTCATTTCTGTAAGTTAATTAATTGTTTGTTAAACTCCAAGAGAGTTTCCACAGTAATTGCACAGTAACTTAATCTCCATTCTTAACTTTTTTTTAATCAATGCTTTATTTCTTCTGAAATAAATCAAAAGATTGACCTATTTTTACAATAAAGATATAGTCAGTATTAAATACATATTTTTGTACTACATTGGACCATGTAAATTTGCCAATATTCAATCATTTTGGCCTGATAAAAATGGCAGTGGTGGTGCCTGCTATGTGCTGAATGAACTAACTCCCTGAGGCAGGCCCATGAAGCTCTCTGAATCTCAGCTTCTCATGTCCAGCAGAAGAGGCCAAGGGTAGATGAAGCAAGAGCTCAGCAAGAAGAAACTGGCTCCATTCCTCATGTGACACAAGGCTCTCCTCTGGCCACACTTGGTCATTTCAGAAAGCAGTCTGTGACCCATGAACTCTCCAAACCATGATCTAACTACCACAAACCCCAGTGTTCCCATCCTAGAGTTCCTTGGTAGATAAAACATTTTTTGGATGGGATTCACATTTTATACTATGGATTTTATGTAAAACATATTACTTTCTGTAGTGTAGATGAGCTCTACGCAATTGGTTGAAGACCTTGAAAAAACACCTCAGCTTCTTTGAGAAGGGAGTTCTGTCAGCAGACTGCCCTCGAATTTGGGTTACGACCTCAGTTCTTCCCTGGATCTCCGATGTGTTGGCCTGACTTGCAGACAACAGGCTTGCCAGCCTCCTCAATTCCATCAGCCAAATCTTACAATGAATCTCTTTTGACAAAAAGACAGGCAGGCAGGCAGACAGACAGACAGACAGCTTTCTTATTGATTCTGTTTCTTTGGAGCACCTTGAATACACTTGTGTATGTGCTACTTGACTCATATAGAGTGCATTCAAGGTATTTGGACTCCACAGGCCTGGTCAGCTACACACAAAGCCCACCCTTGATTACCACACTCACTAGCTGTGAGTAAATGGTGTGTTCTGGAAACCTCCTCAACCTCTCTGTGATCCAGAGTCAGTGGCAATAAGACAGTGTAACTACATATGCTTCAAATATTATGGGCACTTGCATACAACATGTACACAAGTGATTTGCTCAGCCCTTGAAGCAGATTTGCCTCAACTGCTCTGCTTACCAGGCCTGTTACTTCCCTGCTCCACTTATGAATCAGAGCAAAACCTTGCTTCTGTGAGTCCCCAAATGGTGGTTCATCTCTCACTTGCTAAACTCACTCATACCTCCTGCTTATATGCACTGCACTTAGTACTCAGGGTAACAAACAAACAAACAAAAAGAAAGAGTCCCTGACAGCCCTGTAAGGCCCTCACTGTCCAGCGTAGGAGTTCTGCTGGGGCGAGTCCAACATGAAGCCCACCCTATCATTTTTTTGCTGGTTTTTTCCAGTAAAGAAAAACTGTATAAGTATAAAATATTAAACACTTATAAAATATTAAACACATATAAAATATTAATATATTATATATAATCACCTTAAATGTTTTTCTTTATAACATTAAAAAATCAAGGGTTAAAAAGTATGGCTGGCTGCAAGATAGATGAATGAATTGCAATCAAGGTCCAAAATAATAAAAGCAACTCTCCACAGCATTCCAATAAAGGAATATGACATATCTGGAAAAGATTTCCTTCATTATGTGGCACTGAAACTTGTCCTTGAAGGATGGGTGAAACTTGGCCACATCAAGACGAGAGCAAGAAAGGGGTCTACATGAAAAGAAAGACACAAATGCGCGTGTCGGTATGGCCTAAGCCACAGAAAAATATCCTCAATATCTTACATACTGAAGTTGTCAGCTGAGCTACTCCTTCATCTACCTTTCCTGCCACTTCACGCCACCTCTACCTTATATATGGATGGGGAAAACTGGGTTCTTTAATTGCCTACCAGGACTTACTGAACTAGATGTGAGCAACCATGTAGATGATGTCTTAGTTATTACTTTTTCATCGGTGTGACTTAATCAATATCTGACATGCACACATTAGGAAGGAAAGATTCATTTTAGTTCAAAGTGTCAGAAATTCACTCATAGATGGGCAGCTGGAAAATAAATGGTGGCATCACATGGTGGAGCCACAGCAAGAGCCAGAACTAGAGCTAGTGATTCACAGAGAGAGAGATGCTCACAGCAGCATGGCAGAATAGAGACCAGTCTTAGAGAAAGGATGGAAACAGCACACACCCCTCCATATCAAGCTCCAAGCATCTGCCCCTTCCTGCCAGGATCCACCCATCAAGAGTACGCAGTATCCTTAGATACACTGGCTTTTGGGGAACATTCACTCCCGATCCAAGCTGTGACAGATGAGCGGTAAAATGAAGTGTAATTTATCCAGAGAGAACATTTTATGACCATCTTGGGCCATAAAAATGAGCAATTCTCCTTTAAAATCATACTTGTTCAGTTAGAACTCACTCATCGGGTGGTAAGTTAAATAAATACAGTCTTGAATTCTGACTATGAATGAAACTTTTTCTTACATAACTTGAATCATTAACTAAAATTTAATCTAAGAATACCCTAAGGAGTGACAGACATGCTAAACAGAGTGGTTGAGTGAAATCTGCTTCAAGGGCTGAGCAAATCATTGTAAAAGCCAAATGCTGGATGTCATTGGAGAGCATATCTTTATGATCATTGTATTTTTTTAGAGCTTAACAATAACTCATCAAAACAAACAGGAGTTCCGAGGAATAGACACACAAAAACTATTTAGATCAACAAAAAGACTCACCCAGAGTAAAAGAAAACCACAAAGCCATACTAAGACAAACTATACTTTCCAGAGGACATTTGAGATTTTTACTAAGTGACCTGCAGGAATGGTCATTTTTTCTGAGTTTTTCTGGAGTGGTGGAAAGGAAGGAAAAAATGACTATCACAAAACCATGAAGGTCTCCATTATACTGCAACCTGGCACATGGCATTACTGGCATCAGTCTGACTCACTCTGAAAAGACACTCCATTTAGGTTCATGTTAAAGCCTAACACCATCCCTTCACACATAATTAGAATCTGTAGCTTCCCATGAAACACTTTAATTATAGTAGTCATGGGCATGTATTAGAGGCAGCAATGATTGAAACATGTTACAAAGCTGGCTCTACAGTTGACCTGTATCTAAGTGATACCTCCAGGACAAAAAATCAGAAGTGGTATTTGTGACTAAGTTAATTCAAAGGAGGCACAGATTGAGAAACTGAACATCCCAGATGGTCACCATATACAATCTGTACATGCATGAATACACACATATATGAAGTAATACCACACAGTCAACACATTTAAACAATGTTACCAGAATATAAAATCATAACCAACATTACATCAATCAGTATCTTCATCTGACACTGCTTTACAAAATGGTTATTGTTAAACTGTTTTTGTAGAATTAAATAAAGCTCTACTTGCTCCTGGTACATGGGAGGCAGTAAAGGAATGACTGACAAGGCCAGTGAATAAATGAAACGCAATGGCACAGCTATAAAGTGTTAAGGGGCCAAAGGGACCCAAATGGCTCATCATGAAAGGTTCCCTAATGAAGAACAGACAAATTCCATCAACATAAAGTAACACAAACTTCAGGAAGGAAGGCTCATGGGTCAGGGTCTTAGATATCCATGTGCATCACTTTCATACTCATGACTTAAATTACTTCGGTGTTATGGCCAAGAAAGCACCACATCAGAAAGACCATGTAGTCTCAGTGGCCCTTGACATTCCTCTCTACTGTTGGCATGTCCGTAGCAACAATGCTATAATACTACAGGATGAGCATCCAGCATTTCTGAATTTTGTGTAGGGTAATAATGAAACCATTATTTGGATGGGTGGCTCTGAGAGATCTCTAGTGTTCTCTCTATACTGCACTGAGCTGAAATCCACAGCTTCTCACACTGGAGGTTCTTCTAGCAAAAGGCATAATCTGAATCTGAATGTGAGGAAATACCACATAGACCCAAAAGGAGAAAATTTGACAAAATAATTGGACTTCTTTAAAAATATCAATATCATGAAGCACAGAAATGGACGGAGGAACTCTTCCAAGTTATAGACAAAAGAAAATGACAAATAGTTTAGATGTAAAATGGTCTCAAAAATGTCATGTATTCAAAGGTGGGGCTTTTGGAAGGAGAATAGATTATGGAGTTGCTGCCCTCATCCGTGGATAATTAATCCATTGATGAGCTCATGGGCTGCAGGGAGGTGGAACCTGGTTGAAGGAAGTGGATTGCTAAGGTGTGACCTGGAAGTTTATATTCTTATTCCCAGCTCCTCCTTTCCCTCTCTGCTCAATGGCTGCCATAAGTTGAACATCTTTTTCCCACCATGCCCTTCCACTATGACTTTTCTATTTTGAAGCCAGACTAACAGGGACTGACCCCTCAGAAACCACAAGCCAAGTACACCTCTCCTTTTTAGTTGTGGGGCTTGGGTATTTTGTCTCAGCAATGTGTATGAGTGACTAACACAGTATGATCATTGCTATAAAGCACATTACTAGGATAACTGCCAATATTTAAATAGAATCTGTAGGTTAATTAATAGTTTTTAATTTCTGTTAGTTTCCTGATAGGAAATACACACTGAACCTTTACTCTCTATACCTTCTGGGGTAAAGATTTATATGTCTGTAACTGTCAAAGAATAGTTCATATAATTTACACATGGAGAGACTGGTAGAGTGGTAGAGAGGGAGAAAAGAACAGAAAAGAGAGACAGTGCTTAGAACACAAATATAGTTAAGCGCTGACAGAGAATGTGGTTGAAAGATATATTACTATTTGTGCTATCCTTGAAAACTTTAATAAGTCCTAGTTAAGTCAGTGTGAAAAGCCAAAGTGAGAGGCCCTGAATTCAATTCCCCATACTGAAAAATAAGACAGAAAGATGGGAGAAAGAAAGAAAGAAAGAGGAAAAAATGAAAGACATAAAGGCAGACAGAAGTTCCTACATACTGTACTACATGGTTACTTAGGAAAAAAAGCATTGTACCCCAACAATTAGAACTGGGGACAAGGTGGATGCTAGAATTGTGAGGCAAGTGTTATTGGAGGGATTGGGTAGATTCCCTGAAGGTAGGAAAGTAGTAAAAAAAGGCAGAAAATGGCTCCGGGCCCCTTTTTCAAAATGAAACAAAGAAAGGAAGTCATAGTCATTCTCATTCTCACTTTCTGGATTTAAGTCCCAGAAGACCTCAGAAACATATAATGGGACCTTATGAGTCAATATTTAATGAGTAATTTACTATGTTGGCGTAATTATCATGTAGCACAATTTTGTATATCATTGACTGGTAGATTGATTTTGTCATGAAACGAATAAATTCAAGCTATAAATATATTATTGGTGTTATTATGTGGAACAGTAGTAACAACTTATTGCTCAAGTAGTTTGTCCATTCCTTTATAATATCAAAGAATCGGCAGACTTGAGTTGAATTTTTGACCCATTTGCTGTATGAAATGCTATGTTGTTTCTGTGGTCTTTCAGGGAGAGAGAGCCAAAGCTGACAAAAGTACTGTAATCTAGGGTTACAAGCTTCAGTGTCAATCGTACAAATAGAACAGGGTTCATATCCACCAAGTTTGGGCTAACCACTTACTCCTTTTCATTTTTTTAAATCTAGAAAGAGTAGAAAATAGAACATGGTTGTTAAGATTAATTAAGAGGCTTTACCATAAAATTACATGTCTGGTCCATGGTTAGTGGTGATTGTACAAGAAAACCTCAGAAATGAACTTCATTCCAATAGATTCTAGGTGAGCTAATGCTTCTGTTTCCCTTTATATGAAACACTGATTCATCCCTCTAGCAAAATGAACACTCTACTTTCTAGAGCTGTGGTCTGCCGCCATAGTTTTGATGAGAGAAAGACATTTTGTTTTGTGGAAGACACGTTTTCCATAGATGGGGCAGGGTATGGGAATAGCACCAGCATTACCACCTCAGCTCCACCTTAGATCATCAGGCAGGAGATTCTCATGAGAAAAACACAAGCTTGATTCCTCACCTGTGCAGTTCCCAGTAGGGTTAGCGCTGTCATTAAAGTTTGATTCCATAACTGTCTTGAGAGGAGATGAGGCTCAGGGAGTAATTCCATTATCTGTAAATAAAGACCAAGCTTTGTACTGCCTAGCCCCTAACAGGCCATGGACCCTACCCAGTGACCAAGGGCTGAAAAAGCAGAGGTCTATTTTGGCTCACAGTTTTAGGGAGCTTGGTTCATGGTCAGCTGGCTTTAAGGTACAAACATTATGGTGGAAAGGCATGACATCAGCCAAGGGCAAGGGACAGATATTTACCTCATGGCAGCTGGAAGAGACAGCATGACAGTAGGAGCAGGGGCCAAGTAAACACCATTTTAGGTCAAGCTTTCCAGTGACCCGTCTTCTCCAACCAGTCCCTACCTCCTCACAGCACAGTTTATTTAGGAACTCATCCATGGATCAACTCTCTAATGAGTAGTGTTCCCATGATCCAATAACCTTCCAAAGGCTCTACTTTTGAATATATCAAACTCACTTTAGATCTAAACAATAACAGTAGTGAACAAATATACCTTAAGACATATTTACCTCATTTTAAGAATTTTTCTCCTTTAAACAGTGTTTGACTTCTTAGTATCAAATGCTTCAAATGAGAGGACTTCCACTGTGCTGTTTGGGGAATGCTGGTGGTAAGTGGAAACCCACTTGTTTGGCAAAGCGGTTGTTTCTCTCTCTCAGTGGTTCCCATTTTTTAATCACGAATTGAATCTATATGAAGAGTTTGAAAGTCCTTATCATTGAAATCTTCCTTCAGAGAGTTTGACTGAATGGTTCTGTGAAAGGCCTGGGGCACAGTCTGTAGCTCAGATGATTTTAACCTGAGGCCACCATTGAGCACCACTGCTCTGAAGAATTCGCTACTTGAGTCACTTAGGTTTATGACTACGCTTGTAAGTGTCAGTGTCCACCTTGCCTTCCTCCACCAAAAGTCAACCAAGAGGCTTGTGCAAACAAGCTGTAAGAGTGCCTGGGTTGGGCTCAGGCACCTGTAGTCCTCGAGGAAGGAGTCTAGATTCCCTTCTCAGAAGAGCAAAAGGAGGACCATCCTTGGGAGGCTGCTGGTAAGAGGACATGAAAGGATGCTTTGGGAATGTCTAATCCATGCACACAACCAGGAACATGGTGATAATGCTGGAGTTACAAGGGAAGTTCTCACCAATGGAGAATAGGATGTCCTTATATGTAATTAATTCTCATTATGTATGGCAGTCTACAAAGTTATCGTGAACACTGAACTAGTAAATGCTGAGACATTGCTCCTAAGGATAAGTACCAGGTAAAATTCCTATATATTTCTGGCTCCATTTTCATGACCTTATCAGTATCTACCTTTGTCTTTCATGTTTCTATGTAGTGACACCTATTTCATATATTCTTGATTCACTAACACTGAACTCAAGGACACAGTACTAGGGTTCATACCCGAGCAAAGATTATCTAACACATAGGTAAAGCACATCACCAAGTTTTGTACTTGTGCATATGAGATAGCACTTCAGTGCTATGGTTGAGTACCATCTTAAACAGCAAAATTGTCAATAAAAAAGTATGAAAATGTTGAAAAAATCCAATAAATAGATATTTATTTACAGCAGAAGAACAGGAATAAGGCAGAGAGTATCATTTTGCTCACCACATCTGAGAATGTGTGGATTGGAAGACTGAGAATTTTCACTGCTTTGTGATATGTGTGTGGGAAAGCACCTCAAGCATTACGTTTGAGTAAATTACAAAGAGTAAGTTAATTCACATATATGTTTTTGCAAAAACAAGGAAACATTTTACACACACATATACTTCCACACATCCTTCTCCGTCTGGCAAGCTGTCTCATTCCCTTCTTCCAGGCCTACCCTGCCTGTCCAAGCAGCCTTTGTTGATCCTCAACCTGCCTCTGAGCATTCCATTCTTTAGTCTCCTTAGAGAACATGGTCAGACAAATCAGGCATGTAACCAGCCAGTTGTTATGAAATATTTTAAAGCATCCTAAAGAATTTTTAGGAAGTACAGTGAAAAGCAGATAGATAGTATTAGTGCTTCCAAAAATAATAGTCTTCTATTTACCAGTAGTTGAGGAAATAAGGCTAAGATGAGAAACAAAGGCAAGCAGTGTCCAAGTACTGTGTCTAGATTTGGTTTAGATGAACTGCATGATGGAAGTGCTGTAGATGCCTAGAAAAGAAGTCTATCAATAATAAAGATTTTAAAGGAAAATTTCCTGAGAGAGGAGGCTTTGATGGTACCTGAGGAGATACAGATAAAGAGAATGGGAAGAGGAAGTGTTCAGTATATATGGATGCAGCTGAGAAGGGGAAAGGACAGTAATTGCTATTTCCAAATAAGACCAAAGAGACGGATTTGGCGAGGATGCTTGTGTGTGAGGGGTTAGAGTAGTGGAGCTGAGTGCAAGCTCAGGTCCGCATGCTGCTTTTGCTCCTTAGTCCAAGAGACCTTTCGCCAAAAACACTGAAAGAACATTCCAGGTGGATTAACCAATGAACATTTTGCATCTGTTCTTATTTGTTACATGCTGGTAGCCAGCCTGGTGGGCTCACTGGAATACAGATTATCTACCATTGTCACAGCCAATATGTTTGAGAGATCATCCTGAAGAAAAGTGCAGGAAACGGGCCCTCAGTGAGTTAATCCACAGGATCCTCAGTAGATTCAACTCAGACACCCAACATCGACAGCGAGCAACAGCCATCTCTAGGCCACTTTTCTGTTCTCAGGAAAGGGTAGTCAGAACGGGCTTAAGGAGCACCTTGTCCTGAAAGGTTCACTGGTACATGATTTTGTCTTTGTGGAAACACCGCAGACTTTACCTTGGTAAACCCAGATGGTTAGGTCAATCATTAAACACAACTTCCTGGTGCAATCAAAAGACATGGTAAACGTGATGATTTAGGTAGCTTCCAGCAAAATGACATACTGTTTCACAGTAGATGTTTTCATGAGCAGCCTGCTCTAAAATAATTATAAAAACTACAGCATAATGAATACACAAACAGGTAATGTACTAGTGTCTGCATCATACATAAATTCACGTGCTATACTTTTACATGACTAGCAAAGTGGAAGGTTTACGGACATCATCGCCATCATGGACACCTGTGTAATGCCTTGTGCTACCATGTTCCTGGGCTAGGATGTCACTAAATGATAGAAAACCGTCAGCTCCATCATAATCTTGAGGGATCACCTACACATATGTGATCCCTGGTAGACTGAAACTCTGAAATATTATGCAGTCCATGACTGTAGCTTGGACACTTCCAGCAATCCCTTCCTAAGAACAAGTGACTACTGGATCGGATGTTGCTACAAGGTGGCCTCTAAAGAACATCGTTAGTAAAAGAAAGCACCATCCTTGACGCAGGGTCTGACACAGAGGGTTCCTGTTGTGGACACAAAGGCCAAGTTTGCTACAGCCTCCCGCTCATTTTCTAGAAAATTTATGCAGTAGTGTCAGCCCGGTCCCGGCGAACAGCTGTCAGCTTAAACATGTGGTTGTTGACTCTGATAGAGATGGATCTTACATCCCTGATGGGTCGGTCACATTTATTGGTGGGAAAAGTCTACTTGAACATGAGTCGGCGTTTAATCCAGTAGCCCCGGTTAGGCACCAGCTGTGTGCCAAGCAGTATGCCCTGTGCAGGACAGCAAGCTGGAAAGAATGACCCTCACCATGACCCTGTGAGGCAGCGCGCGCCTCAGCCGCAGGCAGGCCACCAAGTTAGGTGTCCTTACCTGCATTGCTCTGGGAGGAAACTGCGGCTTTGAGGCGCTTGGAGTCCTTACCATTTAGATCCACAGCAACCCCAAACCCAAACCAAGGCTTTGCGTTTCACCGGGTGCACCCTTAGGAACTTACTCTATGGATTATTAACAGGAGGAGACCAGAGCGTCCCCCAGCTGCTCTGGAGGACACAGCAGAGGCTGGGAGGGGTCAGAGCCCGCGCCCTGCCTTCCAGGGCCAGGACTTCCGACACCTTGCGGAGTAGGGTCGCAAGGAAAGGACAGAAAAGCAAGAGGTTTCGATGCCGCTCCGGATCCCCTGGAAGTCCTTTCGCGCATCCCTCCGTTGGCACGTCGGATCTGGGGGAGCCCCAGTCCCCCAAGTTGCCGGCGGGGTTGCCAGGGTGCTTCCCTCTCACAGCCCCGAGCGACCGCCACACCAAACGCCAAACCTTGGGTAAGAACCAAACGGTCACTTCCCCGCCCTCCGGGTGCAGTATGCAAATACGAGCACCAGGAAGTAGCTGGGACCTCTCGGCCGAGCCCGGCGACAGCCAGTTCCTCTCCCACCGTGGGGGCCGCGCTGCCTCTCGCTCCCCGGCCGTGGCGCCTCCGCCGGCGGGGCGGCCGCCACCCTCGGCCCGAGCGCCCCAGCCCTCGCCACGCGCCCGCCGCCCTGCCCCGGCGGGCCCCGCTCCGCCGTCCCGTGGCGCCCCCCGCTCTGAACGCGAGTCACCGTGGAGCGCCGCCGCGGCCGCCCCGAAACTTTCAGCGCGAGCGGGTGAGTGGCCGGCTGGCGCCGGCGGGCGGGCGCGGGAGCCCAGGTGGATGCGCGGGGAGCGCGGGCGCCCCCGCCGGAGTCCGAGTCTCAGACTTGGCTCGGCGCCGGGCGCTGTGGGGCGGGCCGCAGCGACAGGGGTCGCGCGCGGCGTCCCGGCCGCCCGGGCGCGCCCCCGAGGGGTGAAAGCGCCCGATGCCGCCGCCCGAGGGTGGCGGGCCGGGCGGCGCCGCAGGCGTCCGCAGCCGAGCCTGCGGGGGCGTGGCGGAGCTCGGCGTGGGCCCGAGGGCGGCGGCGGGCCGGCTCGGCCGCTCCCGCCTCCCACGGCGCGCCGTGGGAAGCCCCTGTCCCGCGAACCGGTGCGCCGCGGGGACCTGGGGGCGGGGGCGGGACTCTCCGCCCCAGCGGTCCGCTCCTGTCGCCGGCGCCGGGCCGCCGAGGAGAGGAGCGGGCTTCCCCCGGCTCCTCTCCCGGCCTGCGGCCGCTGCCCGCCTTGGCGGCGCGGGCCGGATGGTGACGTCGAGCGACCGCGGTGGAGGCCGGTGCGCAGCGCCCCGCGGAGCCGGGCTCCTCTCCGCCTGCAGCCCAGCAGTCTGATGTCTTGGCCGAGAGGAAGCGCGAGTTATTTTAAGAATTCAGAGGTTGCCTTTCCTTCGCGCTGGGGGAAGGGTGCCAGCGCCAGTTCCCACTTTCCTGTGTTACCTCGGAGGACTGTGGCGGCCTCTCCACGCTGCCTGCGCTTTGCTACTCGTCTGCCTAACAGCCCCAGTGCGCTGTGGGCTTGTGCTCGTGTATTTCTTTGTCTGTCTGCGCGTGTGTGTGTTTTACCCCTAATCTTCCCACCCTCTCGCCTGGAGCCCAGGTTGGAATCCAGGCCTTGCAGCCTCCACTATGTTAAGAGGGCCAATTCCTGAAATTCCCTATCCGGGTCTCCCTATCAGCGAGAGTGCCCAACCACCTCCTGGGCTCTTAAGTGCACAGAGAGCCTCTAGGGCACACTGGACTTCCTGTGAAACCACGTTGTTATATTGATATTCATTGCCACCGTTTCTCCCCTTAAAAGTGAGGCTCTTTGGTTTGGTGATTATAAACCCGAGACTAACGATTCGGCTTTCCTGATAAATCTGCTTCATGTGAGGAATTTGCTGTCTCACAGCAGATCCAGTGGTCCAGCGCCCCTAGCAACCAGCCATTAAAAGCTGTCTGCCTCCCACAGCGCGGCACGCAGAGCGTGGATGCTGTCCTGATGCAGCCCACAGCCACAGCATTGCCAGGGGAACAGGCCGACCCCGCAGGAGCTTGGGGAGACCTTGGGGGACATGCTGCTGGGAAGAGGTTAGGATCCAGTTAGTTTCTCCAAGAAAAGCACTTCCAGACTTGTCGGAATTGAATTGGACCCCAAGAGCCGTCGGTGACTGGGACTTGGGGGACATGTCCGAGATGGGGAGAGGGGGCAGCAAATGTGGAGAAAACAGGACCAGAAACCCAAGGTTTTCTCCCCTTTTATCAAAGCCGTGATTCTGGAGTAAGCCACTTGGCATTCAGAGCAGCACCTGGAGTTATCATTTGTCCATGTTTCCAGACTCTACTCACCACAGCTTTATCTATCTTGTCCGAAAGGATAACCAAGTACCTGGCACGTAGTAGGCGCTCAGCGGCGGTTACTTGGAAGAAGGGGAGAAGGCCAGGCAAAGGCACCCAGAAATGATGAAGCAGGGCTGGTCTCTAGGGCACCTGAAATTCGTAGGCCCTTTTTGTCCTGGTCCCTGTACGGGAATTTGAGAAAATTCGTTGACCAGCACTAATATTCCAAGTGGAAACTTCTGATTGGGATCAGTCTTCTTTATTGCTAAAAGAAAAGGAAGAGAAACTTAAGTTGTCCCATGCTAAGGGAACCAGCCCTGTTTTGCATATCTTTGGTGTCTCAAAGATATGTGGAAAATTTGTCAGACGGCCCCCTTCCCTTCTAATCACTTTCTTGTAGAAGAGGTCCAGTACAGTTTTATGAATCGATGACTTTCAAAGCCCTTTAGTTTCACCTGAATTTATGTTCAGAAAGACATCACCAAAACATCTGAGAATTCAGTTAGTACCCATGAATATGGAGCGCTGTAGCTTAGCAAAATGAAACTGTGTGACCATATATAGATGCATACTGACTTCATAAATAAGGATATGGTGTGTACATGCCCCGGCAAGAGCATGGATCCCGCCCAGTGGTACTGCTGATGTCTGTGAGATGCATGGATCAGGGTTAATGTTGGAGGACCACCACAGTCATTGGCAGGACTTTGCTCAGTAGCACATGAGATCTTACCTGGGCAGTTCTTGACTGTGCAGGAGCACCACACATTTTGCTTGTTTAGGGCTCTGAAGCTTCCTGAGTTCAGACTTCATTTAAATTTTTCATGTCCCCTGGTAGTCACAGACAGATATAAAAAGGAAGATTTAGGGGCTGGTCCAAGGTCATAGGCTAAGTGCTATCATTGGCCATATTAGCTGTTTCTTTTTTCCCCCATGTTCCACCTTTGGACCTACAGTTGGTCCTCAGTTCCTTAAAAGGAAAGAAGCAGATTTATTACTTAATATTACTTAATATACATTTTGGAAATGAAATACAGAATCATGAAGTGATTTTCTTTCATTACTTGGTAATTGCACTGACTGCTTAGGCTGTAGGAGCAGCATCCATTCGGCTGGGCGCTTCAGCCATCTCGAAGATGTGAATTTATTTTTCAGAATTGTTTTCTGTTTGGATTTTAAGGTTAGGGTTTGGGGAGGGTCTCCAGTAACTGCTAAGGTGACTGTATGACTACTGTCCAAACAACTCTAATGGCTACCTTGCTGGCTGAAGTGCCAGTGGAATAATTGGTAAAAGGTCTCTCTCCATCCTCAGCAGGAAGTGCCTCCCATGAGCCCTACAGGCCCCTGTGTGTGATTGTTGTGGCAATAAAAGCTTTGCTTGAAGTGAAAAAAAAAAAAAATAAAACCCAGGAGATGGGACCCATAGGACATAAGGCAGAACAAAGTCCCATTTTTTGACAGCCTACTGTTCACAAGATGCCATCTTAAGCCATTATTCCTACAATAGATATTTGTGGTGTTCTATTTTTCAAGTTTGTTAATGAAGAATGTGGAAGGGGAAGTTGTTGTTTTCACTGAAATATTTTTTACAATTGCCTGGTTTCCTGACACTTCCATTATGAAACTTTGAGTGCACTCTATCATCATTTCTACAATTTATTTTGCGTAAATTCCCTTTTGGGGGGTGGGAGACATCCTAGTGTGGAAAATGGTAGGGAAATCCGCCAAGTGAGAGATTAAACCTTTGTAAAAGGCCAGTTGAAAATCTGAGGGCTTCTCACATTCTTGAAGTTTAAGTTAGCTGAAAGACTCTCTTATAATTTAGAATAGCATGTTTAAGTAGTTAAATTAAGCAAGGGCCTTAAATTGGTTTTATTCTTCATTCTTGGGTTTTTTCTTCATTTTGGTTCTGTTTTTCATTTTTCCTTCTCCTTGATAAGCTGTCAACATGTCAGCAGTTTTTATTTGCCACAAAGCCATTTCTTAGAAGTTGTACTTATAATTGGGATGTAGTCTTTATGAGTACGGAACTCTCCCGAAGTGTTGTTTATTTCACTATGCTTTAATATTCTTCAACATACTTTTAATCCCTCTTCTCCATTCTTTGTTTCAACTCTTCCTCTTGACTTGCAAAGGTTTCTGTACACCAGAAACCAATGTGATGTGAATGGGTCAGTTGTGGGTAGAGATTATTGCTGAGTCTTGCTAAATGATGTCCTGTAAAATTACACGAATAGAGGCAGACTTACATGATCCATAAGTGACCGTTTCCTATTGATCTAAAAGATTCTGCTTTTGTTGAGTTGCAGAACGCCAGAAAGGGGGTTTCATAGGTGTGTAGCTCAGAGAGCGTTATGCTGGCCATGTGCAAGTCCCCATTCACATCTATAATTCCTCTGTTCACCATTTACTCACACCAAACCTTACTGGTTAAAGTTCCTTGTGAACATGGCTCTCCAATTCCCTCTGTCCTTCCTCTTTCAGTAAATCACCCAGAGGGAGTCTGCAGAAGCCATAATGGCTGCCTGTTGTTTGAGCCTTGCGGGCACCTCCCTCTTACTGTAAATGCTAAACCCCACAGCGGCGAGAGGAATGGAGAAGCTGGGCTCTGAGAGGCCCTGGAGAGGAAGGACCACTTCTGCTTTCCACGGGAAAGCTGTGTCACAGAGCAGAACTACAGCCGTAGAACAGAGGCCCCCGGGAGGAGTGGTGAAGAGGTGGCACTTCTGTGTTTTGTCATTTGCTCATGCCCCACCTTTCTAAGCCCCTGCTGCTTTTCCCTCAGAGCTCCTTCCACCACACCTGCCTGTTCTTTTTCAGTTTGCCAGGGAAGAAGGGAGGAGAGAGGGGTAGAGAAGAGAGGCAGGAAGGACAGAGAATAAATACACAGTTGTCAGTATAAATCTTTCCCGAGCAGAGCTCACCATGGCACTTGACTTCGAGCGGCATTTTGAAATTCTCCATCATGGAAACTGTTGTGAAACTCTAAGTAGCTATTTAAAAAATCTATTAATGTGCAGGCAATCACTAATTTGTCAATCCTAATATAATACTTAAGAGCTATTTTTAAAACTGCTTAAGCTAGAGCTCCTTCTTGGTATAGAGGCATGATTGTCAAACATCTTTGGTCATAGAAACATATTTTGGTCAAGAAACATATTTTGCTTGTATTCAGTACACATCTATCTGCAAGCCAAAACCTGAAAGGCCAAAAAAGTTTAGTGGGGAGCCCCTCGAATTTGTTGGCACTTGGGACAATCCATCTGAACCAGCCTGGCAATCTCTACCAGGGCGTAAACTGCACACAGATGAATTTAACTCTTAAGAGCCTGGTCGAAGTGGAAGGTTTGTTGAACAAGTACAAACTAATCCAGGTACAGTGGCACACACCCATAATCCCTTTCTTCAGGAGGCTGAGGCAGAAAGATTGCTTTGAACCTTGAATTTCAGGGCCAGCTTGGGCAACAAAGCAAGATCCCAACTCACAACAATGATAAAATCAAAAACAAAGGGGCTAGAGGAATAGCTCAGTGGTTAAAAGTGCTTACCTAGCAACTGATTCAAAGCCCTTAGTTTGAATCCCCAGCACTACATGAGCTGGGAGTGATGGTGTATACCTGTAATCTGAGCATTTTGGAGGCTGAGACAAGGGGATTCTGTGTGTTTGAGGGCAGCATGGATTACAGAGTGAGTTCAGAGTAAGACCTTGTCAAAAAAAAAGAAAGCACAAATTAAAATAAATCAATATAATGAAATGCCTTTTAGATGTCCTAAATGATAGCATTCAGTTACATTTTCCAATTTGAAAAAATGTTTTAAATATTATACTCTTTCTGAAATAAAATATTTATATGTGGGACAGTACATCATTTATAAGCTTTACATGCAAAAATTTTTATTGTAACATCTTAATAATGGTTCTTTCTGGGTCATAGTGAATGCTGATTTTTTCTTTTGTACATTTTTAATATTTTTATTCATTTTATGTATTTATTTGTAGCACTGGGTATGGAGCCTGTGGCCTCATGCTCGCAAGGCAAGAACTCTACCACAGAGCTACACTCTGGGCCCTTGGTATTTTTTTTTTTAGAGCATCACATATGATTTTTAAGATAAACAGATAAGAGTGGTTAATCAAGCTAATGTGACTGCACAGAGCAGGTCAGAGGGACCCTGGATCCAGGTTGGCCCATACAACCATTCCTAGGTGTCTGGGGAGATAAATTCCAAGATCACTGGGTGGGGCAGTCTGGGGTGATCAACATCCCTCTATAAAAATGGAGTAATTTTTTTTAATAGTTTATGTACATCCTCCCATATACTTTTAAGTCCCTGGTACATTACTTGTAATATCTAATATAATAGAAATGCAATATTAGACTATGTTGTTTAGAATAATATAAAGAAATATTCAGTACAGATTTCTTTTTCCCCTCTTTCCCCAGTGCTGGGGACGGAACCTTCACAGTGCTAAGCAAATACTCTACTGATGAGCCACCCCCAGGCCCTATGTGCATTTTTTGGGGTGATTATTTTGGACCTGTGCTTTGAAACCAAGGCTGCAGAACCCATGGATATGGAAAGCCAGTTACAGTTACAAGAAGGTCTGCCCCAAAGAGCTGATAATGACCACAATGTTGGAAATAGGATATTTTCTTAAAGAAGCCTCACTATTATATTTAGTGTTCTGTTTCACAAACTTATCTCATTCTTTTATTGTTATTATTTGTTGCTGCTCTTACTGTCATCTGAGTGGCAGGGTTTGATCCCAGAGCTTCACCTCGGCCAGGCCAGAGCTGTAATACTGAGCTATGTATGTCCCTGAGCACCTCCTGGGATTAGTCAGAGTGTGAGGAGGTGAGGTGCCAATCTGCGTGCTGGTGGAAATCCATTGGTGGATGTTAGTGGCCCCCATCCGCGGCGAGACAGGACATTGCTGAGAAAGGACAGGGTCAGACTGTGTAGGAAGAAACACTGGGATCTCTGTGTACCTTGGACTTGTTCTAGGGAACTGTGCTAAGGCTTGACAGGTAGACTTGGAGAGTCCTTGGCCATGATAGTAAACGATGACTTTTACTGCATAAAGGAAGGGGAATTGTTGGAGCTATTCAGTGGAAAGCCAACTTTTTCCATCACAGGCAACTTATTGCAAGACATTTTTTAATAAGAAGGTATTTATGATTTAGTCGAAGAATGAAAAGACATTGACACTGCTTTACTGCTTCAATTAGGGGGATGATTCGGTGAGAGACTCAGAGGAACTTCCACAAACATTACCTTGGAGCTGGAGGAAGCGTTTATTGCTGTTTGTTATGAGAACAGAAGGTTTAACCTTGTTGTAATGGTCATCTGTCTTAAATTATGTTGATACCTAAACATTTGCAGGGTCTTCGTGATGACAGCAATATTATTGAAAAACTTAACCATTTTGAGTGGAGGTCTAAGTTACTGGGGAGTGGATTACCAGACCTTTCCATTTTATTTTATTTTATTTTTGAGACAGGATCTTGCTTTGTAGCCCAGGCTGGTACTGAACTCACTGTGTAGCCCACACTAAACCTTGGATTTGGCAATCCTCTTGCCTCAGCCCCCAAGTGCTAGGACTATAGGAGTGTGCCACCATGCCCAGCTTTGTGTGATGCTGGGGAGCTGAACCCAGGGCCTTGCTCTTCCTAGGCAAGTGCATTAAGCACTCTGCCATGCCTCCAGCCCCTTTGCATTTGGTTTAAAAGGAGAGTGTGTTGTTATGTAGCAACTTGGTGTTGGGATTTTTCTAACATGATAGAAAGCAAATGGGATTCTCAGTTAGATCCGAGTTCCTGTCTAGGCCCCATCACTCGCAGCTTTGGGTAAGGTACTTATTCCTGTTTCTTCATTTATAGGGTGAGGATAGTAAGTAGCACCCGCCCCTCAGGGTTCCGATGCTCGTAGATCTCCACCGTTCCTGGTGCATAGTGGCGTGTAGTAAAAGGGAGCAGGCTAGATCTTGTGCCCCTGCCACCGGGGGCTGCAGCTCTGTGCTTTCCATCAACACACAGAAACGGAGTAAGGAAGGTCCAGAATACACTGACGCATGCAGGCATCACCCACACTGCCTAACACAGTCCGACATGTGCTGGAGCCTCAGGGGTTTGGCAAGTTGAACTTCTGATCTGCCTACAACCAAGTCCGAGGAACTGCAGGGAGCTCCAAGTCCACGAGTCCAAGTCCAGGGTGGTGCCTCTCATTCATAGATGCTCTAAGTACAGAGAACATGGGGCCATGAAGAGTGCAGCCAGTGTGTCTCTAGACCAGTCATGCAAAGTGTTCTGTAAGCATCAAGAAAGGGCTCCTGGGCTGATGGGAGCAGGCCTCCCCTGCTGGTTCTGGAAGAAGGAATTCTCCAGGTGGATTAGGCGGTCCAGGAAAGGCACAAAGGGATCTGGGCTCTGAAACCTGAGGAACTCCCTGGCCTGGGCTGCATTGTTAAATAATGAGAGAGAGGCGTTGTGACCTGGGGAGTGACAAGCAAATTCAGTAATGGACACATAATATTCAACTTAGAGTGAATTTATAATATAACAGCTATCTTTTGTCTTTCTGAACCACACTGCTTTTTTTTCTCCAGCTACATTCTCAGGCCTCTTTTTAATTTTGTGATAGTCTCGCCAAGTCGCCCAGCCTGACCTCAAACGTGTGATACTTTTGCCCTAGCCCCCTAAGTACCTGGGATTACAGACATAGAACAACACACCTGGCTATCTTCACTTTAAAAGATATTTCAATTTGAATGGATGCCAAATGAAAAAAAAGAAAGTTTCAGCATGGTAACTTTTATAGCTGCTTGGCATATCTTCTCCTTTATGGTATTCAGTTATTTTCTGAATTTTTAAATAAGCTGCTAAATGAGGTTTAATAATAATGTCCTTTGTATTCCATTTTGAGTAGACAATCTTTCAAGAGTCTAGTAGAAAGACAATTTCTAAATCCTTTCCTTTATGACTTTTAAATGAGACATTGTTACTGTAGTTATAATACTGCTTCAACTAAGGTTTTCTCATATATTCCAACATAACCAGTTCCTGGCCAAAGATAGCCACGGGACTTGACACCACTGATTTTTTTTTTTTTTTTTGTATCCAACATTAGAATCAGAGAACGTTACGAAAAAAGAGGTTTTGGTAGTGCGTTTTATACAGCATTCTCAGCAGATGGTCACTTTCCTTGGAATGCTGGCTCTCAAGCATTAATATGTGCTGTGGATGATCCTCCTGCCTCAGCCTTCTCCAAGTAATTGGGGTCACAGGCAAGTACCACTGGCCTGGCTAATGTGATAATTTTTGTCTGTTGGTCCTGGTTTTATAGATCCTCTGGCCTGTCTTACATGCTTGAAGTCGGCCCCTATTGGACTGCCTGAAGAACTACTAGCTGTGGTTTTAATGAAGGATGGGCAAAGGTCTTGTTTATTGGCCACCCAGCGCGACTGTCCTTGCCCTCTTCCAGACAGAATCAGATGTCCTGAGGTCCGTCTTCTCCTTAAAGTTCTCCCATGACTTGACTGGCCCAAGACTCTTTTTTTTCTGACTGTGATTGATTCATGAGTGGATTTGATTTGGATTTGATAGTAATCAGTGGAACCAATTCCTATTCCCAGATGGTCCTAAAAGAGAAAAAGGACTGGGGGAGGGAAAAGAACAGGAAAGGAGAAACTAGGTGAAAGATAAAGGAACAGAAAGGCAAAAGTTAAAGATAAAAATTGACTATATTGCACATTCTCTTGATTCCTGATTCCTAACATGGTTGTCATCCCTTTCTCTACTCACAGAGACTGGTGTGGGGTGATGACAACGGGGCTCTCTGACTACAGTTTATTTTGAACTATGCATATTTGTTTTGCACTGTGTGTTAGCTATCATTGTGGGTGCTTTGGGGAATATAAACATGAGTAAATGTGAGATTCTTGCCCTAGAAAAATTTATTGTGCTCTCTTCTCTCTAGGTTGTTTGCAAAACAAAATGCCAACAAATTAATTTGCTCTACCTGTTTGTTTTCACACCAATACCATGTGGTTTTTATCACTGTTTGTTGTACTTTGAATGTAGTGTATACCTTCTTGCTCACCAGTTACTGTAAGAGGGAAGGCAGTACAGTGGCATGGTAAGGTCACAGGCCGTTGGGCTCGAGTCCCAGTTCTGCTTTCTCCCAACAGTGTGTGACTCGCTAGGTGCTGGACTTGTGAACCTTGCATGCAAACCTCAGTTGGCATTGAGGGTACAGACTGTAACAGATGCTAAACTAGCTACATGTGAAGAACATAGCTGATGGTCATCATTGTCACTGGTATCAAAAGAAAGCTGTTTGGGATGGCTACTATTAAAAAATCTCAATATAATGACTGGTGATGAGATTGCAGATAAGATGGAGCTCTTGTTATTGGAACCTGTTATATTGTGGAGATGTAAAATGGTGCAGTCAGTAAGAAAAACATGGAAGTTCCTCAAAATTTCAATATAGAAAGATTTATATGCTGCAGCAAAATGGAAAACGAGGTTGTGAGGGTATGTTTGTACACCTATGTCCACTTCAGAAATATTCATAATAATCAGGGAGTAGGAGCAACTAAGTGTCTATTAATGAATAGACACATTGACCCATAGAATATTTTTTCAGCCTCAAGTGGAAGAAAATTCTGACACTTAATAGGATGTATATAAACCCTTAGCATATATGCTTAGTGGATAGGCTATTCACAAAAGGGCAGATATTATGTGATTCCACTTATGTGTAATAACCAGATTAAGCAAACACATTGAGATAAAAAATTGTATGGTGCACTCTGGAGGCTGAGACAGTATGATTGCTGTGAGTGTAAGGCCAGCCTGGGCTCCATTGTGAGTTTGATCAGCCTGAGCTACAGAGAGAAAACCTGTCTCAAAAAAGAAGAAAAAAAAATTATATGGTGGTTTCCAGAGACTATGGAGGAGGTGAAAATTGGAAGTTATTCTTTAATTTTGCAAGATGAAGAGAGTTCTGCAGATGGATGGTGGTGATGGCCAAATTACACCCTTAGGATAGTCAATATGTAAATTTTATGTTGTATATTTTGCCATAATTTTTAAAAATGTCAAAAGAAAAACAGTTGATAAGCTGAGATGCGTACAAATAGAGACCATCCTGACTATGTTTTCTGAAGTTTGATAAATTGCCTCGAGTTTGGCTGGAGATTTACTTATGTCTTAGTTACTCGGTGCTGGGACAGAAGTACTTGACATCTGCATCTTAAGGGAAGAAAGGTTCATTCTGACTCAGTTTTAGAAGGTCTCTGTTCATTCATGGCTTGGCAGAGGCCTAGCAGGAGAGATGCTGTTCACCCCATGGTGGACAGGAAGTGGAGTGAACAAGGAAGGGCGGAGCTAGAAATTATCCTTCCAGGTCATTTCCCCGGAATACACCCCTTCTGGATTAAGCCCCTGTGATCTGTCCTGTCTGACCAGGCCCTTCCTCTTAACAGCACAGAAAATCAACAGGTTACCCTCATAATTGAATTACCTTCTAAACCTGGAGCATCTGGGGGGACATTCCACATTCAAACTGTAACACTTAACAGGGGACTGATATTCACTCTGATGAGGAAATGTGACAAGGTCTTCAACTCTATTAACAGAAGGCCATGTTGATTTTAGGCTGACAAAATATTGAGCTGACTGTGATATGAGAAGGAGTATGATACGGGTAATTGACGGAAGCAGAGATTGTGGACTATAAGAAAAAGACAGGTTTTCAAACCATTAAGACTGCCTGCGTGGAATCCAGGGCCCTGCAGAGGGTTCTTTTCCATCTATGTCAACGTGGGTTAAGCAATTGTCCCGTTGGGTTTCTTAGTAAAGCTTGGAGCCCTTCTGGTGGCTCAGGCTTGTAATCTTAGCACTCTGGGAAGCAGAGGCAAGAGGATCTTAGGTTCAAGCCCAATCTGGGCCATTTATTGACCGAATGAGATCCTGTCTCGAACTCAAAAATAAAAATAGGCTGGGCATGTAGCTCAGTGTGAAAGCCTTGCACTCCATCCCCAATACCACAGGGAAAAAATAAAGTTTGAGTTAGGAAGCTCTAAAACTTCCTTTCCGACTTGGAGATACTGTTGTTTTTATCCAGGTATTCATTGATTCCAGTTTTCCCCCTCCGTGTTCGGGATTGTTCCCAGGGCCTCATGCATGCTAGGCAAGTGCTGTGCTCCTGAGCTGCATTTCTAGCGCGAAACAGTATTTCTAATAGAGTTATTCCTTACAGACTTCAAGGGGTTTTGACCAATTTGGAAACGTGTTGTTTTTATTATAGTATGACACATACATGGAGAAATGGAGGAGGGAGAAAAGCTCAAGTCAGTGCAAACCCTTGTGGAAAAGCACCCGCAGATCCAAATGGTGCTCGGCGCCTGTGTCTCCTCCAACAGTGTTGTTTCTTCAGAGGTATCTACCATCTTGCTTTTAGTTTTAATTTAGTTTCCAATGTAGGTTTTTAGTAATATAGTGAAAGGAATTGGAAAGCAATACAAAGCCAGTCAGCCAGGCAGACGAACATATTTTCAAACTGTGGATGTGGCTGTCACCAGGTCTCGCTGGATGTTAGATTTGTTGCTGTTCCATGAGAGAGTGAGTCCTTGGCCTGCTGCGTGTTCTGGCTCATCAGTTGCTGCATTTCTTACCCTTGAGTTTGATCTAAACTATATTTAATTACCTTTTTAGGAGCTCAGAGGTTTAAGTGCTTGCCTAGCAAGCTCAAGGCCCTGGTTTGATTCCCAACACCATGTAAGTTGGGCCTACCACACAGGAGGCTGAGCAAGAGCATTTTCATAAGATCAGGGCCAGGCTGGGCCAAATAGTGAGGTCAGGGCCAGGCTGGGCCACAGAGTGAGACCCTGTCTTGAAATAAATAAACAAACAAGCAAATACCTTTTTACTCATCCATTAATGAGTAAAAATGAGCCAGTGTGAGCCACATATACAGGTTGTTTTCCTACCTGTGTCTGTACAGCTACGTAAATTTATAAATGCAAATGTGCGGGTGTGACAGGGTGCTTTCCCACTGGCCCACATGTAATCAAACATCCTGCAGCCTCTGCATGGGCTTTTGAAAGCAAGAGCAGCTCTGTGAAGTCAGTGATGCTGTCCTCCAGTAAAACAGAACTCATTTTTCTGACCTTAAGGAACACAGCACATTTACCTTTTGCTCCAGGGAGTTTTGATGTTTGTTTTTGTTGAGGCAGTAAAACAAACATGTGTGGCTGCAGGGATGTGTTCATCAATGAAACAATGCTTTATTTATTCATTCATCGTGTGTGAAATATTTCTTGAATCCTCATGAACATGCGTGCATATGGCCTGCAGTCCTATATCTAGCCTCAGTGGCAGAAATTTTCCATGTACACAGCTGGTCCTTTTTATTTCTGGGTTCCGCATCCTTAGACTTAACCAACCTTTTGTGTTGAAAATATCTGAAAAGCTGGAGTTGAGGGGGCGGGGCTAGAGCTTAGCCCAGGCGGTTAATTCACATGCCTAACAAATGCAAAGGCCCTGAGTCGTTTCTTCAGTACCACAGGAACTGGGTGTGGTGGTGCATGCTTGTAATCTCAGCACTTGGGAGCCTGACACAGGAAGATTGCTGTGTGTTTGAGGCCAGCCTAGGCTACATATTGAGTTCAAGATGAGCCTGGACTACAGAGCAAAACCCTATAAAAAAAAAAAGTTGGGTCTGGTGGCACAGGGCTGCTGTGATTCCAGAAATCTGGAAAGCGGAGCCAGGATATTGTGGTTTGGATCTGGAATGTCCCCCAAAGTCTCATGTATTTGAATGTTATGGATTGTCTATGGGTCCATGTGCTATGGGAAGATTGAGGCCTAGTCTGGAGGGGTGGACTACAGACATGTAAATTGTATTACAGGTGATGTAAATTGGATAAGAGGCATGTAAATTGGATTAGAGGCATGTAGTGGGGGCTTATCCCACCTTCCACACCTGGATCATGGAGGGTTCATCACTGGGAGGAGCCCAGGTAGGGTAGATAAGCTGCTTCCTGCCTTCCTTGGAGGACTAGTCTCCACTTGCCTTGACTTGCCTTCCCGTTTGGGATGTCGTGAGGAGCTGCCTCCACCTCTGCGTCTGCCATGCGCTTCCACTGCTGCCGGCCGCCCCTGAATGGAATGTGACCTTATGAAACTGTGAGCTAAAATAAACTTTAACTCTCCTAAATTTGTGGATGTCGGGTATTAAGTCACGGCAATGAAAAAGTAACTAGAACATAGGAAAATCATGAGTTCGAGCCCAGCTCGGGCAACTTAACAATTTAACAAGTCCCTTTCTCAAAGTCAAAACTAATAAATGTATCGGGGATGTAGCTTAGTGTAAATGTCCTGGGTTGGATCCCCAGCACCAAAAGGAAGAGAAAATATTTGAAAAATATATGTCTGTCCTAAAACATGTATAATAATGACACACCTTTTCTTGTTGTTATTCCCAAAAGACTACAGTTGACAACGACTTCTGTAATACAGTGTATTAATTATTGTGAGTGATCTTCAAGGGTTTGGGCTTAATTGTTGCTTGCTTTTTTTTGGTGCTGGGAATTGGAACTCAGGGTCTCATACATGCT
Source organism: Ctenodactylus gundi (assembly GCA_004027205.1). Classification (NCBI taxonomy): domain Eukaryota; kingdom Metazoa; phylum Chordata; class Mammalia; order Rodentia; family Ctenodactylidae; genus Ctenodactylus; species Ctenodactylus gundi. Next base: position 165,723 of record PVKB01002365.1, read on the forward strand.
AAGCACATGTTCTACCACTGAGTTACATCCCCATGCCTTAGAAATGATTTAAAGTATAGAGGATATGTACAACTGTTACATACAAGTACTGTACCATTTGATAGAAGGGACTTGAGCATCTTCAGAGTTTGGTATCCACACCAAAAGCAAGTACCAAAAGCAAGCAAGCAAGCAAGCAGATAAGTCCAAACCCAGTCTGCCATGGAGACCAAGGGGATATTCAGAAAACATTTTGCAAGGTAGATTGAGGAGAACACGTTCTTTTTCACACAAAGTCGAGGACCATATCAGGCAGTGGAGTACTGAGGGATCCTACTTTTCTTTTATGGAAACATCCGAGATATGCCCCTGGTCAGGGCAGTGAATGACCCCTCCCTCCCAAGGACATGCTGAGTTGTGATTTGTGGGATGCTTGGTGCCTCTCCAGTTTCACTGCTGGCCTCTGGGGTCAGTCTCAGGATGCTGCAGAGGGTTTCAGTAAGGAGTGAGTCCCTGGAGTGGAGGAATATATGGGCCCAGGGTCTGCCTAGAAGCACTTGCCGGGAAAAAAAGCAGGTTCCTCAGTTAGAAATCAAAGAAGAAAAGTTGGAGCGACAGCACAGATGGTTTCCTTGCTTACGTTAGTGAAGAATGCAGGATTTGAATTAGTACTGAGACAGTAGCTTGAGAGACCTTGCTCATTTCAGGTGCCTGAGGAACAGGGGGACGTCATAGCTATAAGCTGAGATTCAAGAATTGGGCTTTGGTTCACACTTTGTTGAATACTAGTTTTGGGGCATTCAGTGATGTTTTTAACTGTTTCACTTTTCATTTTCCTATTACATAAAACAGTAATAACAAATGCTTATCTGGTATCTCATCCTGTTGTTGTAAAGATTAAATGAGATAATATACCTGTATCAGTCACTTTACATTGCTGTAACAAAATACTTGAGATCATTAAATTATAAAGAGAAAAAGCTATTTTGATTTCTGGTTTTAGAGTTTATGATCCAATGTAACTCTTATCACGCTGTATAAAAGATAATTCAGATCTCAGATCAAGAAAGTTAAATCCCTCCATACTGAATACTAAAAGATAATAATTAACCTTGTTAATAATAAATTACAGATCAACTACCCTTTGTCCAAAATGCTTGGCAACAAATATAGTAGATTTCTTTTTTTTTCAGATTTTTTAATATCTGCATATGTATAATGAGATGTCTTATGGAAGGGACCTAAGTTTCAACACACTATTAATTTATGTTCAACATGTACCTTATACGCATAGTCAGAAACTAATTTTACACATTTTTTAATGTGTGTGTTTTGTCTGTAATCTATCACATGAGGCTGCATCTGGAATTTTCTACATGTGGCATTGGTTTTCAACTTTTAAGTTAGGAGTGTTCTACCTATTTCTACCTATACATAGTTTTGTTGTTGCTGTTGTTTCGGTATGGGGTACTGAGCCCAGGGACTTCGCACAGAGCTATGTACCCAGCCCATTTTTAATTTTTGATTTTGAGACAGTCTCACTGAGTTACTGAATTGCCCAGCTTAGGCTGCAATTTACAATCCTCCTGTCTCAGCCTCCCCGACTGCTGGAATTACAAGCCTGTACCACCGTCTGGCCTAAATATGCTTCTTGGAATCTCAGTAAGTTAAAGAGCTGGCACGTTAAAGCTGAGAAACCTCTGAGTTCTCGTGTGGTGGCTCTGGGGGGCTTGATGACAAAAGACCCTGGAGACCGTGGGCTGGTCTGCCGGGCACTCCCTCTGCCTCACTCTTCAACTTTGCTTTCTTACCTGGTTTTCTCTCCCTTTTAATGGAAAAGCCACTTCTTCACACATACTCCAAAATATGTCAATAAATTAGGAAAGGAATAGAGCACTTTAAGCCATTAGATTAACTTTTTAAGGTTAGTAAATATTTTTTCTGTTGAAAAGAATAACAAATTGAAATAAAAGTGGACTTTAAGAAACAACTGCTTTTCTCTCTTTTTAATTGATTTTTAAAATTTTGCTATCTCAGTGAGGTATAGAGGCACTGTTCCTAGTAGGCCCAGCTACTCTAGAGGCTGAAGCAAGAGAATCACTTGCGTCTGGATGTTTGAGAGCAGTGGGGACAACATAGTGGGACCTCGTCTTAAAAAAAAAAAAATCTTTTTTACTATATGGTTCTATAAATTTTAATGCTTGTTTAACCATCATGGTAACAAAGAATTTAGACAGTTCACCCTCCTCCCAAAAATCCCTTGTGCTACCTGTACCCCACTAATGTCTTTTGTCACTTTTCTGTCATGTAAATAGACTCATGCTGTGATGCAGTGTGGACCTTTTGTTCCATACATACGTGTGCATCTCGATATCTGTATGTACCTCTCTATATTCCTTTTTGAGATACACTTCACATTCCAGGTAACTCACCTTCTTAAAATACACACTTCAGTGGTTTTCATTTTGTCACAAAGTTTGTTTTAGTTTCATCACAAAGGTGTGCAGCCGTCACCACAATTAATTTTAGAACATTTTTATCACACCAAAAAGAAATCCTGTACCCGCCAGCAGCCCCTGTCCATCCTCCTGCCTCAGCTTCCTGCTTGCCCCATCCAGCCACTCGTCTTTCTGCCTGGAAAGTGAATTTCAGGCAACTATTTTTAAAACTTTGCATGTGACTTTAAATGCTTTCTAGATCATACTGTGTTCAGTCTTGGTAATATTACTTTGCACAGTACTAAGATGCAATTTATAATGCAGATTTGAGCTGATTGTCCCTTTATCAGAAAGAACACTAATAAGTAAAGCAGTTTTTCTCTTTTTGACTGTTTTACTAAAAAAGAAAAAAGAGAAAGAGAGAGAACTTGTCTATTGGAATCCTCTAAGACGTGAAGGGCAGTGTTAGTGGCCCTGGAATGAGGCTCCTGGGATGGAGTCTGGGGTTTAAGCTGAATTTAAATTCTCTTGATGTTTTGGAAATTGTACTCACAACACAGCACACATCAGGCAAACGCTGGGTCCCGAGGCACAGTTCCGAGACTGAGAGTGACCCTTTGAGCATTGTGTCCTACCACGTTCTGCTGTCCCTCACTCTTCGATGTCTGAGGATGTTGGCAGTGCCCTTTCGGGTTTCCTCGGGGCCACAGGTCCCCACATCTAGAAACAGAAACGATTACTGCTTCTTAGTTTCCTGACAGGAGCAGGCATCATAGCGGCTGTTTCCATACATGCCACTTAGCCCTTTTTGGTGAGGACCAGTTGCGGGACTCGGGTTGGAGGGCCTGGCTTCACACTTGAAGGCACATTCTCCGCTGGAGATACCTAGTCTTAGACAAGTTGCGTTTTGTCTTCCTGTAGCCACCTGTTACTTGTGAGAAGTAATAGAGGGAAATATTGAAGTTCACTGGGATTATGTGGATGTATTCCAAATCTTGTTAAAAGTCATCTTTTTTGGGGCACAGGAATGTGTAAAGAGCATTTTTTCTGTGCAGTTTTATGGAAATTACTGAAAGTGATTCCCAGTCTCTTAATTTTTTTAGACAAGCTCTCACTATGTTGCTCAGGCAGATCTCACACTTCTGAGTTCCAGCAACCATCCTGTCTCAGCCTCTTGAGTAGCTTTGAGTATAGGCATGCGCTACAGTACCTAACTCCCATGCTTTCTTTATCTGTAAAAGTAAAGGCTACTATCACCTAAGCCTGGACACATACTTGGACTTGAACCAGCACTACATTTTGAAATGTTCGCTGAACCGTAAAAACAAAGTGCATTGCTAAGGGGAAGAGAAGGTTTGGGAGACAAAAATGGACAGAGGAGAAACCTACACAGGGATGATTTGTCTTCCATGCACTGTTTAGCCTGTGCAGGAAGCAAAGGGAGTTTTCTGGCTCTTAGGCCCTCATATCCTTCCCAGGAGGAACTTGAACGAGTCTGATGAATCAGCCAGTACTCTGTGCTTCCTTACTGAACGTGACCTGGAGGTGAGCCCCATGACTCCATCGAAAGTCCTTTCCTTTAGATGAAAGATTCATCTGCGGGACCCAGGAGAAAAAGAAGCTGAGATGATTCATTTTGATATTAAAGAGAATGAAAGTTACTTTATTGGAAAAATATTTTAACAATGCAAGTATAGTTATTATTTGTTTTACTTTTTTATCAGGTAATGACTTTCACCAAAAAAAAAAAAACTATAATGAAAACAGCAATCATTTACTGAGTACTTGTCCCCTGTTAGGTGATCAATTCCTTAGAAGCTGCGTTATTGACAGTCTTGTTTTTAGGTAAGGAGTCTGAGTCTCAGAAGTAATTAATTTGCTTGTTTAGTTGTAAGTAATTGGTATATGAGCCAGCCAGCCAGACTCCCAGAGGGAGAATTTTTTTTTTATAACTTTGAAAGGTCATGTCTTAAGAAGTCATGATTGTAATATGTAGAAAGGAATGTCCTTGAATTTAGCTTATCAAGTTGGCTTTTGGGAGGCTAATAATGATGATGCAATGAATATTTATTGAGCACACACTTTATTAATTATTCTGAAGACATGCACGTTTTGATTGATTGAACCTTCACAGTGACCTTTGGAAATAGGAACAGTTGTGGTTCCTTTTCTGCATAAGTAAACATTAGCTCACCTGCCTACTCTTGTGTTGCCATATGAGGCAGAGGTGGAACTCCAGCCCACGATGTCTGGCCTTCAAAAGTAGCTCCACTGCTTCGACAATCAAGGCTGCGGCCACAATGACTCAAGAGACATAAATTAAAGGCCACAAACTGGGCAAGACAGCCAAAGCAAGCCAGCCTTCAGTTGTGCCATTTTGGTGTGGGTTTGGCTTGAAGATATAAAGAAAAAAGTCATTGAAAACACACTGAGGTTTTAAACATCACATCAAGAATTTAAATCAGGACCAGGGGGAAGCCATCGCTTGCATTAGCGTCAGCTGACAGCGCTGTAGGTATTACTGTTGCCTTTTGATGGGAACAAATGGTTTTCCTTTTCTGGCAAAGCAATTTGGTTCATAGTTAGAACTTAATTATTATCGGGTTACCCTGTTTCCTGTTTGTATCTTACCTTTTTGTGTTTTTCTCCTCATTAGACCATGACTCTTTGGTACCTTATTTTTTATACCATTTTACCTGAAAATGCTGCTACCAAGAGCTTTGAAAGGCCATTAGGGATTCAGTTAGTAGATTACTAATGGCAAAGGAAGGCGTATGCCACCCATCCCTTTACGAGTTTCTTTGCGGCGGTCCATCTATGATGCCTGAGCAGAACCAGCTTACTCCCGAGGAAGTGAAGGAAACTGGGTGGATGGCGCTGTTGCCGGGTGCTGCTGCACTCTGTGGTTGAATATCCCCCGACGAAGCTTGTAACAGTTATACAGGGTTATGACCATTCTTCAGAGACAGCTCACTGAATAGCATAACAATTAAACAAAGGGTAAGACTTCAACAGTTCCTTTCAAAAGGAGGTTGTGTGCAGATTTCTTGCTTTCATTGTTCAGGGTGTCAGATGATTCTTTAAGTAAAACCCCAATTTTCTCGTCTCAGTGAAGTCAATATAAAAAGAAGTGTTTTGACATTGACTTAAACACAAAAAATGATTTAATCAAGCTGTTTAAACTTCACTGTCAGACCTTCTACATGTTCTTGGGTTTAAATGCAAGAGTATTTTTTTTTTTTTTTGTATACATGCAGCCTAAATGGAATAACCTTTAGTAATTTTTTTTGGACTTGCTAACTCTCAAATATAGTGGCTTAAAGCCTAGCATTGGATAGAGGTGGTGTGTTACTTTTGATCTCTGTAGGATTTGGAGCAGAGTTGGGGGATTTTCCTTTCAATGTTTTTAATGCCAATTCAGAAGGGACCTGGGACATGCACGTACATAAGCCCTGTTGACTGTCAGTGTTGATCTGGTGCATGTCTGTAAGAACTCAGGCTATAGCATTGCTCCTCCATCCTAGACAGCCCACTTCAGATCTCAGCCAGGCAGGGCTGGAGGGGAGAAGACAGTGCTTCCAGCTGAACAGAGCCTACTAAGCCATTATCAAGTTGCACTTTCTCGCTTAACCAAAACCAAACAGATGAGAGGAATCTAACTTAAAAATGGCATTCATACTGTGACTAGAGATAGTAGACTACCTGGGGGTAGAAATGCATTTAGGCCTGGTCAGACATGGAAAAAATCTGGTGTTAGGGGAGCCAAGGGTGGATGTATTACCATTTAAAAATTTGTCATTGCATTTATACCAATGGGAAGTTTCAGAATAAGGCAGACAAGTGGAACCCTTCTTAGAAGCATTTATTTAGAAGATTAACAAAAATCAGATGGAGACAGGCATCCCTGTTATCCTGTCCCATGCCTGTTATCCCAGAATTCGGGGAGACCAAGGCAGAAGAATTGCAAGTTTGAGGCCCTCTGGTGACTTAAATGAGACCCTGCCTTGTCCCATGCTTGAAAACATTTGGAGATGTAGGCTGGTACAAAAGCCCTGGGTTCAGTACCTATTACCATGGGAAAAAACAAGAAGGAGAGAGAGAGAGAGAGAGAGAGAGAGAGAGAGAGAGATAAGGAAAATTATTAAGGTTCCTCTATCAAGACCTGCAAGGGAAAGGGAAACAGAAATCTACATCAGAAAGAAAAGAGTAATGAATTGAAATCATTTTTAATTCTCTGACCATCAATCATTCATAAAATACATAAGCCAGAAATTTTCTTCTATTGTATGTGTTTTCCCTTTAAGATCAGGGGTTACTGCCAGGCTCAGCAGTGCATGCCTCCAATCCCAGCTTTCGGGAGTCTAGGGCAAGAGGTTGGCAAGTTGGAGGCTAGCCTGGGCTACCTCCAGGAAAACTGTTTCACAAAACAAAAATCAGACTTCTGGTCAAGATGGAAGCCAAGAGGCAGAGCTGCACAATGTCTCATCATGGGCCTACTTAAAGGTTGAGAAATAGGCAAAACCCACCTGTTCAGTGTAGCTAGTACAAGGAGGAGTGCCCCAACAACTAGAAGAAGGCCACAGGAAGGACAGAAACCCAGAAAATACATCAGAAGCAGAGGTAAACAGCAGTCCAGGAAGCAGACCCAGGCCGATTGAGGGTGGCCCTGAACTGCTGGCATCCACAGACAGAGGAAAGCCTGCCCAAAGCCCAGAACCCCAGACCAAGGTAAGCACAGATCTAGAAGAAGTGGGAGTTGACAGCAGCTGGTAGCCCTAGCCTACAAAAAAACGAGCCTATAGGTAGTGCATTCTGCAACTCCAATGTGATATCCCCCTTGAAAAGATTTCCTGGAGCCTAGATCAGAAGCATTGCTCGATAGCGATGAGAGGTACTGACACAGCAGGAGCCATAAAAAAAAAAAAAAAAGCCTGAGCCTTAACTGTTTAGAGTAAAAGAAAACCCAGAAGAGCACATCAGGGCTTTGGGCGTCACTCTTAAATAGTGCCTAGGAAGAAACTGGCACAAGATAACTGTGGAGAGAAGAAAAAGGCTGCTGACCCCCTGAACAGCTCAGGTGTAGTTGGAAGACCTCCAAGGAATCCCCACCCTCAGGAGAGGGAAGCCAGGACAGGCGGGAAATCCTTTGGTGAGGGGGGTGGGGTGAACAAGACACTTCAGAGGCCTGTTAGGCTATTAGGTCTTCCCTCACATCCTACTGTAAAAACAGAACTCAGATGAATTTCAGCTGCCCCACGATACACTCTCATATCCGCTCAAATCTCTCAGCTAAGCCTTTGAAGTGAAGTCCCTTACTAACAAAAACATGGGAAGAAGACAAAGCAGCAGGAACTCACAAAGTGTCTGAGACCCCGGAAATTAATGTCATGTGCGCTGAAATACTGGAACTCATAGGGAAGAAAGTCAAAAAGCAAATAAATGAGTCAAGCAGCCAGTTCAAACAAGATATTCTCGAAGATATGCAAGCAATGATCAGTAGGCTTAAAGAGGAACTTACTAAACAAATAATGGTCCTAATGGATACAAATCTTACTGAGCATATAGAAGCCACAAATAAAAAGTTGGCTGAGGTAAATAAGGAAATGCAAGATACGAAAGAATAGTTTGATAGAGAAGTGGAAAATTTGAAAAGAAACCTAACTGAAATTTAGAATGTGAAAAATACATTTGAAAGCAGAGTTAGTCGACTCAAACAGTGTGAGGACAGAATTTCAGCCCTTGAAGAAGAGGTTGAGGAAACAAATTCTATAATTAGGCGCAACTCCAAAGTTAGAAATGAGCAGAGTAGCTGGATACAACAGCTGATGGATGACTCAAAGAGAACCAGTCTCAGAATTTTGGGTGTGGGAGAAAGAGCAGAAGACAGCACCAAAGGAATAAAGAACTTATTCACTGAAGTTATGCAAAAAATTTCCCAAACCTAGGAAAAGAAATGAATTTTCTGGTACAAGAAGCTTATAGAACATCAAATAACCTCAACAAGCAACAAGACTCACCTCAATGTGTCATAATCAAAACCTCAGAAATACTACATAGAGAAAAAATATTAAAAGCAGCAAGAGAAAAGCAGACATTATTTTACCAGGGCAAAACTATTCAAATTACAGCAGATTTCTCAATGCAAACTTTCAAAGCTAGGAGAACCTGGAGCAACAAAATCTTTCCAGCTTTAAAATACAACAAGTGTCAATCCAGGTTGTTGTATCCAGCAAAATTACCTTGAAAATTGAAGGAGAGGTAAAAATTATTCATGACCGAGAATCCCTAAAGAAATTTGAGACCACTAACCCAGCGTTGCAGAAAATACTTGAAGTAGTCTTTGAGAGAGATAGAGAGACAAGCAGCACCAAACATGGAGGAAAGGAAACATCTAAAGAGAAAGTGTAACAACAATAAATAAATAAGTAAATTGGTATTTGAACCATTTGATTGGTATCCTACTAAAACAGTACCAGCATTCTCATAGAATTTGTGAAGCTTCCCTACATAATTATTATTTTCAATAGTATATTTGCAAAACATAATAATTATAGTCAGCATAGGGAATTGGTATAAAATCTTTAAAAATATGTGTGCACAAATTTATAGATGGATAGGTAGATAAAATTATCAACCAAATCTGGCAAAATGTTAGTAGTTAGTGAAATCTGAGTAAATAATTTCTCAAAGTTAAAAAAATTCTGAAATAACTATGTATGCCATTATATCTGTTATTTTATGTGTAATGTACTTTTGTCACATAGACTTAATTTCATTTAATGTAGTAATTTAAACTTATGTTCACTTAATGTAGGAATTCACTTATTCGGTCTATGACATAAGTTTATCCTAAGAAAACTGATAGATGTAATGATAACCTGAATGCCTTTTGTACCCTAACCCTAACCCTTTCAGTACTCAGTCAGTCAAGATATTTGAAATTTTACTTCTTTCTTTTTCTTTCTCACATTTTCTAGCCATCTGAATTCCATTGTTATAGTTCTTTTCTTACGTGGACCGATGGGTGAGGCCATGTTCAAGAATCTTAACAAAGATATAGTAAGATACAAAAAAAAAAAAAAAAAAAAAAGAGGAAAAACGAACTTTTGGCAAATTGTCCCAATAAATGGCTCTGCTGGACCCAGAGAAGAGGCATCAAGATTTGACCCCTGCAACCCATTCTAGGGGTGGGAAACTGAGCTAAAGAGTGGTGATTTGAGGGGTGAAGTGAATCAGATGCAGAAGATTAAATATCACATAGTTTCTTTGATTTGGAAAACCTAGAATACAAGCTGCTGATGTGATATGTATGTGCACAAAATGCTCAAGTTCATTGTAAACGCTATGTATTACATAGATGTTAATAAAAATGAGGAAAAAACCCCCAAATCAATAGAAAGCAAAAATAATCAGAGGATGCACTAAGGCCTGCAAAATTGTTCTTCATTGTAAGTACTTCATTCCTTCTGTTTTGATGGTCTAAATACTTTGGGTTTTATTTAGACTATTTTATTGAAATGAGGTTTTTAGCTGTTTGTGAATAACCTAATATTTATAAACATTTGAAGTGTCTTATCCTTTCTGTACATCTTAAACTTTCTCTTTTTTAAATTTATTTTTTGAAAAGATAGGATCTCACTATATTGACCAGGCAATCTTAAGCTCCTGAATTTAAGCAAGTCTCCTGCCTCAGCCTCCCAGTTTATTGGGATTACAGACGTGTGCCACTTGAACTTGAATTTGAGATTGAGGTTTTTAAGCATGAAGTAGTAGAGTTTAAGACAGTCAACCCTGAGATAAATACTGTGAGCTGTGTAAAGCACATCGTGAAGCTGAGACTGCCGTTTTCTTTTTAACTATAAGACATTTTTATTCTCTAGCTGTCTGATTTACAGAACAAAAAACTGAGATGGGGTTGAACTTAATCGAGCATTACTGAGCGCCAGCAAATGCTTTTGCCACAGACCACTTCATTTACTAAAAAGTCTTTTTTCTGATTTTTGTTCAGATACAGTATCAGGTTGGCGGTGGACAAATTCCAATCCTCACTTCTGTGTAGGCTGGAAAGAGGTAATGCCACGGGGTCAGCGGCCGTCACCCAGCTAGAGGCCTGAGGTCAAACCATCCATTTTTCCTATTGCTGTGGTTTTAGTTCTGATCGGTAGGCCAGGATCTGGTAAGGTTTTCTTCGTGACTGGTTTGTGGAGTTTTATTGTTTTTCAAATGCAACTAAGGTTGCGCAGTGGGGAGTTTCTGGTACTTTTCAACCCTGGTTGCTCCTTAGAGTCAGCGGGGAGCATTTTAATCGCTCTGTACCAGAGTTGTTCCTCAACCAGTGCAGCTGGAATGGCGGGAGACAGGCTGCAGACAGTGCTTTAGGGAGCATCCCGCCTCTTCCCATCTTCCCCTACCAATTTCACTCAATCCAGCCACCGGAATCTCTGGAGTGCTGTAAGAAAACATGCAGATCAGTGAATTGAGGCATCTTAATCCTTGGTCAGTTTGCCCTGAATGTCAGATGTCATGGAGTGTGGAGATTTGCTCACACTGGCTTCTTAGGTGGAAAGGCCACCCAGGGGTCACTTTGGAGAGGGGTGACTACAGGAGATTAGGAGGGTGGACAGCTTCTGAGGTTGAAGTGCTTGCTCTCCTTAAATGTCCCCTCACACTTAGGAAGGTTTGGGATGGGACAGGGTTGGCTACTCAATTGGGACAGCCTCACTATTATTGCCTGGCTGTGTAGGAGGCTGCATGGAAGAGCACAGAGCTTCGGTCACTCTGGGACTTCTGATTCAGGCCTATAGGTCTCCTGGTGGAGGAGGCCTCCCCTCCTGTCTCTGGTACGCAGCTGCAATGGTTCTTTCTGTTTACTTTGCAAAGCAGCCTTGGAGTGAGAAAGCAAAGGACAGTTCTGTTCTGTTGGAATGCTGGCATTGAGCAGAGTTTTTCTTTCTGTGTTGTCCTCAAATACAGTCAAAGAAAGGGTCCCTGGTAGGCCTGGTGGTTCAGGCCTGTAATGCCAGCTCTCTGGGAGGCTGAGGCAGGAGGATAACAACTTTGTAGCCAGCCTGGATAATTTAGTGACTTGGCAAGACTCTGTCTCAAAATATAGAAAAAAGGCTGAGGACGTAGCTCAGTATGAAAAGTCCTAGGATCAATCCCAAGTATCAAAAAAAAAAAAAAAAAAAAAAAATAGGAGGGTACATGGTTAGGCAGGAGCTGGAACGGTGCGGTCACCCTATGGGCTCTGGCAAGGTACTTTATCTCTGAGCAGGCTTCTTCTGCCCTTCATTGCTTCATTGTTAAAATTTGTTATCAGGATTTAATTGGAATTGGTTGTGAAGGACTATATGAAAGGGCTTTAATTAAAAAAAAAAAAAAAAGGAAAACAGCAGCCCTCTAGGAAGTGTGTCCCTCTGCGAGAATTCCTTTTCCTTGTTCTGCAGGGTGAGTGCTTCTCAGTGAACTGTTACTTGCATCCCTTATCAAAACAGATTTACAATCCCCAAAGCCAGTGAGGATGTGGGAGACCACTGTGGACACAGGGGCAGCCACAGCAGGAAACCCACTGGTTGTTTCTTAAAAATTCAATATTCATCTTTTTCACCACGGAGGGATTCCACCCCGAGATGTTTGTGCAAGAGAAGAGAAAATATGTACACAAAAGACATGTATAATCTTGTGTTTAGCAGCTTTAGTCATAAGGTTGAAAAAAGAATCATCTCAGAATTGTATTATTAGAAAAATGTCCAATGCCTATTTGCATAATCCTAGAAATAGAAGGATTTTGAGATAGGTAACAACTGGTTGATTCAAAAGACAAAACAAAAAAAACATGTTCTGCAAAGTAAAACAGGAAAGAACACAGAGGAGTGACTAAGAGGTGCACAGTGGGATCCTGAGGCGATAGGCCGTTCTGTGCGTTGGAAGGGGATTATGTAAATGTGTGTATCTACCAAAACTAACTTCAGGAATCAGTTCATATCTGTGCCCTTCACCATTTATACATTTCTGGGTGATGGAAAAGTCAAAATTTATTTTTTGATTTTTTTTTCGCTATACCAGAGTATCTATGACCTAATCCATCATTTTAGCCGTTCTAAGTGTGTAGGTCTGTGGCATTAAGTACATTCATGTGGCTCTGCCAACCCCTGTTACCTGTGCCCAGGGCTCTCTCTATGTTCAATGTTCAGTGTCAATGTTGCCTCACCGTCAGAGGAGGAGACCTGTTAGCCTGCATGGAAGTGAAGGTGTTGGTCTTGTGCTCCCACAAGACTGACCTGCCTTGCAGGCTGGCTGCTCTCGTGAGTGGCCCTGGGTGGTGGTGACAGCCCTTCTGGAGTTGGGCCTACTGCTTCTGGTCTTCATTCACAAGCGTTTGCCTGTTACTCCCATTGCACTTGAGCTCTTGAGAGTAGAACATGGGTGTCTCGCATGTCCTCTTGCACAGGCACTCCGTGTTGGGAAGGTGCTCATGGAAGCATGCACAGTGCCCGCTGACCCCAATAGTAGGCCTTGGCTTTCCAAGGGTTTCTTTAAAGAGAGTATGAACCCAGATTTTGTACAACTACTTGTATGAAATGATGAAAGAATCCTAAAATCAGGGGCATTTAGTATGTTCCTGGAACTGTTTTCTTCTGTTGAGCATACCGGTTTAGTCAGTTTCCTTCTTTCTGAAACCAGTTTATGAACTCTAATACCCAGCATAGTGACATAATGCACTTTCCATCTCACTGTGCCTGGAGGCTTCTTGCTTTGGTTTAAAATTGTCCATCTCAGTGTGAAGACCATGAGTTCAATCCTTAGTATCATAAAAATAGATAGATAGATAAAATTGTCCATCTAAACGCTAACAGAAAGATTTTTTAAACTGCAAAAGTTTTATTCTCTTCACTCATGAGAATGTTTATTTCTTTAGAAGCTCCAAGAGTTCCCAGAAAATAGGGTTGTAAATTTTGTATTATCACATGCTGCTTAAGGACCTTGTGACACAGCCTTAGGCCAAGCCCTGATGACCGCGAGGCAGGGCTTTTCCTCCTAAGCCTGACAGCCTTACACAGTTACATGTGGTGAAGACTGTTCATTCTCTGGCAGCCAGATGGTTTGCTATTTATAGTAGCAGATACCATTTAGACATAAATTTCAGTGTATGTCCAACATTTCACCCTTGGCTTTTATTTCTGTGTATTTTCTTAATAATAAAGCAGTCAACCCAAAAAGAATATTTTGCTTAAGAGCCCCTGATTTCAACCTACCTTGGGATTTTTTGACTTGTTGCAGTTGATTTAGGTATGTGGCACCTTTGCTCTTTATAGCATTCATACCAACTCCTGTTTTTTGGTTTGTTTGTTTTCCACCAGATTTTTTAAATTGCAAGGTCAGAATGCAGGAAGTGTTCAAGTAATCAGCTGCACAAACCAAAATCTTTTAGGCAGACTGAGACAATGTTCCCAAGGGTATGAGCTCTTGGAGGCAGTAAAGCTCCCAGGCAGTAGGCAGAAATCTGCAGCCACTACTTAGTGGAAAGAAGTGAATTTGGTGCAGGAACGGTTCTTTATCCTTGGAAACCTATTATTTAAATAGTTGAGGATGCAAAGGCAAAGACCATCTGGCCTTTGCATTTTATAGATGGGAAACTCATTTATTCATCAGTGAGTAGGTATCACGAACTTAGTAAGTGCCAGATTCAATTCTGTGTTTTCTCTAGACAGTGAACAAAAAAGAGACCGTGCAGGCATTGCCAGTGACGATGCAAAGACAAGCTGCTCACAGAGCCCACTAGTGGATTCAGGGCTATGAAGGAAAGTAGGCTTGGTAAAATCTGCGATGTAGGTGACAAGGGGGAAACGGGGTTCTAGGTAAAGGGAATGGTAAGCGCAAAGGTCCTGAGATAAGGTTAAGCTTGGGTGTTGAAAATAGAGTTTTACGGCTGAGATTGTGGGGTAACAAGTTAGAGAGGCAAGCAGGGCCCCCTCCAGCTCCGCCGTCCAACCCCTCTACAGGCTCTGATGGCCTTGGTGAAGAGCATGAGTCTTGTTCCAAATTCTACAACGCTCTAAGAGGATTTTACCTGTTTGTTTTTCAGAGCTGGAGATCGAACCCAGGGTCCCATATATGCTAGGCAAGTGCTCTGCCACCGAGTTAATAGTCCCATCCCTTGTAAGAGAGTTATAATCAGTAGAAGTTTGGCTGTATGGGGAAAAGGAGGGTAGTGTACATAAGGTTGCCAGATCGAACAAATGGAAATACAGGTTACTAGGTGAAAGTTAAATTTCAGGTAAGGACTGGGCATGAACTGCCAGCACTCTGGAAACTAAGGTGGGAAGATCACAAGTTCAAGGCCAGCCTAGACAGTTTTGCAACTTAGCAAGTGAAATGAAAATGGTGTGGAGATGTAGCTCAGTGCAAAGGCCCTAGGTCCAAGTCCTGAGTTCCACCAGGAAAAAAATTCAGATAAGCAATGACTATTTATTATTTGTATTATTTATCTTTGAGATACTTGAATTGAGCCCAAGGCCTTCACACTGAGATGTATTCCTAGCTGCCTCTTTTTATTTTTGATTTTGAAAGAGTCTCGTTACATCACTAAGTTGCCCAGACTGGGCCAGAACTTGTGATCCTCCTGTCTCAGCTTCCCGGGTGCTGGAATTGTAGGCCTGCACCACCAGGCCTGGCATATCAAGTACTTTTTAGTATGTTTTATGTAATATTGGGTACCTATTTACATTGTAGTGTGATTTGCTGTTTCTGTGAGGGTCTGTTATACCTGGAATTTTTGTATTTGTTTGACAGTAGCTGGGGGCAGAGGCAGTTGGGCAGAGGCCGCTGGGCAGAGGCCTTGGAATGAGTCAGGCTGGGGTAGGTTTTTATGTCCATCAAAAGACCAACTGAAAGGAGGAGTTAAGAACATGGCTTTTGGATGTTAGACCTCAGCACTGGTGGACTCTTGATGGAGATGGGGAAGACGGGCGAGTGACTTTGCCCAGTACGCCGGCACTTTGTGTCCTCTGTACTGTGGGTAGGTCTGATTTCAGGGGTATGGCTGAGGTCCTAGTGGAGATGAGGACGTCTACTTGACCACGTTCTGCGTTGTCGTCCATCCTCATCCCTGCCGGGACTGTCCTCTCCTTCCTCTACTCAGTGTTTCTCTGTCCAGATGGAAACAGTGGTGAAGTGTAGAGCCCAGGGTGCCAGGGTAAGCTGCCTTCTAAATAAACATCTAGCTACACTGCTTAGGCAAAGCAGAGAAATGGTAGAAAAAATAAATGTACTTCAAAGAAATCAGAATAAAAATATTTCATTGTGTAATAGGTTTCTGTGTATCTTCAACAATACATCACTATGCACAAGGAAACAAAATTTTTGCAGTGAAGTGATTATGTAGATATTTAGGGAAAAAGGTTCAATATACCTTACTTGTTAATTATGTTTATAAAAGTAAATACTTACTTAATATAATACTACATTAGACCATACCATGCTCGCACTTAAGCATTTTCTTGAGTTTTTAAACCAAATAATTTTTTCTCATCATGAGAAAAAAAGCAAGTGTACATAAACACAGTTTTCTATACTGCCTGGTTCAATAGGTAAGCCTTTTAAAAAATGAACTAGAAACAATGTAAGCTTCTCTTAAATTGGCCTTTTATGAACTGTTTATTCACCTTGATTTTATCCTCCTATATAAAGTTCCATAATTAGATCTGTATCTGGTGTTACCACCATCGAAACACTAGACTTGGTGATGATGCTTATTACAAATTATGTGTCCTGTAATTTGGTTAGTGGAAGATCTGCTTGTGGGAGCCACTTCACTAGGTAGTGTATTTTGATTACAAAAAGTTTGGATGAAAAATGATCTCATATCCAGAAAGTGTTTTTCAAAAATCAAAATTGTTCATGTTCCTTGACTTATTACTTTTTCTTTGTCCTCTTATTAAAAATTTGTTAGCAGGGGGTTTTGCTGAAAGATCACATCAAAGTAAAAATAGTTAAAAGTTTTTTATGTCACTGTTTTCTGAAAGTACTCACATTTCGGTAGGGAACAATGTGTTACCTAAATCAAACTTATATAAGAATTACTTGTAGTGCTGTGGTGTCGCTGAGTAGGGGAGCTCTTGCATGTTGTGTGTGAGAGTCTAGGTTCAGTCCTGTTGTGGTTAGGATCTGGAGTGTCCCCCAAAAGTCTCATGTATTTTAATGTTATGGATTGTCTATGGAACCATGTGATGTTGGTGGATTGGGGTCTAGCCTGGAGGGGTGAATTACAGTTGAGTTTTAGGATTAAAGGTGTGTACCTTAGGATTAAAGGCGTGTAAGTTAGGATTAATGATGTGTAGTGGCCACACCTTCCACACCTGGATGCAGGAGGAGATAATCACTGGGTGGAGACCTGGACGGACATATAAGCTGCATCCTGCCTTCCTTGCAGTATTAGGACTAGGACTGGGACTTGGAGACTACTCGACTAGTCTCAGCTTGCCTTGCTGTTTGTGATGTCCTGAGAAGCTGCCTCCACTTCTCCTTCTGCCATGTACTTCGATTGCGGCCGGCCGCCCCTGAATGGATTGTGACCTTCTGGAACTGTGAGCTAAAATGAACCTTTCCTCCCCTTAAATTTGTGGATATTGGGTATTGAGTCACAGCAACGAAAAAGTAACTAAGACAAGTCCCAAGCACTACCAAATAAATATGGATACAATAATTACCAACATTGTTTGCTATAAATGTGAATGACTGTATCCCCTCTATGGAGTCAGCTCAGGGGACTGACAAGCATAGAGCCCGGGAATTTGTATTTTTAATGACCACCCTGGCCATTCTTGTGAACTGGTCAGTTTGGATAACCTCAGTTTGAATAAGAGGATTAAAGTTTTAATTGTTCATTCTCACTATTAAAGGTACAAAGATGCTCTTTAAAGAGGTAGGAGAAATAAATGCAGAAAAATTTTGTTAGTTAAAAGTACTTCAGCCGGGTGTGCAGAGTGCCTCTACGGGACTTGCCAGTGTTCTGCAGGACACTGTGAAGAGTAAGTCAGGAAACAAGTGTCCTCTGTGGAACACGCAGGAACCTGGAAGAGGGATTGAGTGCTGCCTGGGCTTGAGGACTGTTTTCACAGAGGACATACTATGGGGAAATGGGCTGTTGGTAACAAGAAAGAGGCTGCTCCTAGGATGGACTGTTCCCAGGCCAGCGGGTACCTCGGTGAGTAGAGAGAAGTGCTGTCCCTGTGGCTGCTGTCTGGGGTGAGCTGGAGAAAGATGAGTCCCTCTTATGTGAGCACGCGGACAGTGGGGAGGAGGTGAGTGGAAGGGAGGAAGGAGACACACATGAATGTCTGAAGGGAAAGGGCAGAGGCTTCCACCACAGCTCTGGTTAGGAAATGTAAAGTTAGGACAGGCACAGGTGAGGCCGTGGATGGAGAAGGGAGGTTGCACCCAGGGAAGGATCCAGGGGGGACGAAAGTGTAAGACTGTGTCCCGTTGCTCTTGAGATCATTTTGTGTATTCAACATGAAATATGTTGAGATGATTTCCTTTCTTGACCTCAATTAGATAGATAGATAACAATAATGAACTAAAGATTGTGAGACTGTTTTTATTATAAATATGTTTAGCATTACACAGTACATTCCTATATTGAAACATCACATGATTCTGCATTATTTGTAAAATTTTCATAGTTTTTCCTCTCTGTGGTGCTGGGAATTGAACCCAGGACCTTTGCTCTGAGCTACCTTCCCAGCCCTGTTCAGTTTTTGTTTTGTTAAGTTGCCCAGGTTGGGCTTGAATTTATGATCCTGTTATCTCAGAGTGTTGGAATTACAGCATGAGCCACCATGCCCAGCCCAACGTACATCTTTTACATATCATTTAAATAAAGAAAACGCGCTGAAATGACCTCCATACTTTACAGTAAAGACGTTTCCTTAAAGCGAGAATAGAAGAAGAAAATGAGAGAATGCTCTTGCTAATATGAGAAGTGTCGGGTTTCCGTTTTTTTTTTTTTTTTCTTTTTAGTAGTGGGGATACAAGCCCCTCCCTCTGAGCTACATCCCCTGTCCCCTTTTTGTAGTTTATTTGAGACAGGGTCTTGCGAGGTTGCTAAGTTGCCCAAGCTGGGCCAAACTTGTCATCCTCCTACCTCAGCCTCCCAAATAATAGTACAAAGTGTTGGGATCACAAGCCTTCACCATTGGACCCACAAGTGTCTGTTTTTTTCTGAGTCCGGAGAGGCACCTGCCGTTCAGGCCTGGTTAGACCACAGACCTTCTCCCATTTTCGTGTGCTCCGTGACCTGCTTGATGGAGCTCAGAGATCTTGCTGTAAGGTCTCCATTTCCATCAATGGAGGTGAGACTCTAGAAGGCAGAAACTCCATGCTGGCTGTGTTTCTTATACCTTCTGTTCACCAGCCTTGCTGTCCCTCCAGTTGCCAGAAAGAACCATGGCAGAGCACAATGCTGTCTAAGTTTACTTCGTTGGTAAAACAGGAAAGACCCAGGAAGTCGCTATTGTGTGCCCCACTGAGCATTTTGTTTATAACAGTGGAGCCAAGTTCCAAACAGAGGTAGAAAAAGTGAACAATGCTAATGGGTTTGTTTCTAGTGGGAGCCAGGGACAGCTAAACTTGAAATTGGCCCTCAGCCATCTCATGTGCCTGGATTTCACCTGCTTTGAATTAGAATGATCTAATCATACCCAATTAGACTGGGAGAGCACAAATGGCTTTGTTTATTAGATGGAAAGGTTACATTTTCCGATACTTACCCGATTAGCCATGGGTTGGTGATTGTGGCTGCTCTCTGTGTTCAAGCTTTCTCTATCATCTGCTCTTCCTTTTGAAAATCTGTCCTCGGATCTGTTTCCATCACACAGTGTGCACCTGCCGAGTCTCTCCGGCATTTTAGACCTAAGCAATGCCTGCCTTCCAAATTGCAGCTCTCGCGTTTCTTTGCCCGAGGTTTTATGAACGTGGACGCTGCAGTTCCAGGTATCGCGTCTCTACTGCCTAGCTTTCATTATGCTGGCTATCGTTTATTTAAACATACTTTGAGTTTGATTTTTTGGAAATAACACTGAAATAGAAGCTAAACTATGAAGAAACATCTGCGATCCCAAAGGCCGGAAATCTGTTTTCCCACTTGCCGTGTCTGTGTTGCTGGACTTTGGGCCTCCGTATCTTATCTGTACTATAAGAAGGCTAGAGCTTGCACTTTAGCAGGTTTCGGAATCCCCTGGAGGTTGTGTTCAACACAGATGCCGGCCCTATTCCTGGTGGGCTAGTTTCTGCCTTCTCTTGTGGGGCATTTTGCGTTTCTAGTGTGTTCCTAAGAAACGCCTACTAGGTATCTAGATTTGCTAGACTAGTTGAAGTCTGTTCCGGCTCAAATATCTTGATTCTGTATTCCTCTGTAAAGCATTAGGCAGAGACTTGCACCATTTCTGTCCTAGCTGTTTGTGTCTGTGCACTTCCTCCTTTGGCTCCCACCAAGTGTCACCTAGTACCTGTTATGTGAAAGTGTTTGAATTAGAATAGAAACCAAGCTCAGACTGCACTGGGGATGATGTCAGCATATTTCCTCATATATTATATGCCAGGTTTTTCCAATACTTTTAACTAGTTCACCATTCGTGGGGGAGGGGAGACAGATCTGACCTCTCCAGGACATTGGAGGACAGACCTTCCTGTTTTCAGTACTGAGGACTGAACACGGGGCTTTTAAGCTTCATCTGAAGCCCTCTTCCCCAGCCTCTTTTCCTTCTTGACTTTCTTTGTTGATCTCTTTCTTTCTTTTGTGGTACTGGGACTGAGTCGAATGCCTTCACATTGAGCTATATCCTCAGCCTATTTTATTTGTGATTTTTTGAGACAGCATCTTGCTAAGCTACTCGGGCTGGGCTCGAATTTGTGATCATCTTGCCTGCACCTCCTCCTATAGTGAGAGGATTACGGGTCAGCTTCACTTGGGTCAACTCCACACACCCATCTCCTTTTTTTGAGACAACATATTGTCACTAAGTTGCTTATTTGAAGCCCAAACTGGGCAAGACAGCAATTTAATGAGATCCTCTCTCGCTCTCAAAAAAGAACAAAATGTAGCTCAGTGCCTAGGTCATGGGTTCAACACCCAGTACAAAAGGGGATGGGGGGAAGGAGGAAAAAGGATAAAACGGACGAATTTGTCAAGTCACTGGATGAGCTCATGTGTGCCTTAAGCTGCTTTTCTGGATTCTTAACTTGAATCAACTGTGGAATTATGTGTCAGATTTGGAGAAGTTATCACATGTTGTTGAGGTAACTTGTAAAATAGGATTCGTTGTAAGAGGACGAGAGACTGAAGCCCCTCGCTGCAAGGGGGTGTGTGTAGGTGGGGTGGGGGGAGCTCCTGACATGGCAATCCGCCTGCCTGCCTAGGGAGCCTCGTTTTCCTGTCTCCTGGCAGGCCCAGGGGTTGAATGGCGGCCACCCTGGGCTGCTGCCTATGCTGACAGGTAGAGTGCCACTGGCTAGACGAGCTAGCCAAAGAGACTTAACTTTTCCACTTTCTTTTGCTCTGTTGTGGGCAAAGCCTGCAACAGTTGCCCTCCAATTCTGGAGCAGAATGAGGGAGTAAGGACGAGGGGTTGCAGTTTGGAGGCCTCTGAAGGCCCACGCCCCTCAGCTTAGTCTGCCTGTTTTGCTAGCTTCCTTCACTGCTGACCTCAGAAATAAAGCAATGAATGTCAAGTAAGAGCCTACTTTGCACACCACTAAGTCTCAGATGTGAGTTCTTAGGTTTTAGCTCCTCTGAAGGCATAGTTAACACCATCTTAATATCTTAAAGGTAGCCCCTCTTTTTCTTTTTTATAAAATGGTACATAAAATAAATATAAAAGGCAGTGGTAGCTTGTCTTAGTAAAGTGTAGAACTTCAAGTAAGTTAATTTGATCGTTCCATTGTATGTTATCTCTGTGATAGAGCTATATGTTAACTAAGTCTTCACAACATTTTTATTGAGTTACTTAAAAATAATATTTTATTGATTTTTGAAGAGACACCTAGTGTTGTTTTCTGAGGGGAGAGAGGGAGAAAGCTGAATGTATTCCGTGTCAATGTGCGGTTCCTGTCAGCTAGGGGAGAGGTAAGGTGTGATTCCCATTGGATGTGGTGTTTGACAGGCTGTTCCTTCTGTTTCCTTTACTTTGCCTGTCCTGTACTGTGGCTAATTCTGAGAGGCTACCCCTGGCCTCAGAGCACAGTTCTGCTTTGGAAGGATATGTGCAGATGTAGACCCCAGAGGCAGTGAGCACATCCGTTTACATATGTCTGAGGGCAGCCCTGCAGGCTGTGACGCTGGGACTGTTGTTTTAGGTGGCTGTCCTGTCTTTGGCCATGATCCCTGAGTGCCAGATGTGAAGGAAGATACATCTCACTCACCGTGCATGGATTTCACAAAGCCACTTCATCCCTTGGTGGGGGGAGGAGCTCTGGTGGCCTCTGCGAGGCTCACCTCAGAGGGGTGTGGGAAGGATAGTGCGGCTCTTTATGTGTGGGACACTGAAGTCTCGCCTCAGGCTTGCGTGTGTGTGCGCTAGGGTTTGGTTATGGCTTGAGTGTGTCCCCAGGGTTCATGTGTCCAAATTTAATATTCATTATGAGGTAATAAGAGCATGAAAACTGAGCTAGGGTGTTTAGTGAAATCCCTGAGAGGTGATTGAAGTTAGATAAGTTCAGCAGGGTAGAGCTGCTCTTGCTGAGTCTTGCTGGCATGCTAAGGAGGGAGGGAGAGGCCAGAGGACAGATGCGCACAGGAGTGCTTCCTGTCTCCTGCTGCGTGATGCCCATGATGTACCATCTTGGGACTCGGTCAATAGAAAGACCATTACCAGATGGAGTCCTTCAACCTTGAAAACCTTAAGTCAAAATCAACCTATTTTTCTTTGTAAAATTGTCCAGACTCAGGTATTTCCTCACACTAATAAAAATAAGGACAAATGGGGTATATGTTTGTCATATTAAAAAAGTGAAGTATCAGATTTCTGTTTATTTTAAGAATTAAAATGATGAGTGAGGTCAGAGAAAGTGATTGTTTTGCAAGTGTTATTTCAAGGTGTTTATATCCTGGATATACTAATAACACTGTCAAACACATGGGGTAAAGAAAGTGGAGGAGGTGAGGACAGTGCGATGGGACAGTGGCAGGTCAGCAAGGAGGAAGAAGCGAAGTTCCTAATGTGTACGCTCTGCTCTCCTCACTTGCCAAGGACTTGGGCTATCCTCGGCACCCTGTCTTGTGGGTATATACCCCTTAGTGTCTCTTACCTTGCAATATATTCAAAAATTGCTTCCAGATTTAGAAATTATAAAATCTGTTTCTAAAAGAAAGGATATTTTATGTAATGACATGTTTTTTCCAAGTGAGAAGATGAAGGTCCAGAGGAAGTAACGAGCTGGTTTGAGCAGCAACAGGGGCTCTGGAAGATGTCATCACATTTTTGGGGCTGAAGTTCCATATCTGTCAAATATGACCACATTGCCAAGACTAGTTGAAACTAAATGACGTGTTGTGCTGTCAGGAGTTCTTTGGGTTTCTGTGGAACCTCCTGTGGCTGGCCTCAACAAAAATGGGGAAATTATTGGAAGGAAGTGAGGTATTGCACGAAATTGCACAAAACCGAGGGAAGAGCTGACCAAGCGAGAGTGTGACGGGAAGGAACCCGGGGATCTGGGGTGGTGGCAGTAGCAGCTGTTACCTAGTTTCAACTCTGACTATTTTTACTTCCCTGTCTCTGGATCCAACTAGGAGTCTTCGGCGTCTCCCTCCAGGGGAGGGGTAGCAGGATGTGCCCACACAGGTCCTCCATCAGCCACCCATCCCCCCATTATTATTAATACATACGTGATACGTAATGTTTACAGTGAACTTGAGTATTTTGGGCACATATATATCACATCAACATTACAGTCCCTTCCCCTTCCAATTTTTGGTCCTCCCACACCCTTCTTATGCCCCTTACTCCCACTATCACCTCCATGTGGTTCTACATGGAGGTTCTATATTCTGGAGTTCCCATATCAGAGAAACCATGCAATATTTAACATATTTAATCTTCTGTGTCTGACTCACTTCACCACTCAAATCACCACTCTTTAACTTAGCTTCTCACCCCCAGAATGGACTGCAGTGGCCATATCTTGGTGCTTCTTCTCTGGGTCCAACAGAGCCCTTTATTGAGATGATTTGTCTTAAGTTCTTTTTTTTTTTTTTTTTTTTTTTTTTTTTTTTTTTTTTTTTTTTTTTTTTTTTTTTTTTTTTTTTTTTTTTTTTTTTTTTTTTTTTTTTTTTTTTTTTTTTTTTTTTTTTTTTTTTTGTATCTTAGTATAGCTTTGGTAAGATTCTTTAACATGGCCTCATCCATCGGTCTACATAAGAAAAAAAAACTGTAACAATGAAACTCAGAAGGATAGAAAATGTGAAAAAGAAAAAGAGAATTTAAATTTCAAATTCCTCAGCTGAGCCTTTCTCTCTTGCTGTTAATTTCTCCATGGTCTTTCACATCATGGAGAAGGGTGTATTTGCTTGTTTCTTGGTAAACCTTTAAAAATACTGATGCCCAGACCTATCCTGAGAGATTCTAGTTTAACAGGGTGGGGGTGAAGCCAGGACATGTGCAATTTGTCCCAAAAGCTCCCATGTTAAATATGCAGCTGAGATCAAGAATCATGGCCTTCTGAGTTGCCAAAAAACCTAAGAATGTGGAGCTATAACAAGTGCTGCTGAAAATGTGCTCACCTGAATTGTGTGCGATAGACCTAGGAAGGGTTGTGACGGCATGTGTGGGTCACCGCACTTGAGTGCTATTGGCCAGTGTGCTCCTAGTGTGAGTGTTTCGTAGGTTCTCTGGTGGATGGTCTCAATTGATTCTTGCTGTAGCTTGTGAGGCAGGTGGCAGTGTCCCCATCTTCCAAATGAGTCAGCCAAGACTGAAGGATTAAGCAACTTCCCAAGATCAACCAGAAATTTGAGAGGTAAATTCAGACCATGTCCACAGTTCTGTAGCAAATACCGTGACTGTGCCATTCAGCTATGACAGGGTTCTGACCCACTTCTCTTTAAGTGTGCCCGCAAAGCACTATGTCAAGGTTGTGATGAGTATTTTCCACCTGTGGGAAGGTCAAAATTGGGTAACGGGACTTCTACAGCAAAAGTGACGTCATCCAGATGTTCCTGACAGGAGAGCCTGGAGGCTGCTGGCATGAGTTACTGAGAAAGACACATCTTTAGCAGAAATGATGTGGAGAAACCGGATTTTGAGTATTGTGAGAATTATAGAACTTGGTCAGGCTAATTATGGGAAGTATGAAGAGTGTACGTATGTGCTAGTCTGGAGTCGATAGTACATGTAAAAGAGGAAGAAGGAGAAAAGAGAATGAAAGAAAGAAAGAAAGAAAGAAAGAAAGAAAGAAAGAAAGAAAGAAAGAAAGAAAGAAAGGAAGGAAGAAAGCAATCTTTCTTCTGTCTGGTTGACTTACACTGATTTTAACTGGAAGGGGTAGATGGTCTGCAGGCAGTTCTTGAAGAAAGAATCTGTAATGCTTTTGGACTGGACCACTGGGCACATTCGGCTTCCTGGTTTCAAGAAGAGAAAACGTACCCACGGGGGGAAAAAAAAACCTCAGGCCCGTGGGAACAAGTAACTTCCTCCTCCTGGGGCTGCTGGAAAAATCTTAATCTTCCTTTCCTGGAGGCCAAGCCCCTTTCTTACTCAGCATGAGGCTGGCTGGGGAGGCATCGAGGAGGCCACCGGGTGCTGGGGTGGGCGGGAGGACATGCTGGGCAGGTTGAGTGGCTGAGCACACTGGCCCAGGTGTGTGGCAGAGAGGTCTCTGAGAGGCTGCTTTGTATTTCTGTGTCCACCTCAGCAACCAAAGGGCTGTTGCCTCCTGTCCCCACTCTTTGTGTCTTCTTGAAATTAAAATGACTTATGTCTGAAAAATGGAATTTTTATTTTTTCTTCCCTTGGGAACAAAATCAGAGAAAAATGTGAAGGCCAATAGAAAATGAAACATTTGCAAATACAGAAGTCGTTTGCCTGCCAAATATGGTGTAAACTGTGAAATACACAAAAACTATGGAGAAGATTAAGTGCAGGGAAGCGGGTGTGAGCTGGAGAAGATTCTGAAATCTGCACCACTTAATTCCACGAAAGTGAATAGGGAGCTAGAATTGCAGTAGACGTAGTGGTGGTGGTTGGGGAGAGCATTCAGAATTGCCCAAAGTGCTGTGAAAATTGCAGCACCGCAGTCTTTAGCAGAATTCATGTTCTTAAAGGCCCTTCAGTGACTTTTATTTGGCGATTTCGTTTGTGTGAAAGGTCAAAAAAGACTTTTCCCCTTAAGTATGATACTGTCGAGATAACCTTGTTTTCTATGTTTTAGAGGACACGGAAGGAAATTGAAAAGAAACTCATTGTTTATTTGCTTGGGAGATCACCTAACATCTGTCCTTTCATTTAGTCCTCACAGCCGCTTAGAAGGGGAGTATTGTCATCATTACATAGATAAGAGAGTGAAGTTTAATTTAGTAACCTGCTGCTGATTATATTATCTATTAATAAATGGAAGAAGCAGGTTGTACTTAATTCCCCTCTCCCCCCTTTAGTTCAGGAAAATTATTTTTGAATGAGAGATCTTTTAGCTCAAATTCTTTAAATGCTCACAGATTTCTTTGGGTGTTTGTGTCTGTGTGATTGACACTTTGCTTGTTTTTATGGTGCAGATATGTTTGTGACTAATGCAATCTTGGGAACTAACATCTATTGATTGTTAATATAAACTACAGGCATTATGACTAATAAAAACAATGGATTCAGCTTACAGAATTGGTGGCTGACCAGAAAATATAGTCTGTGGGATTTCTAAGTTCACTTTCATTCAGCACTTGGCACCTACATGGACTCAGCAGCTGGAAAGCCATCCCATGGGTGCTCTGGTGGGGGAGGTGGGGTGGTCTACAGAGAGGTGGGAGAGACGGTATCTGGGTGAGCTTGTAGTCTGGTTGAGGAGAGATTTGTACACATGTACACAGATATGCAAATTCAAGAGTTGTGTTAGAGTTTGAATATGTGTCCTCCAGAGCCCATGTCTTTTCCCCCACACTTTTTTTTCTTATTAGTTCACATTGGTTGTACAAATTAATGGATTTCACTTTCTTTAGATTTGTATGTAATATTCTTTGATGATTTCGACTGTCATCCTCATCACCTTCTTTGTCCTGCCTTCACTCCTGGTTTCCTGTTTGGGGTGCTTCAATACATACAATATATGTCGACCCTGTTCGTTCCCCATTATCTGCCCTTACAGCCCAGCCCTTTCCCTCTTATTCCCTTCCTCTTGTCCAGTAATAGTTCCCTATTTCCTTTCTTTCCATCTTTTCTGGATTTCACATATTAGAAAGAATATGGAGCATTTGTCCCTTTGAATTTGTCTTATTTGGCTCAACATGATGACCTTCAGATGCACTCAAATGACAAAATTATTTAGTTTTCCATATAGTTGAATAATACCCCTATATACTTTTTTTTTATTCCTTCATCTGTTCATGGGCACCTAGGCTGCTTCTGTATCTTGGTTATTATGAGTTGTGCCCAGTAAATGCAGGAATATAGATATCCTTATAGGATGCTGACCTTAATACCTTAACACCTTTGCACACGTGTCAAAGAGAAGTCTAGGTGGTTTTTATTTATTTATTTATTTTTTTGAAGAATCTTTCCACTTCTTTCTTTAGTGGCTGTACAAATGTGCATTTCCACCAGCAGTGTAGATGGGTTCTTCTCTCCTACATCCTTTCCTTTGCTTGATGATAGCCATTCTGTCAGGAAAAGTGCACGTCTAAAAAGTGTGGTCACCCGTCTGCAGTGCTATTAGGCAGTGGCGGACCCTGTAGGACATGGGGACTTCTGCATTGGTGGTGTGGCCCTGAAGGAGTTATTGGAACCTTCGCACCCCTTCTTTTTCTCTTTGCTACCAGCCACCATGAGGCGAGCAACTTCCTCTGCCTTGTGCCGCGTGTTCCCCTCTGTGATGGTCTGTCTTGCTACAGGACCAAGGGTGGTGGGGCGATGAGCCATGAGTTGAAATCATGAACCAAAATAAGCCTTTCTTCCTTATGAGTTGCTTATCTCAGCTATTTTTCATAATGACAGAAAGCTGACTAATACGAAGTAAATTGCCAACATAAATTTGTACCATAAGAGCTATTCTTGGGGTTGTGTTTACATTCCAGATAGACTATAGGGAGAAGAAATAAGAGATGCGTACATAACCAAAAGGAATGCGCTATTGAAGACCAAGCAAGGCTGGATTTTGGTCAGTTTTGTCTAAATGGGAAGAGGATCTGTGGGCCAAGATGGGAATGCGGGATGGCGCTGCCATGCTCATTAATAGAAATACCGGCTCATGACAAAAGTCTCATTGCTGGAGCCACACAAGTGACATTGAGATGAGAACTCGGTGGTAAGGGGCTGTGAGTGGCAGGTTGGCTGTTGGAGATTTTATCCTGTTGACGATGGTAGGTAGTGGTGTTGTTTTCAGTGTTAGAGTTGGTGGTGTACTATTAATAATAATCTGCATCTATTCCACTGGGGACTCTATTCAAAAACTGTTTGTAGCACCCTACCTTGCACTGGAAGTACAGTATAGAAGTATACAAAACTGACAAAATCCCTGATCTTTTGGACTTGTATTCTTTTGAGAGACAGATAATGAAATAGGTAAATTCTTGTGCTAATGTTTATAGAAAACCACAAAGAGACTTGTGAGTGAGGAGGGAATGGAGAAGGGACAATATGAAAGCCTACTTCTGTGTGTATCAGTGTATTAGTGCATAAATTAGGTAAGTGATGGAATGCAGCCTGAATTCTTTTGGGTAGAAAGTGACATAATGAAAATCTAATTCATAATGGAACTTTGGGGACCAACTAGAGGGCAACTGCACCAGTCCAGTGTAGTTATCTCTGAGATGGACCTTGGAAGAAGGTCAAAGCAGGGTACAAAATCTTAACTCGTTGTTTTTCTGCCGCATGCCTTCTTTTAAGCCTAGAATGCAAGCATGCTTATAATGTGAAAGTGAAAGGACCCAATAGAGTGGCAGGTTTCTGATCTGAGACATTTGTCTTATTGACAGTGGTAGGTAGTGGTGTTGGTTGCAGTGTTAGAATTGAAGTGTAATAGCAATAATAATGTCTAATATTTATCATGCATCTGTTTGACTGGAGACTTTGTTCAGCAAATGTTTATAGCACTGTACCTTGTGCTGTGGCACAAATGTGTTCAAAACTAACAAAACTACAGTTCTAATTGATAAACTGTGACATAGAGGTAACAAGGGTAGCAGGTTTTGAGCTGTGGGTGGCTACTATGTTGAGAAGAATAAGGTATTTTCAATAAGAAAACTGGCAAATGTTTGTTGTGCAGTTTTGGTGATTTAAGAATTTCTAAAATTTTCAATATACTACCGAGACACAAAGTTTTCATGCATTTCATTTTCCTGTCAGAGTGTGTGTGTGTGTGTGTGTGTGTGTGTGTGTGTGTGAAAGAGAGAGAGAGAGAGAGAGAGAGAGAGAGAGAGAGAGAGAGAGAGAGAGCAATAGGCATCTCACTATGTTGTGTAGGTTAGACTTGAATTCCTAAACTGGTGACACTTCTGTCTGTGCCTCACAAACAGCTGGAATTTTGGTGTACTCCACCATTCCCAGCTGGAACTTTCTATGGAGCCATTATATGATAGCCTGAAATGTTTACATGTGCCTTTGACTTAATCCGTTGAAGTTTTTTATTTTATAAAAGAGAAACTTTTCTGACATTAATGAAGTATCTCTACAAGTGCTCATCCTTCACTTAAATCAAGTTTCTCCTTCCAGTGGTACAGGCTGTATCAGAGGTACTGGCGGCAGGCGCCATCACCAGGAGCCCTGACTATCTGCTGGTGTTCCCCTGCCTGGTGATCTCACGTGCTGCTGTCTTTTCCACTTGATACTCGAGCTGTCATCTACAATGTTTCCTTGCTCTTTCCAACCAGCTAGCTACTGCTTCCCATTTTTTAGAATTTACTGGTTCATAGGTTCTCAAAGATGCTAGTTTCACAGAATTTTGAGTTTGATTTGGTTTTTTTTCAAAACCACCCTAGAGTAGAATAAATGTGATAAAGTTCATTAGTGAATAGTGAGGTTCAGCAACTTCAGTCTTGGTTATTGTGATATCTGGAAATCACAAGCCCGAAGAAGGAGAAGGAGAAGGAGAAAAGGAGAAGGAGGAGAAGGAGAAGGAGAAGGAGAAGGAGAAGGAGAAGGAGAAGGAGAAGGAGGAGAAGAAGAAGACGACGACGACAGGGCTAACGATATAGCTAATCAACAGAGCATTTATCTAGTATGGCCAAGGAACTGGGTTCAATCTCCAGAACCACAAACAACCAAAAATCATATTTTGAAGTTATTCCTGATGGCCATAATTGCTCACAAATGGGATGTGTACACCTTGCCACCTGGCTTCTGAAGGCTTTTAAGTATAATGGATGTCATTGTTCTTCCTCTTTTTCCATGCTGGTTTTCAAATGACACTTGATATTTTTGTCATAGAACCACAGAAAGCCCGGTTTCACAAGGGTCTGATGTTGAGAGGAGTACAGTGTGATCTAATGTTGCAACTGAACTTCCTGGAGTTAGGAGCACTCACATTATTTGGCAGAAAGCATTGGAAGACTTGAAATACCCCTAGAGTCCCTGTGACTCCGTGGGCACCTGATACCTTGGCACATCATTTGGGAACCAGGGCACAGGATTGTTCTCTTGTCTCCCTTCTCCTCTTCTTAATCTGATGTCACTTCTTCACCATCTCCATTTTTCAGAAAATAGCTTTGAAGACAGCCGTGGCCTCCGTTTTCCTTTTCCTCATCTTTAAACTCCTCGAGCATAGGTGAGGTGCACCAGTCTGCCTCAGTCTTACACTGCACAGATGAGCCACTTTGGTATGTCGCTGCTCTGACTTCCAGCTTTACCCAAAGAAGATTTCCAGTTCTTATGCCACCTTATTTCTTCGGTGTTTGTAACCTTGGCCCAAGTTTGAAGAAATCATTGGATGGTCTTATAACTGGTATACTTTACTACCACCTCGTGTATGTGCCGGGCCTTGAGGAAGATGAATTTTTCTGTGCTTTTGCCATCTTAAAATACATTGTTGAAACTCCAGTGCAAGTCCGGGAGGATAATGCTATTACTATTATTTTTCCTGGTCACATGTGAGGAGCAGGTTGGCTGGATCACCAAGCACTGCAGCAGACAGAAAGATACCTGTAGGCGCAACTGGTATCCCCGCTCAAGCCTTATTTTCAGACAGGATCTCCCTCAGTTGCCCGGACTGCTCTTGAATTTGTGGTCCTTTTACCTCAAACTCCCAAGTAGTTGGAATTACAAGTATATATACTACAGTGCCCTACAACTATATTTTTATAAAAGTAACTTATTTTTTACACTTTGGCAATGGGGAAAGAGAAAAACTAACCCACTGCTGATGCTTAAATGTGTTAAGATTTTTTGTTTCACTTTAATTTGATTTTAATATTCTTTCTAAGCTTGTTAATTATTAGCATAATGCACATAAAATAAATGCATTAGAAAACTTACATTATGTATATTTTCATTTAATTATAGCTCTTTTGGACACCTTTAAAAATAATCCTTATCTTACACAATCCATGCATTAAACAAAAAAGTCAATACTGCCCCTCAAATATGTATAATTTTAATGTCTTATACCTTATTGGTTTATTTGTGGTGCTGGGGATTGCACGTAGGGCTTTCTGCATGCTGAGTACTATCTATACCACTGAGGAGCTATTCTCCTGGCATCGACAAATTTAATTAAAAATTATTCATATCACTGTCAAGGTAATAACCTGTCCATAGCTTAAAAGTCAAAAAACCTAAAAAGCCTTAACATAAAACAGCAGACTCTTACTCCCAGATTTTCTTACCAGATCCAACCATTCTGTCCTCAATTTTAACGACTTTGTGATATTCTGTCAAACAGTACAGTACAGTTGATGAACCTACTACCCATCTTATTTCTACTGAGCTATTGAGCTATTGATTAAAAGTAGTGGTTCTGCCAGATTGCTAATTGTGATAAAGTTCTATTCATAGTGTAACTAAACACACTGTGTTTGAAAACAGGGCTGCACTATCAGATGTACTTTGCCTTGCTAATTTCATAAGCCTAACTAATTGTAAGTTGCTTTGATCATAAATGGCCCTGGGCACATTATCAAGAATGACTTTATCATTAAACATTAACAGATCTCATTGTGCTTACCATTTACTTGTCAAAGCTAAAGCGTACCAAGCTTGGGGATTGGGCCGAAGACTTAATGAATCCTGTCACGTTTTGTGACTGCTTCAGCCGCATCTTTCCCTTCTTCCCACCTCTTCTTTTCCTCCTTCTTTTGTTTCTAAAGACAGGGTCTTGCTGTCTTTAAAAATAAAAGGCTGGCCTTGAACTCCTGGATCCAAGTGATCTTCTTGTCTTTTATTGTATTTATAATCACAGTTGTTAAGGCAGAGCAGGTAATTAGCCTGTTCTTGGTATCTTAACCACCGCTGGATGTTAACAGGCACATTGTCCAGCTATATGCAACTTTTCTTGCAAAAATATTAAGGTAATATTGAGGAGGTGTTTTCTGAAATTCTGACTCACAAGTGTATGGGTTGGTACCTGCTCTGTCACAGTATATTTGAAAACATTAATAGATTTTGAGAGCAGTACTAGATTCACGAATGAGTTGAGCAGAAAGAAGACGTAGCCCTCATTAACCCCTCTCCAGCCATCAGTTTTTCTTTTTATTACCATTTTGCATTAGTATGGTACCTTTGTTAAAATAGATGAACCATTGTTGCCACATTATTCCTAACTAAAATCCACTGGTTTTATAAGAGTTCACTCTGTGTTTTATATTTTGTGGATTTTGGCAGAAGTATGTACCAACTGTCCAGTATAGTATTGTAAGGAGTAGTTTCAGGACACTAAAAATCTTGTATCTTATCTATTTGTCCATGCTTCCTCCCACATCCTTCCGTAGCTGTGCCTTCTCCTACTGTCTACACAGTTTGGCCAGAGAACACCATAACTGAATCCTACAGGATGCTGCCTTCTGACTTGGCTTTTTTTTTCCCTTCACTTAGAAATATGCACTTGGAGATTTCTCCTTGTCCTCACTTGGCTTGACAAATATTGCTCTTTAGTGCTTAATGGTATTCTGTTGTCTGGATGCACAGGAGTTTACTTTTTGGTTCATATGCTGAAGGACATCTTGGTCACTTCCAGCTTTTGGCCATTGAGAATGAAGTTACCATAAACATCTGTGTGTGAGTTTTTCAGCTGCTTTGGGTAAATACCAAGGAACTTAATAGCTCGATTAAGAGTGTATTTAGTTTTACAAGACACTTTGAAACTGTTTTCCAAGGTGGCTGGTTTAGTCTACATCCCCCTGGCCACGAAAGGGAATTTCTCTTGCTCCTTGTCCCTGCCAGCGTCTTCCTCACTGGCATTGTTTTGCACAATTCTGCTGTGTGTTTAGGGAACTCATCATTATTTTAACTTGTGATATCTCAATGACATATGATCTGGAGCATCTTTTCATATGCCGTTCATATAACTTTGTTAAGATGTCTGTTAAGGCCTTCGGTCTATTTTTATATTTAGCAGTTTTCTTGTGATTGATTTTTTAAGAGTTCTTTATGTTTTCACTATTAGACTGATATGATTATCAGACAGATGTCTCATAACAATTTTATTACTATCTGTGGCTTATTTCATTTTTTGAGTGTCTTTCAAAGAGTAGACATTTTTAGTCTTAATAAATCCAACTTAAGCTTTTTTCATCTGTAGATTATGCTTTGTGTGTTGTATCTAAATAGACGCCAGTGTCCCTACCTCCTGTCCTTCATTGCCCTTTCTCTGGCACTATCTCCTGGGAGTTATGCACCATAGGTTTAGATCTAGATAGGGCATGGTGTGGGGTCTGGGTCTCCATTGTTGTGAGCCTCCTCACCATATTGTTGCATGTGTACATTCAGTTGCCCCGGCGTTGTTGAAGCGTTCCCTTTGTTCACTGAGCTGCGGTTGTTCCTTTGCCGAAGAAGACTTGATGATGTGCACGTGACTGTACTTCTAGGGTTCTCTGTTCTGTTAATAATATTCTTTCCAATAACTGTTGATTATTTCAAGTTAAAATAAAACTTGATAAGTGTCTCATTTTGGTTTGACTTACTTGACCCTTAGTGTCCTCACAAGTTTAGGAGAGGGGAGTGGGTAAAACAGATCATTCTTACTCATTCTTTCATTTTTATCTTGCAAAACAAGTTTATATTTAAGCATGCAGGCAGGATGATAATTTTTCCACAAAAAGTTTCCGGGTCTATTTCAACAGGCACAGGCCTGTGGGTCGGGCAGAGTGGCCGGTATCTATTAGACAGGAGTTCTGCTTATGCTCCTTGCATTTTATAATGGGAGAGTAAAGCTATCTCTCACTGATGAATAAGAAAGCACACTGTTCTGTCTTTGTGTGAAACAGAAATATCAATACTTGAGGCTTGTAGCTGCAATTAAAACATCGGATTTCCTAGCATGTAGCTTTCATGAAGAGACATTAGGCAATGTCTGGAAGCATCTTTTGTTGTCAGACTGGTAGCTACGGTGGGGATGGAGGTGTGGAAGTTACAAGCTTCTGGTGAACAGAAGACAGAGTGCTCCTGAATATCCTGTGATGCAGGGATTGTCGCCCCCAAGCCGAGCCAGGCCATTTTCTGGCCTGAATTGTTGGCGCTCCTGTTATAGAGAAGCAGACTTATTTATCTGTACATATGATTTCCCTCTTTATATTGGCTGCTAGATAAGCTAGACTTTTGGAGATTTGCCTTCTACATCTAACAATTGTGTGGAAACTTTAGATGTTTTGAGGTACTTTCACTTTTTTTCTGGTTTCATGATAGTCCCTATCATATTACATGTACTTGTTTAAGCTACTTAAACTCTTACTGTGGAACATGAACATGTAATTTTCCCTATATGTGAATATAGGTTGCTGGATTGTTGACCATACAATCTGGGTCTGGAAGCAAAGTTGACATTTAGTCCAACTTGGATGATTGCGCGTGCTTAATTAGGGCTCTGCTTCTAATGTCACTTCCAGGTCATCAACACGGGCTACTTCTCTGCTATACATGTGTTTCCTTGAGTTTATTTCATTTTCGTAGTGTATCTTTTTATTGTTAGTAGAAACAAAATGAACAACAAAAATACCCACTTGTGACATTGCTCAACCAGGGCTTATGCAGTGAGGGACAAACTCTGTGGTGGGTGACAGTCGCCCTGAGCTGGGGTGGACCTGTGGGCAGCTACACTCTGAGGTCCCTTTCACTACTCCCCTGCTCGCCTCACTCCATGTCCTTACCTGCCTCTCAGCTTGTCCCACAGGTGTTCTTGCATCTAGTAAATGTCTTCACAATTAATACGTTATTTCCTTTCACATTCTTAGCAAGACCACGGCTTCCCCTGCACTTGACCTAAGCTCTCCACTCCTCACACTGTCAGCATTTGTCAGCATTAACCTTTGGTTGTACGTTCAGATTCTCTCATTTTCTTCAAAAAAATTTAAATATTTCTCATGTTTAATAGGTTATATATGCATATGTAAAACTTGTGCATATTACATGCGGTATATAATAAAAATACATGGGTATATTATATAACTTATTTGTAGTATGTCTTATATATAATGTATAACTTAGTATACATCATATAAATAGTTTATAAATGTTATATGTATATTGTAAATGAATTATATTTTATATACATATGTAAAACTTGTATATATGTTTATGTAGCATATGTATGAAATGCATTTTAATCACATAGCCCTTTTTATTAATATTTATTTTGAGACAGGATCTTGTTAAATTGCTCAGACTGAACTCAAACTTTCAATCTTCTGCCTTAGCCTCGCAGAGTATTAGGGTTATAGGCGTGTGCCATCACACTAAATTTTAAAACACTTTTATAATAAGGGGAACTGAGAAGAGGATGTAAAGGCCTTCTAACGTACACACACACACACACACACACACACACACACACACATGTGCACGCGGTATGCAAGTGCTCTACCACTGAGCTACATATTTGGCCGTAAGAATTTTTAAAAATGAGTTTCAAATTCTAAAAATGTAAGGATTTATAAAATGGAAAATGAAGTAATAAGCTACAGAAATAACCATTATCTCATATTAACATTTAAGTTACCAATTACTGTTAACTAGATTAATGTAGTCCTAAGAAAACTCAACTGTCCTTAGTTGTTTTTTTTAATAAGCCATTCTTTAAAAAGACTACATAGAAATTCTCAAAAGGTTTCAAAATAATTATGTACATTAAGATTTATTACTCTCTTAAACTATTAAGTGACTTTAACTAATACAAACTGTTGTAAGATTGCACTATTAAAACCTACCCTGTTTGATGTGAAATTCCATAACCCTCACAGTGAGAAGATCCAGAGTTCAGTGAGTTGCTCATCCTATACATTGAAACCATGAGAAAGCTGATTTTTAGTGAAATAAAGTTTGAAAACTGACTTGCATTTATTTTAGCAGTGATCTATTTTTTTGGTATGTAATCATTTCTGTGTGGTCTTTCCAGTAGAGTCACAATAAGTATCTTTTCATACAAAGCTTTGTATAACAACCCTCTCCCAGTAATTTTCTTCTCCCAGTAATTTCTTAGAAATATTTTATTCCTTGAGGTGATAATGTTGGATTTAGAAGAGTGTAATTCTAAAATACTATAACATTGTCCTTTAGAATGCATGCAGCATGTAATTTGTAACAGTTTGGTCAAGTTAAATATTGTATCATTTACCTTCTCATGTCAAACCAAATGATTAAGAGAGGGCAGACATCTTGAATGTAGATTCCAGCCCAGATTTTTCATGTTTTCCAATGCTGCCTCACATTTCTCCTAAATCAAGAAGTAGTTTATGTAAATCTTATCTTCCTCTTCTGAGGGTGCAGGAGTGGGGGTGGGGGAGGCTGAACCTCAGTTGCCTATACCACAGGAACAGCTGTATGCTCTGAAGAATTGCCAAATACCAAAGCAACATTGGCTTAATCTCCTCCAAACCATGTTTTTGTGACTTACAGCATTTAAACTCTAGGTAGAGCTTTCTGTTTCAGCTGAAAGAAAAAAAGGAAAACCAGTCTCTTGAGATAACCAGAAGGGTCATCTCTAGGACTGAAGAAGGGGCTGCTTCTCTCTTCACTTCTGGTCTCACACCTGGTGAAGTATTGAGAAAGAGCAGTGTCAAAACAAGAGTCAGAGATGTGCCGGGCTCCTCCCTACCACCACCATCACTAGGAAGTTCTCAGAGGCTCTAGAAAATCATCAGTCTAATAACATTTCCCAAGTCAGCAGTAACCAGTGAAATCTCGGTGTCCAGTCTATGGCCTAGATGAACCCAGTGAGACCACAGGTAACATTACCAGCTTAGCAACTGGGTTAGCTCTGGTTTTCTGGGAGATTTTATAGATAAAAAAAATAATCAGAGCCTCTTTGAAAATGCTTGTCCTGGAATGTAGGGAGTAAAATCTTAGTTACTTAAGTACAGAAAATCTACACACATTCTTTCCAGCTCTATCACTTTCGAAAGGGATTTAAGCAAGTTGACAAAAGCCTGAACAACTTAAGGGATGGTTTGTGGAATTAAAAGGGTGGTTTTGGAGCATTGTTCTAGATTTTTCCTCTTTGGTTGCCAGGAGGAGACTCTTCTGACCCCTGGTGTTTTGACCTGTATTTTGGAAAAAGAAAGCAACTCTTTGGTGGAGTTTTTTCTTCAGTCTGTCTCATTTCTGGAAGTGCAGTAGGAAGAGAAGCAATCACAGTGTGTTTAAAAGCTTCTGTGTTGGTGCAAAAAGTACATCTCTTGTTTTGTGTTTTGGATCTAGAATGTTCCCTACAGGTCTCATGTATTTGGATGTTATGCATTGTCTTTGGAACTATGTGCTCTAGGGAGATTGGGGCCTAGTCTGAGGGATGGATTGTGGGAGTATAGACTGGAGCACAGGAGTGTTGTGGGGCCTTACCACACCTTCCACACTTGGGAGGGGTGGAACACTGAGGCCTATGAGGGCAGATCGCTGGGCAGATCGCTGGGCAGTCTTGAGTGGGAAAATACAGCTTTGAAGCTAAATATGCCAAGTTCCAGTGGTATCTTAGTGTTGTGGTTTGGGAATGTCCCCCCAGAAGTATCATGTGTTTGGATATTATGGGTTATCTATAGAACCTGTTCTGTTGAGAACGGGGACCTACTCTGGAGGAATGGATTGTGAGTGTGTGGTGGAGGACAGGCATGTTGCAGATCGGATATGTGAGTGGGATTTCAGGCATGAGGTGGGGGCTTACCACACCTTCCACCCTGGAAGGGGTGGAGCACTGAGGCTGGACCCAGAAGGGGCAGATCACTGGAATGGGTTCAGTTATCTAGCACCATATAAGCTGAGTGTGGTGGTTCACTCCTATAATCCCAGCACTCAGGAGGCTGAGGCAAGAGGACTGCTGTGTGCTTGAGGCCAGCCTTGGATACTTAGTGACTTTAGTACCCACCTGGACTACAGAGCAAGATTGTATTGGAAAAAAAAAAAAATGGAGGCCTCCTACCTCAGCCTCCCAAGTAACTGTGATTCCAGGAGTGTACCACCCCACCCAGCTATTTTTATAGTTTTTTTTGGGGGGAATCATGCTTTTAATATCCTAAGGCCTTCAATCAAGAATGAGTCACTCCTAACAGATTTTTTTTTTTTCCTATGAGAAAAAGTTCCAGGAGAAGTCGCCAGCCTCCTGTATTCTGCGAGTGTGGCGTGTTCACGGGAGTTGCCTGCCTGCTCGCATCTCCATGGCCATGTAGCTGAGTTTTTGCTAGGAGTGTTCCAGGGCTGTATTTGTATGTCAAATCTTTGTGGTCATGGTTATTTTTAACCACAACCATTTCTGTTTAAAATATACTTTTACTTGCTGTTTAAAAAATAGCATGGCAGCATTGCCATCCATGTTGTTCATTGCATGTAAGTCTGTCATTACTGACAGACTCGCTGGGGACACACTTCCCCCAGGGAGCCTGGTCATTTTTCTCTCTCCTGGCTGACTCACGCTGTTCTCTGGCCCTTCCTGCCAGCAGACTGAGGACACACGTGGTATCCACGGTGCAACCACGTTCACAGTCTCTACTTCATTGGCTCTGGTTTTCTGCTTCGATTTTATTAACCTCGTTATTGACCCTTTTGTCGTGAAGCAGTTTCTACCTTTTTCAGAAAATAATCTCTTCATTAGCATTGTTGGTAAAAAAGGACTTTGAAAATAACTATCACGTAGCGAAACGGTAGGAGCAAAGACCGTGGCACTGGAGTGAGCCGTGGCTTCAAACCACATTGAGTGGTGTGTGGAGTCCAGCTCCAGGCCTCACTAACTGCAGGGTAGCCTAGTCATTTAACCTCTTTGACCTCAGCTTACTCCTCTGTAAAGTGGGCATGATAATACCTTGATACAGAGTTTCTTCAAGGATTAAATGAAATGCTCAGCACATTATAAATGCTTAATAAAAAATAAGGTACAAATCATTGGTCTGTGTAGTTCATAACACTTAACAAGGTGTAGCCACTTTCTCCTTTTTCACTGGCCATAGATTTTATTTCCTTGTGTTCAGTTACCTTTGCACAACACAAGAATTTGCAAGGCCTCGTGAGAGTCTGCGTTGCTGGTCACCACATCATAGGAAGTGCCCTCGGGGTTTCATGTGCACTGCAGGGCCCAACATACATGAGCTCTGTATGTGGCAGGGGTGAGCAGGGCAGGCTGTGCCTGACCAGAAACCCAGCTGACTCAACATGCCACCGCTGTTTTCATTGCCTCATGTGTAATATATTTATTTAGTTCTCAATGATCCATATGATAACAGGAGGGGAAAACTAAATATACATAACAAGTGACAGTTTATTGATGGATGTGGTGCTCTGGATTGATACCCCCCACCCCCTGCCCGGTGTTTGCTTTCCTGTCTCCAGGACTACTGCCCTCAGATGGTAGCCACCGACTTATCCTCTGGACCCTTTTGGACCCTTTTGGGCCCTGGGGGCAAATTTTCCCACACTGTCTCTCCATCTCCCCAGTCTATAGAGCTCTTTCTCCGGAACTAGGGTTCTTGGTTAAAGCCCTTGCCTGGTAAGCTTAAAATCTGGGTTTAAAGTGGGTGTGGTGATGCATGCCTGAAATCCCAGCACTCAGGAGGACTGCCAGGTGAGGCCATCTTGGACTGAATAGAAAGTTCAGGATCAGCCTGGACTACAGAATAAGACCCTGCCTCAAAACAAACAACCAACCAACAACAACAACAAAAAAACCCCTAGAGTTTTCCATGTGTCATTCCTGTCAGAAAATTTTCTGAGGCTCCCTTCTGCAGCTACCCCCCCGGTTCTGTGGTGTGCATATGTAGAGGGCCTGGCACTGAGCCTTGTCAGTAGGGCGCACTCTCTCTCTCACCCCACTGGGGCTTCTAACACTGCAAAGACAATTTTTATGCAGTTGTTCACAACATGCTTTTATGTCTCTTCTCCGGTATTTTACTTTCAAACATTTAAACTTACAGAAAAGATGTCCTTTCCTTACTCTCCTTCATTCGCTAATATTTTGATACACTTGTTGCCCCATTCCTCCTCCCTTTACTGTTGTGGCTGAAGATGCAGGCTGCAGATGTCCGAACCCTTCTCTCCCCACACAGCTCCTGTGATGAGCGTGCTCTACCTGCCCGCAGTGCCATTAGCGCGTGTTCAAAGCCCAACTGTGTTCCCAAGGTTATGCGCAGACCAACTCAGGTTTCCCCTTTATCCTGGCTTTCTCTTTGATATGCAACAGTTCTGCCCCATACTTTCTCACTAACTAGGTATAGAAGTAACTAGGCCAGTCCTCCTCAGAAATTCCCTATTGGGGCTGGAGGAATGGCACAGCGGTTAAGGTGCTTGCCTAGCATATGTACAGCTGTGAGTTCGATTCCCCAGCACCACATTAGTTGGGCACACCTGTAATCCCAGCACCTGGGAGGCTGAGACAAGAAGATTGCTGTGAGTTCATGGCCAACCTGGACTGCATAGTGAGTTCAGAGTGAGACCCTGTGTTAAAAAGAAAAGAAAGAAATCCCATATTATGCTGGGTATGGTCGTGCGTTTAATCCCAGGACTCTGAGAGGCTGAGGCAGGAGGGTCACAAGTTTGAGCCCAGCCTTGGCAATTTAGTGAGATCTTGTCTTAAAAAATAAAAGAGATGGCTGGATATTTTGTGAAAGCCTTGGGCTCAACTCCCAGAGTGATACAGAGAGAGAGAAAGAGAGAGAAGCAGAGAGGGAGAGAGAAACCAACATTCTAGATTTGCTTGACCATCTTAATCTCCTCTATGTTTCCTGTAAACTTGATGTGAGCTCCAAAGGATACTGGCTCAACGCAGAGGAAGAAGCCTCAGGTGGGTTCACCCTTTCTTTCCCCTTCTCTACTTTCCGGCAAGAGGCGCCCTGCTGCGCCTGCAGCCTGCAGCCACCCCAGGCAGGGAGGAGGGTGGCTCTGAACACCTGTCTGAGCACTGTGTTGGGTGCCGACAGTCAGAGCCTGGGAGGCGGGGGCAGGGCACCCTTCCGCCACTTGGGAGCTTCGGTTCTTGCCTGGGAGCTGATCCTGAAGAGCGGGATAGGTAATGAAGCACCATGGGAACAAATCAAGTGTGAACTGTGATGTGTGTGAAGCAGGGCTCCTTCACCTGTGTGGGGCAGTAACCAGGTATAGCATCTTGAGGGGGAGAAGGAAGAAGACAGAGACGGGAGAAAGGGTCAGAGAGACGGAGACACACGGGTGTGAGTCCTGCGGCGCCAGGCCCTGACTCCCACGGCCTCCGCGCGAGTTCGTGTCTCCACGGGCTTGAGGAATAGGTCGCGAGGACGCGAGGCAGGTTGCGGAAGTAAGGGCTGAAAGATAGGGTAAAACTTCCGCTTGTCAGAAGGGGTACCAGGAAATGTGGGTTGTCCTCGTGGCTCGCTGTCTGGGGGCTTTAACTGGGTAAGGGGCTGTCCGAAGCGCCTGATTAGCCAACTGCCTGGTCTATAATCCTGTCTTCCTAGTAAATTCTTCGTTTTGGAGGGATCCTGTATCTCTGACTGCCTATAACCCCACTGCCTCGTCTCACACAGGACAGAGGGCGAGTTGGGGAAGCCTTTGGGTGGCAGCGCAGTGGTGACAAGGCTCTGCAAAAGCCCAAGGTATGGGCTGGTCGGGGCCCTGATGAGCTCCTCTCCAGGGGCCTGCACTCTCAGGGATTTTCCATTACCGTAATTCCTCATTTGTAAAGCACCATTTGAAGAA
The DNA here is from genome assembly GCA_004027205.1 of Ctenodactylus gundi. Taxonomy (NCBI): domain Eukaryota; kingdom Metazoa; phylum Chordata; class Mammalia; order Rodentia; family Ctenodactylidae; genus Ctenodactylus; species Ctenodactylus gundi. The sequence goes on from PVKB01002365.1 coordinate 207,622, forward strand.
GTGATCAGTTAGACACAGCCTTTTCTTTGAGTGGTGCTGAGAAGGTGGCTGATGAGAGAGTTCACACACTTACTACAGACCAGTCCTAACGTCCATCTCATTCATTTACAGATCAAGTTTAAAAGTCATCTCCCCTTCAGAAACTTGAGCCTATGAGAATGGTGGAGAGGTGGGGAGTGCTGTTTTGGATCAAAGAAAGTACTCGCTTCCCCTTTATTTTGGGAACTACAGCTCACTAATTTCAGAAAGAGGTGTGGCTGTCCTTCTGAGGTCTCATACCCAGCAATGAAATGATAAACAAGGCCGGGTTCCCAGGCCTGCAGGATGGCACGCTGATGTCCAGGCTAGGTTCAGGCATGCATGTGGAAGTTTCTTAGTGCGGTTCCTCTCCAGCTTTAAGTCAGTTTCTCTCCTCTGAAATTCTAGGAATCGGCCCAGATCTAGCAGTCTACAATGAGCAGTACCATGCCCCCAACTGGACCTCAAAATATTATTATTTTTTTTTTACTAAGTCCAGAAAACCTATGGGCCAGAAACTACTGCTGCCTAGGACCTTCTAATGTAAACCATAACAGATTCTGGTTTTGAGGTATAGATTTAACCTTAAGGCAAGTTACCTAAACCAAATTTTCAAAATCTCCTTGGTCTCCAGAGTGCCTAGAGTTAGTTGAATGAATGAATGGATGGATGAATGAATGGATGAATGAAAGAGTTTAGTGTTTAGGTTCATGGTGGTGCCATTCTGCATTGGCTGACAAGAGCTGCCTCTCACCGTGATGGCTCCTCCTCCGTAGTCCTATGCACAGCCAGGCTTTATGGATGTTGTCCTTGTGCCATGTGGTCTCCCTCCGTTCTTGGTGTCCTAGTTCAGATGTCTTATTAACCAGCTGGATGGTCCTACAAGCATCTTCTCTCCCATACCAGTGTCTCTTTTGTTTCTAGTCTTAGGGAAGATCACTTTCCAGGACCTCAAGCTACGTTCACTTGGAGCCAACTTGATCTGCTTTCGCAGCTTCAAATCTCCTTACTTTCATTGTGCACACTGCAGATGGAAAGTGTCGCTTGTCTTCAGGGCATAAAAATCAAGTTGTCCGCATTGCACCTAACACATGCCTCTTCCTCCACATCTGGCTTCATCCCTTCCCCATCCACTTCTTGACTGAGGGGTTTAATGTTGAACTGGTTCTACGAAGGGGCCATGTTACTTTGTGATTAATACAGTACAGGTTAAGTTCTTTCTTCCTGGAATCCTTTCATTGACTTTGCCACTTGGCTGACATTCCTCCCATCTGGACACATGGAGTGTTTCCATCAGGAACCTCCCTGTTGGCCTCCTTTTCTTCTTGCCTGGGTTGGATGTCTTTTCTTAGGTCTTGTACAGCCTCTGCCACTGACTTTCCACATTGTATCATAATTCCCATTTGTACATCCTCACCATGAAGATGCAAACAAACATGTTTGGAAATTGTTTGGATGATGGAAAACTAGTGCTCGGTAAATAATTTTTGAATGAACGAACAAATCAATGATCAAGACAACTCATTTGTGAACAGTGTCCATACTTGAGTATTGATCTATGTGTGAGAGAGAATAAAAGTGTATTGCTTTACATTTCTTTAATGGAGAGATTTTTAGTAGCTTGAAGCTTGTTCTGGAATGGTAAAATAGTATCATTGCTTTTATATTTCAACAGGAAATATGGGATGTATAAAATCAAAAAGGAAAGACAATCTGAATGACGATGGAATAGATTTGAAGACTCCACCAGTACGTAATACTGACCGAACTATTTATGTGAGAGATCCAACGTCCAATAAACAGCAAAGGACAGTAAGTAGATAGTCTCAGGGGAGAATTCCCACAGCAGGATCAAAGCATGGCTACATCAGTTAAACCCCAATCTGAAATATGCATGCAAAAAAAAAAAAATCACACCAACTATTTACCTGGGCCTCAAATAATTTGCTTTGTAACTTTGACGAACAAGTGAACATTTTAGGGTAAGCAAGCTACTTAGTGGGCAGTTAACAGGCCTTTGGACACATTCTTATGTGTAGGAAAATGATCTTGTTACTGATGCAAAGGTATACATAGGCTGTGTGACTTAGAACAGGAAGTGAGATTAGCACCATGGTCTGGAAGCAAAAGGAAATGCTAGATTCGCATCAGAAACTGAAATTGGTGCTAGATATCTCTGCATTTCTCACACCTTATCCTAGCTTTTTGTCTATTCAAATGCTAACTGATGAAGCTGTCGTGTATTTATTATAGGGAATGAAATTATTAAGAAAAAAGTACCTGTGCATCTGCCTTCTAACCGTAGATTGCTCTCTGTGCTAGAGATTTTATGAGAGATGTGCTGTCTAATGAATTTGGGAAATGCTGGCCAGGAAAGAGCTGGGATCCTATTTCAAGGAAAGGAGGAACTTAAGAGCCTTGGATACTTGCAACCTCGAATCCAATTTGTTTCAGACCTTTTATCTATCTATCTATCTATCTATCTATCTATCTATCTATCTATATTCTCTCACTGTATGCATTTCTATGTTAGCTCAAATGCCTTTATTAAGAGTTGTCATAGTTTCTCTAGTCCTATATATTTTTAAATACTTCAGCATTTTAGAGATAGATTCTTATTATCCAGCTCTTCTGTGAGCCCTCCCGCAGCCTGTCCCATTATCCTGAAAAAAGAATATCTTCTGAATGTCACCACTGAGAGTGATGTCACAGTTAGTTAAAAAGAAGTGGAAATAAAGAGTGATTATGTTAAATAATACTAGTAACATACAGAATGTTTTGGGGTAGATAAATTAACATTGTAATATGTAAAAATGTACATAGGAAATGTATCTACTCCAACTGTACAAAATTAAGAGCTTTAATAATATAATGTTGACAAATACATATTAATATGAAGACTTAAGACATATGACAGAAGGATGTGTAGATATAGAACTAAATATTATAAACATACGACTAATAGAAAGAATAATAAGATGAATTATAGCCAAAGAATTCTTCTGGTAGATTTCAAAGTTCTTGTGAAAAGGACCAGTCAGTTTCTGGTACCAAATGTTATAGATTTTATGTTTTGAGACACAAGTATCTGTTTTGGGGTTTTTTGTGGCTTTTTTGATTTATTTTATTTTTAAAATCATAAATGAAGATTTCTTTATTCAGAAAAAGCATAGGACACTAGTACAAAATTGTACACTGTTTTCTCCTCTTGTTTAGAGTCAAGGAGATTAAAAATCAAGTCAAAAAGCAGAAGTAGTAAGCATGTTTGACATCTTTCAATTCCCTCATGTACACCATAAGTGTTTTGGTTTGTACCTTCTGTGGTCACAGATGCCCTTGCCTCATGAGCCAGTTAGTTTGGCCTCAGTCCACAGCCATAAATAACCCTCTTGACCCCCACCAGATGTGCCAGGTGTATGTCGAGAATTGATTGTGAGGGGAGTCTCATGAAATGCTGATGGGGAATTGACACAAATCCAGCAACACTCTAGGAAAAGCTATTTTAAGGAAAGGTCTAGAGCGATGGTATAAGAGTCATATACGTATGTCTTGATCTTACAAAAAGTACCTTAAAATCGGCTGGCTGTGGAGGTGTATACCTGTGGTCCCAGCTATTTGGGAAGCTGACCAAAGAGGATCACTTGAGTTCATGAGTTCAAGTTTAGCCTCAGAAACACAATGAGGTCCTAAATAAAAAGGGAAAAAAAGGGGATTAAAATGTTTGTAAATTAAGGTCTCTAAATTTTCAAATCTGCTTGCTGTTTTCATAATTATTCAATAAATTTATCTGCTAATTATTTTCTCTAAATGATGTAAAGTAGGTCATATTTCCTAATTATGTATATTTACATAATCAAAAAAATTAAAAATCAACATAGAATTTCTTAAAATAAGTTTTACAAGATAGTATTGACCCTTAGATTTTCTGATCTTAAATATAATGTTATCTCCTCCTCACTGAATAAGAAAGAGCTTGTTATGGGTGACTTTTAATTTTAAATTTCTTTACAAATCATTTTGATTCCATTCCATGAAATCACTTTCATCAAGGAAATAGCAAAGTTCCATGATGGGTGGATTAGGCCCCTGACCACACTGTCCGTAGATGAGGCCAGTAGGCCTTGCACAGCCTCACTGTGGCACTGAGGGAAGGGTGGATTTAGAAAGTAATCGAGGTGGCCTGTTGTGCCATCATGCCCTTCCCAACACCTCACCTCCAGCTTCAATAGCGGGATGCCATCTGTCCCCGTGCTTGAATCTGGGTCAGCCCAAGAAAGCCTGGATCACCTGGGAGCTGCTCTCAGCTGCTAATGACAGCCCTGGTCACATGTACTTAAACAAGCCCAGGAAACAATTGCTCACGTAGCACTTTTGCAGTCACCGGAACCCGGCCGCTGTCTTTCCCTCTGCTGTCCGTGGTGTTTGGCCTTCATGGCTGCTGAGACTCCAGCCTTCACCTGTGGCCAGGCTGAAAGAAGGAAGCAGGAGGAAACTCAGACCTCGGCAAACCTTGCACAACCTTGAGCCTGTTGACGCTTCCTCCCATCCACCCAGGAGCTGGGAAGCTTGGAAGCAGCCGCTGAGCAGGGCACGTCGCCACCCCAGCGCTCTATTGTACTATTACAGTTTCTGTAAGCAACTGAGGGGAAGGATGGCAATGGAGTGGGCATGTGGTAACCACCTCCCAGAACCCATTCAGCCCCTGCCAGCGCAGGCAAATGACTGCTTTGGAAAGGAGGAGCGAGTGTCACTGGACTGCGTAGGTCAGCATTTCCTTGCAGGACTGCTTTTTTTCAGCTTACTAAATTAGCAAATCCAAACCTACTTGCCACGACTCGAAGAATGATAACATGAACATGAGTAGAAAAAGCTAAGCATAGATTTCTTTTTTCTAATAAATATTCTCTCGTAGGTTCCAGAGTCTCAGCTTTTACCAGGACAGAGGTTTCAAACTAAAGGTATGTTTTCTTAGCAGCATACTTAAGGTTTTTCTTTTCCTATTAGAATCTCTATAAAGTAGCGCTCAAGATGTTATTAATGTTTTATTGTGGGAAAACATGTAACATAGAAATCAACTATTAACCATTTTTTTAAGTATCAAATTCAGCAGCATTAAGTATCCTCACGTGCATAACCATCACTGCCATACATCCTAGAACTTTGTCATCTTTCCAAACTGGAATTCTGTGCTCGTCAAACATGAATTCCTCATTTTCCACTTCGCTGGCTGCTCCCGGGAACCACCATTGTGCTTTCTAGAGTCTCAATGAACTTGATTATTCGAAGTGCAACATATGAATGGACACTGGCGTATAGTAACTTAGCATAATGCACACAAGGCTTGTTTGTGTTGTAGCATGTGTCCTGGCTGCATTTCTGTTTAAGGCTGACTGATGTTCCATTGTGCGGATGAGCAACAGCTTGTTTGTCCATTCATCCATCGTTGGACACTTGGTGGCTCCCAGCTCTTGGTATTGCAAAAGATGCTGCAAGCATCATTTTTTAAAGATGGAGTTGGAATGATATCTCTGGTTAATGTGTAATAATAAATATGGTGCACAGTGTGTCCAACATGGCACTTCGTAGACCTCAGGCCCCTTGGACCTCCCATAAGAATCCATGTCTGCATCTCCCTTGCTCCTCTCTCTGATGCTGCCTCCCTTCCTTTGTACCCTCTGAGGTGTTTTTTTTTTTTTTTAACACTTCTGCTGCTGGAATGTTAAAAGTTTTTGCTTATGTTCTTCATTTTTAGATCCGGAGGAGCAAGGGGACATTGTAGTAGCTTTATACCCTTATGATGGCATCCACCCAGATGACTTGTCTTTCAAGAAAGGAGAGAAGATGAAAGTCCTGGAAGAGTAAGTGTGCCGAGGCAATTGCATCAGTGCTGCCTGTCCTCGGGCCATTGGCTCCTGTAGGCTGCTTCCTTATTTTGCTGCTTGAGCCAGAGTGACACCCCATCCTGCTTCTTGCCATGAACACGAAGCCCCCCCCCACCCCAACTCTTCCATTTGCCTGCAAACTTCAGCAGTGGAAGGAGTAGGACTCAGAGATACTTGGCCCTTGTCAGTCCACAGAAGCACAGGGCAGCACAAAGAATAAAGAATTCTAAGTCTTTTAATTCTAGCTTGCTTTTCCTACTAATTTTGTATGACATGTCATTCTGATCTACTATACAATGCTGGAGGAGGGATGCTTTTTTTAAGCAATGGTTGCAAGCAGTGCTGCTTTCAGGTTGAGCATGAATTTGAACCTAAAGTTGACCTTTCCTCTTGAGAGCCGTAGACCTGTACAAGTCTGTAACTTAGTATCTTCCCTGGTGAAAAGGGAATGATGGTATCTGTATCATTGGGTTGTTTCAAGCATGACATTTCACAAGTGAAGATGTTAGTGGTGGGTGCTAAAATCCACATATGCTGAGTCCCTTTGATAAAATAGTGCAGTGTTTGCATATGACCTCTGTACATACTCCTGTTTACTTTAAATCATCTCTAGGTTGCTTATAACACCTAGGACAATATAGACGCTGTATAAATAATCCTATGCTATGTTGTTTAGGGAATAGTGAGAAAGGGAAAAGTTTATTTTTGTACAATATAGAGATAATTTTTAAAGAAGTATCAGTCTGAGTTGATTGAATTTGAGGATGTACAACCCTTGGCTACAGAGATCTGACTGTATATATAATATTATGTTGGCAAAGACTAGGCCACAGCTGAGTGAGTGCTTGTTGGCATTGTCCTTCACGTGGCACAGACAAGGAGCCTTTGTGCATGGGCATTTGAAAGGGAACACAACTGAGGCTTGCAGGGACTCCTTCTGTACCTCCCCCTTCTCCAGGGACCTTGCTGCTTCTCCGAGTCCTGGGCTGGCCTCCATTCCTGCCGTCCCTCTGGTTTAAGGCTGTGGCTTGGTGACGAGGCTTACCTGCGTAAAGTTGCCTTATGATTGTGTCTTTCACTCACGGTGTCCATCTCTGTGGAAACTAGTTGTTTCAATAAAGGAGTTTATGACACATGAACTGTGGCTTTCTATTCCCTCAAACTCTGTTTTTATTAGGGTCCCAAAGAATTTTATAGCTATCCTGATGGAAATGGCAAATGTTTTGCTTCTGCAAGATGAGAATCATTCTTACCAGCTGTTGTTTTATGCAGCACTGAGCACTGTGACCCACAGTTCTCCTTTGCTTCTATCCATAAGCATTTTTTTTTTTTTTGTAATGGAAAGGGGCGTGAGTTTTTCCTCTGACCTCTGATCCCAGGAATTTCTCCACCTTGCCTCACCCTGCAGAACAAGAAAACTTTAAGACAGCTGCCATTGTAGCTCTCGAGTCTGCGATGTATATATACACTTTTCGATGTGTGTTTATATTACAGGCATGGAGAGTGGTGGAAAGCTAAGTCCCTTTCAACAAAGAGAGAAGGCTTCATCCCCAGCAACTATGTGGCCAAGGTCAACACGTTGGAGACAGAAGAGTGAGTCCTTACGCTTTGTCATCTCTGACGATGGTGTTCACTGTACTGTGCTTATTTACTTTTTTCCTTTCATTTTCTGGAACATAAGACCTATGAAATGTTAAAATGTCTTTGTAGGTGGTTTTTCAAGGATATAACCAGGAAAGATGCGGAGCGACAGCTCTTGGCACCAGGGAACAGCGCGGGAGCTTTTCTCATCAGAGAAAGTGAAACGTTAAAAGGTGATATGAGATCCCCCATTAAAACCCTAACTAGGAAACTGCTTTTTCAGAACTGTCCAAAAACTACAAAAAATGATATAGTAGATTTTAGTATTCACCGTTTTATGTTTTGATAACATAAACCAAACTCTGATGATTCATTTTCCACTGAGAAGAAACATGGAAAGCCACTGTCATTCCCTGCATCATTCCATACCGGGCTTTACATTTGCTGGGCTTCTTGCGTGATTAATATTTAGAGTTTCTGAGTTTCTTAAGAGAAAGAGAATCAAAGTAACTCTTCTCCTCAGATGAATAATTTCAAAAACTATCACAAAGAAGAAAAATGGTATGTTTGGCAATGTTAGCAGCACACAAAATGTTAGCTTCATTTCTGAACTAGAAATTTTATAGGATTTCTAAAGTCATACATTATATACTTGTTTAATTTATACATCTTCATGGCAGAGTGTGAACCATCATGTTGTGTAGTGTGGACTTCATCTGTAAAATACAAACATATGCCTTCTTTATGCTGTTTCCCACAGGAAGCTTCTCCTTGTCTGTCCGAGATTATGACCCTGTTCATGGTGATGTTATTAAGCACTACAAGATTAGAAGTCTGGACAACGGAGGCTATTACATCTCTCCACGAATCACTTTCCCCTGCATCAGTGACATGATCAAGCATTACCAAAGTAAGTAAAAATGGAAGCTTGAACAAGGCAGGGAATGTTTTTGTGATAAGTATGAGGTTTCAAATACTATTTTTCTACTAATACTTTTAGATCATATTTCTTTTAGAAAGCTAGTAGGTTATATTCTGCAATTGATTCTAAATTTAACTATGATCAAACAAATGATGATCCTTGACTTATGATGAAGCTATAGCTCAACAAACCTATTATGAATTGAAAATATTTTAAATTGAAAATGCATTTACTATACCTAGTCTACCAAATATCAGCGCTTCCCATATCATGCCTCGGATATGCCCAGAGTAGTTTGTGTTTCTGTGTGTATTTGTATGTGTGTGTGTTGTGTGTAAAATAAAAGTATAGTCTTGATAAAGGAAAACAAATAATACCACTAACATAATAACAAGTGGAAAGTCAGTGTTGCTTATCTTTGGAGCTGCTTTTGAGCCCTTTCAGGCCAGCACCCATGACCTTTAGCTGTGCTTCTTGTGTTGACCTCAGGGGTTTTGGTTACTGATGGTTGCTGATTCTTTCCGCCACCATGTTATAAAAGCATATGCATTGCTTGCTTGTAGGCTTGCATAGGTCCCAAAATGTGGAGAGAGCAAGGGACCTCGGATTTTGTGAACCCCTCCCTGCCCTGTCATCCTCATTCATTTGTGTATCTGCCCCATGTGTGAGGACCTCCGGTGCTCTAGCCAGGTTCCAATCAGGAGGCCAGAGGTAACATGGCAGGCATGGCACTGTCCCCACCATCTTACCCTGTGGTGCTCGGAAATCACATTCTGTTGAGTATGTTAACCCGTTAGCCTTTAGGTGTCTGTTTGCTTTGTTGTTCTGTTTTTTTTTTAAGTTGATGATGTTAATGGGTAAAATCAAATGTTTCAAATTGTCTGTATGAACTTTGCAGTGAAGTATTTCAGGTTGTCGTCTATGGCAGTTGAATACTGTAAGACTGAGAGTTCAGGCTTTCCTTTATGGATATTGGTAAAATGCAAAGTATGCAAGTATGCAAAAACTATCCATACCTATAGGTTCTATACCTGAAAATCCAAACAAGGACCAAAAATATTTAAGGAAAGTATCTGTATTGCATACACACAGACTTTTTCCTCTTTTTCATTCCCTAAATAAGAGCAGTGCAACATTTATATAGCATTTATATTGCATTAGGTGTTACATGAAATCTAGAAGATGACTTGAAGCATATAGGAGGATTTGTACAGGTTAAATGCATATTCTGTGTCATTTTATGGCCTGAACATCTATGGATTTTGGTTCCAAGACGGGTCCCAGAACCATCCCCCATGGATGCAGACTGTATTTCTTTCCACTGCTTAACCTTGGTTTTCTTTTTCAAATTAGAGCAGGCAGATGGCTTGTGCAGAAGATTAGAGAAGGCGTGTATTAGTCCCAAACCACAGAAGCCATGGGACAAAGACGCCTGGGAGATTCCCCGGGAATCCATTAAGTTGGTGAAAAGGCTCGGCGCGGGACAGTTTGGGGAAGTCTGGATGGGTGAGTGTGTTCTCTGGGGCCTCTGTGCTATTCTAGAGTCAGTGCTGAAGAAAGGCTCAAGCCAGTTTATTTCAGCTGCAGTGCCAGACTCTAAATTGTGTCAAAAGCATCACTTCTCTTGCCTTCCTCTGTTCATTTAGAGCCATAAATTGGTCTGCAAAATCTATTTGCTTCAATTCTTGCTTTTCCTTTTGACTTTATAATTCTTTTAATGCATGTGAGGCAAGGAGTGGTGGGTATTTCTGTAGAGTATTTTGTTCACTCTTTCATTGTTCTTTCATCCTAAGATTCAGTGGATGCCCATCTGAGGCACAGGAAATCTACTCCCATCTCAGGGAAGGCTACACTTGGGTTTAGAAACCATGGGCTTTGAAGGACACTTTCAGTTACTGTAATGTGAGTCACCAAGGAAGCAACTAAAGATTCTCAAAAGTCCCGTCATTAATGAATTCCTTCTTAGCACAAAGTGTCATCTTCTCCAGGTGGCAGACAGGACACAAAATTACAGCAATAGCTTTCTGCAGGTCCTTTTTCAGCCTGCCTTTCTTAAAGTTTTTATAGCGAGTGTGAATTTTTTCATAATTAAAATGTAAAAGAATATTTAAAGCCTGATGTGCTCTCTTATATTTCTAATGGAAAAATGCAGTTACTTGTGGAAAGAGTAGCTTGGGAGTCACACGCGTCTTCCAGTTCTGGGTGAGTGAAAGTAGAAGTGATTTCCAGGTGGGCGAGGAAGCCAGTCACTCCAGTAGTCCAGCCACACCTAAGCAGAAACCAAGGACTTCCGGCCCAGCACTGCCATCCAGAAAGTCATCCGGGAGGTATTTCTCTCTAAAGCCAGGCCCTGTGGTCACAGCTTTTTGCTTTTTGTCCTGGTGGTACCTTGATGGCTTAAGTGCCTTCTCAACATAGCAAGCACTGACTAGCCTGTAACTAACACTTACTGCACTCTAAGTCTGAATTCACAAAATGTGCAGAATTCAGGTGTTCCATTATTATTTCACACTGCAGTGTTTGGTTTTGGTTGTCTTATCTCAGAATCAACTGGCAGTGTACCTGAGGTACTCTTGTTTCCACGCCTGTCAGTGAATCCGTGGGCACAAGTGCTCACTGTGCATGAGGTCTCCCCCGAGACATGCTCTGCTGTTTACATCATGTTATTGGCCCCTTTGTTTCTCTCTTATGAAAACATCATAAAATTAACATAACATAAAATTAATCACTTTCAAGTGAACAGTGGCATTTAATACATGCTGAATGGCTACCGCCTCTTTCTAGTTCCAAGATATTTTTATCACTCTGAAAGAAAACACCATACCCATTCACTGACCAGTGTACGCCCCGCTCCCCTCGGCCCCTGGCAACGCCATTCTCCTGTGTTTACCATCTGCATGAATTTGACTGTTGTAGGTGACTCATTTAAGTGGAGTCATAAAATATTTGTTCTTTTGTGTCTTTAGTTTCTTTCACGTGAACTGCTCTCCTGCCATGCATGCTGTAGCATGGACCAGTTTCCTTCTTTTCTGTGACTGGGTGACTTTCCATCTCATGCATATACTGCAGCATGCTTATCTGTTTATCTACCAATGTGCTTTCTCATTTTCGCTTTTTGGCTATTATGAATAAGGCATCTGTGTGTGTTTGTGTCTATGTTATCATGCAAACACATACTTTCATAATTTTATTTCTCTGATATCTACTAGCAGTGCAAATACTGGATCATGTGCATATCTGGGTTGAACTTTATGAGGAACTGCAAAGCTATAAATTTATTAATAACTCCCTTAAATTTATTAATTGCTCATTTAATAAAAAATAACTTGCTTCCCCCCACTCCCTCGAAATCTTAGCATTTATGTATTTATTCCTTGTTTCTTTTTCCAAATCCATAAAATTGGGGCAGGAAGAGTAGAATGCACAATGTATTTCAGCAGTTAATACTGTGTTCTATTTTTTAAATTTTTTTTTGTCTTTTTCTGTGTTTAGTTGTAGTCTCTGGATGCTATATTTAGATGGATTTTTTTTCCTCTAATTTCAGTCATGAAACCAACTATAAATCATGCAGTTAGGCCCCCTACAAATATTACCAGCAAGATGATTTGTGTAGTACTCAGAAAGAAACATAGACCAGTTTACTGGAGTGTACTATAAGACAGTCACTCCCGAGTAAGTGATGGTTTGGGATTTCATCCCAACCTCCCTATGTTTAGCTGTGAAGACAGGATAAAAGCACAAAAGAGAGAGAATCAACCAAGTAATTCAAATCCTGTTGCTTGAATGGATTGCAAATGTACAAATTTATCACAGTTAATGCTGTCTTTTTAAAAAAATGGGTGTGGGGCTAGAGGAATAGCAGCAGTTAGAGTGCTTTCGTAGCAAGCGCAGAGAGCTCAGTTTGATTCCCTAGCACCACATAAGCCAAGAGTGGTGGCACACGCCTGTAATCCTAGATTCAGGAGGCTGAAGCCGGAGGATTACTGTGAGTCAAGGCCAGTGGGGCCACATAGTAAGTATGGGATAAGCCTGGACCCTAACCCTGCTTCAAAAAAAAAAAAAAAAAAAAAATGGAGGTGCCCAGCATCAGAAATACTGTGATCAGCTGTATGGCCAGGGCAGCTGCAAGGGGGGCCTGGCAAGGGCAAGGTTGACTATTTCATGCTTGCCTGTACCCAACTCAGCAGCAACAAGGGTTAGTGGGCCAAAGGGTATGACAGTGAAACAGTACAGGGGTGGCCTCAGAGCTAGCCTGGGGGGCTCTGTCCCGAGAGTCCCGGATGGGCTGCCTGGAGCTCAGCCACGGCCCTTTCTCGGACTGAGAGACCCTTTGTGCCTCTGCTCATGGGCAATGAGTTGCCCGCTCACTTCTCACGCTGTCCTGCTCACAGGCGTCCACCGGGCTGCGTGCCTGATGGCTGCACCTCAGGTTTACGTAAGTTTTATTTCGCATGTGCCCAGGTGGTACCTGGGAGAACCTGAGGTTTAGAAAAGAGGAAAATGGGGCATTGGAGAACATACAGTTGTTCCATCCAGAACACTACTTTTTATTTAAAGCGTCTGAAAGAGGATAAAAATCTTGTGAAAATATATCACTTGAATGGAGTACCTAGTAATGCTTTTTAAATTGTGATAGTAATAGACCAGATGTGAAATTCATGTCTTAATTGACAGTCCAATAATATTAATGACATCCACATTATGGTGAACCGACCTCCAGAATTTCTGTTCATTTTATAAAACTGCGATTCTGTAGCATTAAACACCAGCTCTCCACTGGCCTCCCCTCCTCCCGTATTTATTCCACTTTCTGTCTCCATGATCCTGCCACCCTAGGAACCTCAACTAGGTGGGACCATGTAGGACAGAGCTTGCCAGCTCAGCACAGTGGCCAGATGATTCCTGTTTCAGTATTAGTCGTCTTAGCTTTCTGACCCGTGCTGCTGACCTGGGTACAAGGAAGTGTTCAGGGAAGCTGCCCCTGCTCCGACCGGTTCATTTCGTGGAGCATAGTGTTTTCAAAGTTCATCATATTATAGCACAAGTCAGAACCACTTTCCTTTTTAAAGGCAAATAATATGTCTTGATATGCATATATCACATTTTGTTCATCTGATCTTTTGACAGCAGACCCTTGGGTTGCTTCTACATTTTAGCTGAACCGTGAATAATGCTTCTATGAATGAGGATGCAGGGGCATCTCTTCAAGTCTCTGCCTCTGCATAGCGAGGGCAGATACAGTGCTGTCCACAGCGGTTGCAGCAGGTTACATTCCCACTGGCAGTGTGCAAGGACCCGAACTCCACACGTCCTTGAAACTGCTGGTTATTTTCTGTGGCGTGTGTGTGTGTGTGTGTGTGTGTGTGTGTGTGTGTGTGTACATGCTTGGTATTTTATAAGACATAAGGTAATATGTTGTTGTGATTTTGATTTTCATTTTTGTAATGATTAGTGATGTTAAGGAGCTGTTCACATCCTTTCTGGTCAATTTTGTATCTGCCTAAGAGAACTGTATGTTCAAGGTTTTTGCCTATTTTTAAAAGTCATCTTGTCTGTTTCAATTTCCACAAATATTCTAAAAACTAAAGGCCATAGACCTCATGTGAAATAGGGTTATAAGAGAACCAAACTTGTTGATGGTGTAATCATTAAGTGGCATTATGCGGGTAAGCACTTCATCCAGGAGACAGCATTCAAAGAACAAAATCACATTGGAGCACTTGCCAGGGAAGAACAAGGCCCTGGGTTACATCCCCCAGCACCACATAATAGATGGGCATGTTGGTGCACACTTATAAACCTGAACTCCTGAAGCTGAGGCAGGAGTTTGAGGTCAGTGTGGGATACATAGAGAATTTAGGACCATCCTTGGCTACCAGACTACAGAGAGGACCTTGCCTCCAAAAAATAAATAAATAAATAAAATCATGGTAGCATTAGTGTAAAAACCACAAAGTAAGTGGGAAAAATTACCCAGAATTTCTCCATTAAAGAAAGGTTGAGCTAGGCTGGTAGCATAGACCTATACTTCCAGCACTACTGGAGGCTGAAGCAAGAGAATCACAAGTTCTAACCTAGCCTGGGCAACATAGGAACTTAACAAGACTTTATTTCAAAATAAAAAATAAAGAAATGAGCTGGAAATATAGTTCAATGTGAAGATTCTGGACTTGATCTCCCCACACACATGTTGATTGTTTAAAATTTTGTTTTAGTTTGAGATTGTGAGTTCAAATGTAATTATTAAAAAAGATGCAGAATTAAAACTTATGCTCATATAAAAACTTATACATGAATGCTAATAACAGCATTGTTTGTAATAGAAAGTGTAAATGACCCAAATATTTACCAAAAAAATGGATAAACAGAATTTAGTATACCCATACAGTGCAGGATCTGGCAATATAAAAAACTAAGAACTGACACAGTACAACATGGATGACATTTTCCCTCATTCTTATTAGCGGTGGTTACATGGAGCTTGAGTGAGATGACTCTTGAAAACATTATGCTAAGTGAAAGAAACCAGTTCCAGAGGAGCACATTTTACACGGTTCCATTCACACGCAAATCTATAGAGACAGAAAGCAGACGGCCATTGGCCTAGTGGGGATGAGAGCTCACTAGGACTGACTCCTAACGAGTATCGGCTTTCGCTTTGGGGCGGTGCAAACGTCCTAGAGTTGATTGTGGTGGTGGTTGCATAATTCTGAAGGTCCAAAAGACTCGTGAAATGTATGCTTTCAATAGGTAAACAATGTAGTATATGAGTTATATTTCCATAAGGTTGGCATATATATGAAAGGAGTAAGATGGCAGATCCCAGCAACTATTTATCCATTTCCCCCAAGGGTAGCATCTTGGAAAACTATGATACAATATCATCTCAAGAACACTGATATCAGTAGCATCAACAGTTGTGCTTTTCTCTTAATCTTATATGGAAGGAAGGAGAGAGGGAGGAGCAGAAAAGGGAAAGGCAAGGCAAGGCAAGGAGGGATAGATGAAAAGAGAACTAATAGAAAATTTAGCATGAGTTCTTTTGCTGATGGGATCTGTGAGTTTGGCTGGAAGCCAGAGAGCTTCTTCTTAGTGAAATAATCTCAGTCAGTTGAGTCCATTTAGCAGAAGAATACTGTAAATAATATTAAAAGAAGTGATTGTTGATGTTGAGTGAGGAGTCAGGGGTCAGAGGGAACCGTGGTCCATCGTGAGTGCTGCCCTGCCCGGCTGTCTGGGGCTGTGGCAGAAAGCTCTGCAATTGACAGCTGCTGGAATTTAGTTTTTATTTCTCAAGGAATGAGTAGATTAGTTTTTCTCATTGATAGAAAAAAATTGTACTGCTAACCAAAGAGCTTAATATTTTTGTTAGGCGTGTGAAATTCCTCAAATACTACTTGCAGCATTTTGTGATTTGAGTTTCTTTGTTCTGAAATGCAGAGAACAAATACCAGGAAGTGACCTGTCCTTTGGGGGAAGGGAATGGGTGGAGGGTGGAGGTGTCCTGCTTCAAGCTGCTTCCTCCTGCTTGCGTGATCCTCTTCACATCTGACTTGTCACTACGCTTCCTCTGACCAGTGAGAACAGGGATGATGTTTCCTCTTACTGCTTAATTTGTGATGAGATTTTATGGAAGGAAGGAAACGTTTTTCACTGAACTTTGCCTGGTGCATTCTCATTTGAGAAAACTGCACCAGAATTAATCACCAACGAACTTCCAAAATCAACTGCACGCATTTGTTTTAAGCTGCTGTCCACCTTGAGGCACATGGGCACTCTTGGGCCTTCCGGTCATTGCTAGAATTGGAGTGTCTCAGATAGTCACATCAGTTTTCTGTGAGTGGAGTGGAGTTGTACTAGACGTTCCTTTGTACCCTCAAGAGATTTTTTTTGGCTCTTTTCTTCTGTTACAACCTCCCAAATCTCCATGATTAGGTTAGTGAGAAAAAAAAGCTTGAGATGGCTGCGGAGTAGAGTAGTAGGTCTGATTTGATCCTTCGTGTCTCTGGTGTGAGGACGGAGGCTCCCCTGCTGTGTCAGTGTCCCTGAGATCATTTAGCAGAAGCCGTTCTTGAGCTGTGTGTTGGACACTGCTGTTGAGTCACTTCACTTCAAGCACATTATCAGTATTTTTAATGTCTGTAGCAGATGTGATGTTTCCTGACAACTTTTCCCTTCCTCTTGGAAGAGATTTTTTTCTTCATCCTTTAAAATTATGTAAAGATTTCCATGAGCTCCGTTGTTTCTATAATGACCAAAGGGGGGCCACTTTCATTTAATTTTTATTAATATGTCATGTGACTAGCAGACAGTAAAGGTCACATCACACAAATATTCAGCTTTGCAAATAATTATAATTGAAAACCTGTGTGGTTGCCCCTGGGATGAGACTTGCCAGCCCAAAAGTCCCCCTTCCTCGCCCTTCCCAACTGCAACCTTGCCTATCCCCAGAGTCAACTGCTGTCTTGGTCACCGCCATAGCATCCTGGCTAGGGATTGAACCCAGGGCCTTATGTGTGCTAGTCAAATGCCATTCTGCTGAACTGTGTCCCTGACCATTGACTTTTTAAAAAGGGTTTTAGTACTTTTGTATAAGGTAATATATGTATGTCCAAACAATGTAGTTCATTTTTGCCTGTCTTGTGGTTAATCGAGTCTTATCAAATATGCCACCTCTTTTACTAGGCATCTTTGTGGCTTCATTCCTATTTTTGGATGTAGCTACAGTTCACCCATCCTCATTGCGATAGAATGTATATTCAACTCACACCACAGTTTTATTTCTTCATTTTACTTTCACTGATTAAATTGGAGCTGTTCTGAGGTTTTGGCTACTGTGAACAATGCGATCTGAGCATTTTTGTGCTGGTCCAACAATACATGAAATTTTCTAGGATAACTAGGAATGGAAATGCTAGATCATAGGATAGTTGGCTTCTATATCCATGAGCTTTTATCCACACACTCAACCAACCTTAGGTAGAAAATACATAGGGAAAATGCATTTTTACTGAACCGGTATCTTTTCTTTGTCATTATCTCCTAAATAGTACAATTTTTAGCTGCTTACACAGCACTTACATTGTATTAGGTATTATAAGTCATCTAGAAATGATTTAAAGTACATGAGAAAGTATGTGTGGATTAGATGCAAACATAATGCCCCTTCACAGGAGGGACTTGAGTATGTTTGTATGGTGCTATCCTCAAGGAATCCTGGGACCTGTTCCCCTGGATTGCCTAGAAATGACTGGGTATGATTCTTCAACTTTGCTAAGTATTGTCAGCCTGTTTTCCACAGCGTTGGCCCCAACTTAGATTCTCACCAGCAATGTGCAAGAGTTCTCACTGTTCCCACTCCTGCCTAGTAGACTCTTATGTAAGAGCTGTGGCTCCAGAGCAGCACAGGGCTAGGGTGTGCTCGCTTGGAAGGGGCTGCTCTGTCGGCATCCTTTATGAGTCCCGGGGGCATTGATACAAAAGCTTTGCAGTGGGATTTGAGTGGGCTCAGATCCTCAGGGATGAGGAAGTTCCTTTAGTGTCTCTCCCATGGACAGGTTCGCACCAGCACTTGGTACTGTTGGACTTTGAAAATTTTTATCACTGTTGGCATTGTTTTTTCCTTCTCTGCTAGCCACTGGAATTTCTTCCTTTTGAAATACCTATCCAAGCCTTTAGCTACTTTCCTATTTTAATTGCTGATTTGTAGGATTATTGATAGTCATTGAATCACAGGCGCTGCTAGTTGTGTAGGTCATGGACAGTGTGTTTTCTTGCTGAGTTTTGTCACAGATCTACTTATGGAACTGAGGATCTACTTATGCATTAACACAAATTATAAGAGACTTCGTTGACTTAGATGTAACTTTTTTGTTGTTGTTGACAAGGTCTCTCTGTAGGTCAGGCTGGTCCTGAACTTAGTATGTCCCAACCTGGGCTGGAACTACCTCAGCCTCGCAAGTACTGGGATTACAGGCACGTACTATCACACTCAGTTTATGTGGTACTGGGGGAATCAAACTTAGAGCCTTGTGTTGTTAAGCAAGTACTCTAACTGTTGAGCAATATCTTCAGACCCATTGATTGACTTTAATAATTTATTTTATTTTAGAGTTTGTTTTAAATTACTCTTAGGATTGACAAAAAAAGAGATCATTTTGCTTGGAATTATCTGTTTTATTTGTTTTTGCGGGACTGGGGGTTGCTCCTGGGTCCTTTTCTCTAAGCTATGTGCCCAGCCCCTTTTTATTATTTATGTGAGACCAGATCTTGCTGAGTTGTTAAATTGCCCGGACTAGGCTTGACCTTGAGATGTTTTGCCTCAGCTTCCTAAAATGCTGGGATTACAAGCTCTGTGTTTGTGTATTTAGATGGCCAGCCACCTCATTATCTTCATGACTTTCTTATTTTATGTAGATTGTAGCTTTTAAGAAGGATCTTGGCCATTTTTTGCAAGCTTTTTATTCCATTTTCCTTGTATTCACTTATTTTATATTACATTCTTTTTCTCCACAAATTATTACTATAGTTTAGTTCAATATAAAGTAAAGGTAGAATAAAAAATACATTTTAATAAATATTATTCTTATGTGTTTGTGGTGTTGGGACCAAAACTCAGACCCCACCAGGAGTGATAGTTCATGCTTGTAATCCTAGTACTCCAGAAGGCGGAGGCATGAGGATTACAAGTTCAAGCCCAGACTGGGAAACTCAGTGACTTAGTGAGACCATATCTCAAAATCAAAATTTAAAAAATGGGCTGGGATGTAAGTCAGTGCTAAATCCCCAATCCCACAATAAATAAATGAATAAATAAATAGAATAAATTAAAACCCAGGCGTTAATCATGTTGCACAAGCACTGAACCACTGAGCTATCAGTCTGAAAAGTCTGTCTGAAGGTCCTGAGGAAAAAATCAGTGGCTAGAGGTGACTAACCACAAAGTGATACTTTCTCTTGCTCACCTGAGGATTTTGATATTGAAACATGGCATGTATGTTGTTTAAAAAAGAATTCTGTAGTATTATAAAGAGACAGATACTCCTTGACTAATTAAAATAGAGTAAGAACAAGAGAACATAGAAATTGTCCCCAGATTCTACCACCCAGAGGTCCTGTTACTTGGGACCTTGTTGTCGTCGTCCCTGCGTGCCCTGCCCCCAGTGACAGGTGACTGTCCACACTCGCATCACTTCTCTGAGGTCAGGTGTTGCCAAGGCACAGCCCCCCAGGGATCAGTGACCCCCCCAGGGTTAAGGTTCCCAAGCTGCACCTCTCTCCTTGCCTTACTGTTTACACTTCTAAGACAAGTATGAAAAAAGAAAAAAAGAAAAGTCAGCTTGGTTATTTACGTTTCTGCTTTGCTAAGCCACTGAGATACAAGGCCTTCGGCGGAAGGGGCGGGGGGGATGGACCGGGATTAAAATTAAGCACTTAACTGGGGCAGCTTCCAAAAATGTGGTTTCTTGAGGGAAATATATCACAGAGTTGGAATTTCCAAGGTGTTTTCTATGAACAGTGACAAGTATGTGACAAGTATTGTATGGTCAAGACAATGTGGGCAATCCAGAGGCGACTGGATTGTGGTTCCTCTCCTGAGGGGTCCCAGTGTGCCTGCTGCTGCTTCTGGGCTGAAGAGTAGCCTTGTGTGTTCCCTTTGAGTCTGATATTCTTCGTCGCCCTGAAATCAGTTCTCCAAAAACTCTGGGAAATGCTTGACTCTACCATATTGTACTATAAAGTTAGTATATATGTGATTTTTTTAAGTACATATTTTTCAGATTATAAAATCAACCATGTTAATTTAATAAAGTGTGTTAAAAAGTTGAATGTACAGTGAACAAAAATAAAATTGCCCATAATTATATCATGAGCGAGAGCCAGTACTTGATTTTCATTTTGGTATACATAGTCTTCCATATTATCCTCTCTCTTCCTCTCTCTATGAGTGTGTGTATAGCATTTATATAGTGCAATGATTTATTTCTATCTTGGATAACATTTTGTCAACTAAAGGAAAATATTAGTCTTCATGATGGTGTGCAAATAGGTAAATTTTACTATTTTATTTTTTAAAAATATGATTTTAAAATCATTTTAGATTTTTTTAAGTATGAGACTTTCCATGTATTTTCCATGTAAAATTAGGCCTGACCTAATTTTAACACAATATCATGTTTTATCTTGGCCTCCTCTGTCTATAACTAATTTTTTTTTTTTTGACTCTGTGACTTCAGAGAGAAGTTTTCAAGTTTTCCATTTGATGTGGCATGCCCGGCTTTCTTTGCTTCCTAGGTTACTACAACAATAGCACCAAGGTGGCTGTGAAGACTCTGAAGCCTGGCACCATGTCAGTGCAGGCCTTCCTCGAAGAAGCCAACCTCATGAAGACCCTGCAGCATGACAAGCTAGTGCGGCTGTATGCAGTGGTTACCAAGGAGGAGCCCATTTATATCATCACCGAGTACATGGCTAAAGGTGGGTGGCCCCAGTACCATGCGCACTGATTGATTGATGATTGATTGATTGTGCTGGGCCTTCCACAGGCGAGGCAAGCACGTCTCCATTGAGGTGCACCCCAACCCATCCAGTATCCTTAAAAGGCTTCAGAATCAAAATTGAAAAAATGCTTACATTTTCGGAGGATATTCAGTTTTAGCTGTACAAAATACACACATACTTGCACCTGAAAAAAAAATATGGGAAAACAAAGCATTTCCATAATCCTTCTTACAAGAAGCAAACCATGTTATAAAATTGCAGTGGACTCTTTCCTTTGCATCTGCTTGTGTGTGCCTTTAACCCTAAGAATGGTACCTAGGGATCCCAATAAGTGTTTGTCAACGAAATAAAGATGCGTTTCAAAGGAGAGTATTTTGGTTACATGCTTAAATCTTGAATAGTCAAAATTGTAAAACTAATTCTTGTTTTTTTCTTTAGCATTATGTAAATGTCGAAGCAATCTCTTTAAAATGTTAATACCAGGGCTGAAATATGGCTTAGTGGTAGAACACTTGCCAGGCTTACCAATAAAAATGCTAATATTTCTAAAACCCTTGGAGGTAAAATTTATATATAATCATGAAATCCCTGAAGAAAGGTTCCACTCAGCTATCTAATCTCCCGTTGTCACCTTCAGACCAAGAGCTTCAAGTTAGCCACGCCCTTCCTCTATTCACCTCCATCTAGTTTGGGAGAGATGTAATAACATTTCAAATGATTTTTTAAAAAAGCCTTCAGAATCAATGAACAAA
Source organism: Ctenodactylus gundi (assembly GCA_004027205.1). Classification (NCBI taxonomy): domain Eukaryota; kingdom Metazoa; phylum Chordata; class Mammalia; order Rodentia; family Ctenodactylidae; genus Ctenodactylus; species Ctenodactylus gundi. Next base: position 229,278 of record PVKB01002365.1, read on the forward strand.
GGGAAGAAAGCAACATGAACAGTCATGCAAAACTAGCAATCGCCTCTTACACATGGAGTGTGAAACCAGAGCCAGGCAGATTAGAATTTTGCACTTTCTTATTCTGTATTTGAATAGGAAAATACCACGTTTTCTCACTCAGCATCTGTTAATATTTCAGAAAAGCAGTTTCTCTATGTCCTTCCAAGAAGGACCCTCCAAAAACAAAGCAAGGCAAAAACTAACTTCTGTGGCTTGGGTATCTATAGTGTAGAAACCAAGGTCAGGGCCCGATGTTTTGTGGTTCTGTAAATATCATTGAGTTCATTGCCAGTATTCTTAGTCATAAATATAGATAGAGGTTTTTTTATAACACCCAACATTTATTTAGCACTTACATTATGCCATCCTGTTGTTTTCCATGTCTCCCGTGGGTGATCTCACTTTCTGGCATCCAAGGGCTAGTAAGTACTATTTTTCTGTGTCATGGATCAGGCAGTATAATATTTATTGAGAACCCACTCCCTGCCAAGCACCACGACTAGTGCTTTATATCCATCTCTCATTATATCCCCATGAGGACTCAGTAGAGCTGCCATGCCCACTTTACCCTGCTTACCTTAGTAAGTGACTTCACTGAGGCTGAGAGATTGGTGCTTTCAAGTTCCAGGAGAAAAGTATGTCTCATTTTAAAGGTCAGGCCACAGTAAGTAGAAGAATCCATCTGTTGGCACACACATATTTAGGTAGGTCTGACTTCTGTCCAATGTATAAAAATCATCCTCAAATACTCTTCATGGGCAGATGGGGAGTTCTGTGCCCTTGCTGCTTAAGTACGGAATCTGTGGAGGACTTGCTTACAGGCCCTTTGTTCTTGAGGTGCTCACCAAAGACAAGGAAGCTGCAGGAATCTAATCACAGTGGCAGGTGCTCTGAAATATGTTGCTTCAGACATCTGTCGAGGGAGAAGTAGTGTCCACTGTCTTTCTCATGTATTTTGCTAAATATCAGGACAATATTAACAAATTGGAAGGGAGTTTGACCAACCTTAGGGAAATGCTGTACAACTCCAATAGAACTGCAACCCCAATCATTTTGTGAGGTCTCCCCCATCCATGATTAATCGTCTGAGTTGTGTTTGGATGCCTTCTTGTGTGTCTAAGCGTACTCACTTGTTCTTCCTTGGTACACAGGCAGTTTGCTGGATTTCCTCAAGAGTGATGAAGGAGGCAAACTGTTGCTCCCGAAGCTCATTGACTTTTCTGCTCAGGTGAGGCTTTAAAAAGCCCTGTAATACATACATCTCCCTGCTTTAAATTCAGGATGAAGTTGCCATTTCCAGGAGAATGAAATTTCTGTTGGATGTTTCCCAGTAATGGTTATGAGAAAAAAAAAATTCCCCAGGGACGACAATGGGAGTTTCCCATGAAATGCGTGTGTGCATGTGTGTCTGGACTTGACTTTGATTCACCTCCCATAGCACAGGCCACAACCTCTACGCTGATGTCATTTCCCCACTCTTCCAGTGCAGCCAGATGGATCATTTTGCCCAGCATCGAAGACAGTCACTTCCATGCTGTGTAAGCACAGCAGCTTTTAAATTATCGCATATTTTATTTAAGTTATGAATCCGATGTGCTGATACATTGAAGTCTTCAGCATTCTTGGAAAAAGGAGAACTGCATTGCTTTCCTACTCTTCCTCTTCTCCTCCTTGTTGATTGTATCATTAGGATTCTGAGAAACGGAAACATTTTTATTATTTCTAGTACTGATCTATGGTTGCCTGTTTGCTTTAATCATGTTTCCTGGGTTGTATTTAAGAGCAGAGAAAGTTACCAAGAAATAATAGGATGTGCCTGGTACATCAAGGAAATGTATATTTGGATGATGCCAGCAAGTGACTTTTAATAGTTTCATTGTATCTATGAGCTGTGTTCAGTAACGTGATTGTTTTGTTCCTCGGTATTGGCCATGAATGGCTGGGAAGGCTATTTATTGCGAGACCCACTGGAAGTAGCACAAGAACTTTCTAGACGTTCTGGAATAGGATTATCTATTCCTTTCCACAGACTTTCTTCCGGTTGGGAAATTGATAAGGCCCCCTTGGGAAGAGGATGTCGAAGGAATGGATACACACAGAAAGTACTTTAAGTAAGCTAGGATCTAAACATATCCCGCAATGGAATATTTGAGCAGAGTTGGATTTCAGTGTTTCATGAGCAAAGTTTGTGACCTGGTTTTCCACTGAATAGCCACACAACTTACAGGAAGTCCTTTGCCTCCTTGGGTTAATTTACTTGTCCGTAAAATGGAAATGGTAATTCTGAATTTATGGAGATATCGAAGGTGAGATGAGCTGGCATGGACTCATGCCCTTCAGATCCTGTCGGTGGAAACTAGGAAATCTTTGGGAGGGCAGACCCCATTATTCCAGTAAAGTATGAGGAAATCGTCCTGCTCGACCCACATGGCATCTGCCAGAACCTGGCGGGCTTCGCAACCTCTCATCTGAGTAGGAAATTCAAATGTGCTTTGGAACACCACCATCTAATACAGACATGTGTTGCTATGGTGGAACATGGGGAAAGGGAAAGAATCCAACAGCCCTGCTGTTCTCAAACACCCTGTGCTACCTCTGGAGATTCCAGAAGACTCCGGGGGTTCCAGGACTGTAGTTCAAAGACCACTGTTCTGCAGTTAACAGGAAGGGCAGTGTTCCTGAGTGCAGCAGTGTACCCTGCTGAGATAGTGGGACAGGAAACGGAGAAAGCAGCAGTTGGATAAAGTTGTATTGACTTGACATAAATAAATAAGGCCCCCTGCCCTGGTGGTTTGTCACACCAGGCAAGGACCCAGAGAAGTGGGGCAGTAAGTTGGAGCCTAAGTGGTCACTGCTGTCCCAGCTGCCTTCAGGTCTGATCTGTGCCCAGAGCCCTACAAGGTAGCCATCACACACATCATGGTGTATGTCATACCTGGGGAGTGTCTTTCTTCTGTTGCATGGGTGTGTAGCTCACCTCATAAAATGTTACCTTGACATAGAAAAGCTTTTTAAGATTCAAGTCAAGGCATCTATGACTACACTTTAGTTTACCTTTATAAATTACTACTATTACTACCAAGAATAACTTTTTCTGAGTTAGAAATTAATTGAAGGAGAAAATTCTTCCTAAACTCTTGTAGCTTTCAAGGAAGATGAAATCACGTGGCCTGGCATTGACTGTCACCATCCAACTGCAGATTCCAGGCAGCTGCAGTTATAATAGGAAAAGGCAAAGAGGCAAATAATAAACTAAGGAGGACTAAGGACTCTGCTGTGAGAGGCCTTGGCTTCCTTGGTGACAGGTGGAGCTGGGGCAGTCGAGCCTCCACCACTGGTCTCTATACAAGTCAGTTGACCACATCCAGCGGAGGCTGGATGAACTCTTGTTTGCCTGCCCCAGGGATTCTTTCCTGGCAGTGGTCCTGGGTGAAGTAAGTACACAGGCTGTTAGGGTTGGTGGGAGGGTCACAGATGAGCAGCAGCTAGGAAGGCTGGAGCCCAAACACATGGGGCAGCACAAAATTTTTTTTTTCTTTTTTGTTTCCTCTTCCTTTCTTTCTCCTCTCTCCTCGCCTCTCCTCTCTCTCTCTCTCTCTCTCTCTCTCTCTCTCTCTCTCTCTCTCTCTCTCTCTCTCTCTCTCTCTTTCTCATGTGCAAGTACCTGTATATGCTGGGAATCAAACCCAAGGCCTCATACATGCTAAGCACATGCTCTACCACTAAACATTTTTTTTTTACAAACACTAACTCCTTTTGAGTTCATCTTTGTTCAAGATGCAAACCTTATCCAGACTTTTTTTTTTTTTTTTTTTTTTTTGGTTCTTAAGGTAGAACTGGTAAGACTACCTGTTGCCCCTCCTTAGTTTATTATCTGCCTCTTTGCTTTTGTCTTTTCCTGTTATAACGCTGATAACTGAAGGTGGGCCCTTACCCTTGGAAACCAGAAGTGGGGCCTGTTTCTTCCAACCTTGCTCTGAAACCCCATTCTTTGCCATTGACATTTTGTTAAGTAGACCTGGTGTCTCACCACACTGTGATACCTTCAGTTTCCTTTGTCACCAGGACCGCCTGACACACCTCCTGTGTCATGCATCTCTGAGATTCTCTACAGCAAGACTTCCATTTCTTTCTTTTTTGACTTTTCCTCTCCATGAAGCACCATGGATTAACTTTGTCATTATTCCACAGTGAATGACATGAGAGTAATACATAATAATAATAAAGCTGACCAAGCCAACAGCTGGTGCTCATTTAATTAGCTAAGCCAGCCTTTCCTAGACCATGACTGCACTTTACTATTGAGGTTAGAAATGTAGGGATAAAGTAGTGGAGAAATTAGGTGAGTCTGTATTATTTGAGCTCTAACTAAACAGTAATAGGCTGAAAAGTATATTGGTGCTTGATTTTTTCCTTAAGCACGAAAAAGTTGTGCTAATAAGGAGAAATTGTGAATTTGAGTAGTTTGTCGCAGCAAAGATTGGTTGTTGGGAATAGAAGGAAGTGTGTTAACTTAGTTGCAACCCTAGAAAAATAAGGAACAGAGTGAGGGGACAGAGTTGGGACTTTTCCCATTTCTGTCTGGGCTCTTCTTCCCGCTCCCCATGACCTACTTCCCCATGTTCTACTTTCTCTTCTTTTTCGTTCCCTTACACCCACTGAGACAGGAAGTAGTTAGACACACATGATCAGCTGCCCAGTTCATGAGATTGCTGATTGCATCACTTCCTGTCTCAGGATAGACCTTGAAAGTCTCGTCAGAGCCTAAGTGTAATCTATTCTCTGACCATCTCCCAACCCACATATCTCTCTCCTTTCCATGGAGATTATGAAATTTTAACTACTGCAGATTTATCCAATGCTTCTCTCCTTGTGCTGTAGGAAGCAACTATGCAATTTTTGTGCTGAGGTAGAAAAATGACCCCATTCATTACAAAGAAAGTCTGACATTTCAGGTCAGACACTGAATAGTTCCTTTATGTCAGGTAAAGAGGAGAGTGAAATTGTAGACTTGTACAACTGAGAGGAATCGAAGTGCAGAGATCACAGTGGCACAAGGTTGGACAAATCATTTTGTTATTCACACTAAAAAAAAACCCAAAGCATTTATTGCTCTTTGGCAAAAATTTCCAAAAGTGAACAATTACGTGTAAACAAAACTGCAGTAAGAGCTGCAGAAGCAAGCTGTTACAGTCCTGGCAGCAGGACACACTCGCTGTAGCTCCTCCTTGTTGATGCGGCCCTTCTACGTGTTATCTAACTTGAGCCCCACTGCCTTGAACAAACATTACTATGTAATACATTTTGTAGATGAGACACTGAGTATGGACCTATCCCAGGTTACTAAGCTCGTAGATCTAATTACTTGGACTTGATTCTTGGTCTTCCAGCAAGGAAGGTTGGTCAGCATTACTGCAGATACCTCCTTTTGCATTCTATTATCATCCAAACTCAGAGTTGCTCTTGCGATCATTCTGTACTTAGCACTATTGTGACAGGCAATTTTCCCTTCATTGGTTTTTCCTTTGAGAGTTAATGATTTCTTTAGGTCACCCCACCTCACATACACAAAAATCGTCATTGTGAAGACATAGATCTTTCTATGGTGCAATGATTATGCTGCAAATTTATTTTGCTCCAGTATCATGTAAAATGTGGAAGGAAGCAAACTTCAGTCGACCCAGGTAACTTTCAACCTTTTTAGGTAGGAAGGACCTGCAAAGCCAGAACCTTTAAGTATACCCTCGTTATACAGAACAGGAGTTCCCTGTTGTAAGTCAAGATGAGGATATGCCAGTCTGTGGTTCGCAAATCAGCCACGAAGGGTCTGGAGGGTGATGTGCTTGGGATGCTTCTAGGGCACATGCCAAAGTCGTCAAAATGGGTCTCCTCATTCGGTCTCTATGAAGAAACTGGCGCATAGGCTGGCTTGTCATTTTCCAGCTTGAGAGTGTTCTTTACCACCATTACCACGACCACTACTTTTCCATAATATTATAAGGAAGCAAAATTAAAAATAAAACAAAATCTTTGTGTTCAAAACCTGTGTTATCACTAACCCTTGATGGATACTGTCAGAGCGTTTAGTTTCTTCAGTGGAGGAAGACTTGCATTGAAATGCTACGTAAGTCTTGGTGGCAAGTGGAACCTGCTGGTGGTTGACTTGACTTGTGTCTCCACTGGGAGTCCATATCTCTTCCCCACTTCTTACTCTCACCTCATGACACGAGATCACTTACACTTGCCCCTCTACTGAGGTTCCTGCAGCTCTTCCAAGCACAAGACCCTCAGAAAGGGAAAAGGGCAGTGCTGAAGTGGGAATTGATTCCATAAAATAATCTGAGCTGAACAGTGCTCTTGATCAAGGGGCCATGCAACAGTGAGGCCATAGTGGCCCCTTAGGGTGAGTCATTAAGAAGCCATTGCTTGGAAACCATGGCTTTCCCAGTGTGCGGCATGTTTTACAGGTGGGGGTTGCCTCTTTCTGTGGGACAGGAGACATACTGCTGTGATATAGTAAATGGACCTATCAGTGGTTTTAATGGTGGAGAAAGCATTGAACTGAGCGTTGGGAAGCCTGCGTCTCTGCCTGGGGAAAGCCACCTCGAAGTCCCATCTGTAAGGTTATAGGTGCAGGGTAGGCTTTCCAAAGCCTCAACTCTACTAGTTTGTGTCTGAAAAAATCTTTCCTCGACTTCTGTGCAAATCATCACTTGGAAGTTGTAATTAGTGATTTTGAGCTTATTCAAATGACTTTAATATAAGGTTTTGGTGTTGCTCTAAATAGAGGAATGTGAAGGTCTTACATTAATACATTTAATACATAAATGTTCTGTCTTTTAAATTTAAATTAATACATAGCTATATATTTATGGTACAGTAATATTTTATACATATATCATATGTAATGTTCAAATCAGAATAATTTTTATCCCCTTAAGTGCTTCTCACTGAAAATCATCTCTCCTCTCCAGTTTTTAAATAAACAGTAAATGATTTTTAGCTATTGATAGCAATCCCACAGTACACTGCAATTTTGGACCCAATTCTATTTATCTTTTTTAAATATTACATTTATATATGCGACTAAACCTGAAAACTTAGAAAAGTCACAAACGAAAGCATGATCAGAGTCAGAATTGCAAAACTAGATCATATGTAGTTTCTGTCTTTAAAACACTGAAAGAATAGACAACTGTACTTTTTTAAAAAGGTATAAAACTTTCTCTCTCATAGGATGCTTACCAAATTTAAGTGGAAGAATCACCAGTGGGTATAAGATACCAAATAAGGCAGAGAATTTCTCTTTGTTTTAATTTTGGTTGGAAAACTTTCTAGCACCAGTAGATCTAACGGGGAGAGGCACTGGCCCTGGGCCTACATGCCAGACCTGCCTCTTATCTGGATAACACTTTGCTGGGGGTGGCAATTACTGGTCAGCATTATTGCAAGTCACAAAACAGCTTTCTCTTTGTGTACTTGCCATGGTGTCCTGTGAGGCTACCATAGACGTGGTTTAGGAATGGGGGAGTGGTAGTGTTATTTCTACCGGACCTTTGTCTAGTGCTTGGATGACATTGCTCCATGTTCTCCTGGCTTTTAGAGTCTGGATTGAGAAGGCTGCTATTATCCTGATGGGCTTATCTTTGTAGGTCACCTTCTGTTTTTCTCTTACCGCTTTTAGTATTTTCTCTTTGTGTTGGGTTTCTAGAAATTTAATTATGCTATGCCATGATGAGGATTCTTCTGATCAAAGTTGTTTGGTGTTCTGTATGCCTGCAATAGTTCCATGTTCATTTCTTTTCTTAGATTTGGGAAATTTTCTTCCATAATTTCATTAAACATATCCTTTAAGCCTTTTGTTTTGTCCTCAGTCTTCTCCTGGACTCCCATAATTCTGAGGTTGTTTCTCCCTGAATCATCTGTCAGCCATTGTAATGATTCACTTTCTTTCTTATTTACTTTGTGTTCTTCTCGGCCTGTATGTTGCAGCTCAGTCACTTTATTTTCTAGGTCTAACATTCTATTCTGAAGATGCTTAATGTGGTTGCTTATTATTTCCTGTGTGTTTTTCACTTGCTGAGTATCTGAATTCAATTTTTCTATATCTCTGTTGTGTTCTTCTCTAATTTCTTGTATTGCCTTTGCCTTCGTTATCTTCTGATTTATTTCTTCTTTGGTCTCTTCTCGTTGCTTCTCAAGGCTTGCTTTTTCCTTAGCTGTGTCTTGGTGTAGCTCTTGCACTGTCTGTTTTACTTCCTGCTTTATTTCCTGCTTTAATTCAATGAATATCTGGGCCTAGAAGTTACCATCATTTTTGCCATTTTCATCTTTGGATTCTGAAATTTCAGTATCCCTGGTGTCATATTCTGGGGTGTCAGGTCTTTTTGTAGGAAATTTGTTACCACGTTTCCCCATGGTTCTGCTACCTCTGGCTCTCTCTGGTACACAGGAAAGAAGGGTTTGGTGAAGGCCCAGTCCTAGGTGCCTCTGGAATCCTCTAGCCCAAGGGACAGACAGGGCAATGGAATTCCCAGTCCTAGATGCCTCTGGAAGGTTCTGGGGCTCAGGATTGAGAGGGTGATGTAATTCCCTGGGAGCCTCTGGAAGTCTCTGGCTTGCGGGATGAACAGGTGATGGACTTCCTGGTCCTAGATGCCTCTGGCATGCAGGGCAGCGGTGAACTGGTAGCCTCTGGCATGTGCTTGAGGAACGGGGTGATGGTCCCCCTTTTGAGGTGTCTTGTCCCCCTCCCTTCCCCCAACCCCGTCCACTCAGCAAAGCTCTCCATCTGTCCCGGCTTCCCTCCCCCAGAACGGGGCCCTCTACCCTTAGAGCAGAGGTGTCCCTGAGCTGTTCAGGGGCTCAGCAGCACCCCCCCCCCCCCCGCTCCTCTCTGCCACTTGTGCCAGTTTCTTCCTAGGCACTGTTTAAGGGTGACCCCTAAAGCCCTGGTGTGCTCTTCTGAGCTTTCTTTTCCTCTAAAGGGTTCACTCTTGGGCTCCCCCCCCCCACTTCTATTTAAAATGGCTCCTGCTGAAGTCACTGCCTGTGGAGGCTGCTGAGCCCTATTTCTGATCTGGAATCCCAGGGCCTTTTCTAGGGGGAGTGCACATTGCGTCTGTAGTACACACACCCACGGGTTGGTGTTTCAGAGGCTGGGGCCTCCAGCTGCTGACAATTCCCACTTCTCCGGATCCGGGATCTGTGCTTACCTCGGGCTGAGGTTCTGGTTCTGGATCTTTCTCTGTCTGGTCTGTGGGTGCCGGCAGCTCGGGGTCGTGCCGAGTCAACTGCTTTTTTCCTCCTATTCCGATATGACTTCAAGATTTCTGACCTTCCCGCAGTCTCTTGTCCATTGTTGGGGTGCTTCGTCCTCTCCGAGCTCCGTCATATGTTCCGGGCCCACGCAAGCTTTCCTCCTCCCACAGCTGCCTGTGGCTCCCGCCGTTTGCCTGGACCTTTGTCTAGGGCACTTGAATTATGTATCTATGTCCTTTCCCCTTGTACACACTTCCTCACTGTGGTCTCTATAGAAGCTGATCTATTTTGACTATTGAGGAACTACAGGGATCTTGACCTCTTGTTTTGTTTTGTTTCTAAATCTAAGGTCAAAAAGAAAGGATGCCCAAGGAACAATGGCTGAGTCTATGTTCTAAGCACCTGTCTTTGAAGGCCATGACATGACATAGGACTCATTCTAAAACATTTCAGTTCCCAATTAGGTTCTTAGCACCCACCCACTAAAATGAAGAAGCACATCAGTTAGGAGATTGGAATCTGATATAGCTCACCTTTTGTGTGGAGATAAGGCTGTCGACCAAATGTCTTCCTGGCATCGTCTTTGAAGCAAGTAGCAGGCCTTGAGCCACGGGACCATAGAGGTCACTTCATCCTAGTAAGAATGGGGATTGAGCATTTCATCAGGAATGTGATGTGATGAGACCTGTGCTTTAAAGATAATGCAGAAAATGATTAGAAGGAATGTAGGGGATTTGTGTGTTCCCCGAGGTTCCTGTGTTGGGAGGTGGTCCTTGGTGTGGTGGTGTTTGGAGGTGGTGGGAACTTTAAGAAGTACAGGCTTACAAGTTAAATGTACTTTTTTCTTTATAAGTACCCAGCCTCATGTATATCATTATAGTCATGGAAAACTGACGGATACAGGAGGAAAGAGAGAGTCTAAGGACGAGAAGCAGGGAGATGGGGTTGAGTTGAGCCTGTGCTCATACTGTAGGAGTGTAGAAGTGGAATGTGAGGAGGGGAGTGTGAGGAAGGGTGCCTCTGGGCTGCACAGCTTTGAGGCTGGCATAGTGAGCACTGGGTGGCTGGTGAAATTCATTTTGTTCTGCTGGATTTGCAGTGACAGAGGGCATTAGAGGAAGGTGTCTTGGGTATCAGATGCTTTGATATCAGGTTTGGGACTTGAAAGGGGGATATGAGGGGAGCAGATCTTGGCAGCTGACCTCATTCAAAAGGAGATTTAATAAGGTCCCAAGAGCATGTTCGAAGGGGCTAAGGATGGTCCTGAGCAAACCCCAGAGAACAAACTGAGAGTAGGGTGCAGAGGATGGGATGGAGGTACCAGGAGCATGGCATCTCTTCATAAGGAGACAGGGTCACAGAGCAGGCTACATAGAATTCAGATAGTTTGAGAATAACAGCAATGGAACTTCCCTTGCATTTTGGGGCAAGGACATCTTTGTAGAACCTAGTTAGCCCCTTCCCAGTGTAGGGTTCAGAGGAAAGCCAACAGTGTGGTCTCACGTCTGAGTGCAGCCTCCTTCATACCTGCCTGATTCCGCTTCATCTTCCATCTTCCCCCCTTCCTCTCTGCTTCCTCTCTCTCCCTCCCTCTCCCTCTTCTCTTCTTCCTCTTCCTTCTGGACCTCTCTCTGACCACACCCCGGGCCACACTAGGGAAAAGAAACTTCTCTTCTACTTGTACTTAAAGGAGATTTGTGTTTTTTAAATTTTTTACAGTCTTTATTCTTATTTTTTAAAGTAGACTCATTTTTTTAGGAAGAAGAAAATTGAAATGAAATTGAAATAACGTAGAGAATAGCTTTCATGTTGTTGATCTCTTTAAAAACAGAGTTTGGTAGACTTCTGTAGAGAAAAACGTTTCTTTCCCGCTCTGGGAACCTGTGCTTTGAGACATTTGTGTATTTAGCTGTGTAGATCCTGGGTTCTGTAAAGTACAATAGAATACTTGTTGTAAAATTGAGTCATTGAAAATAGTCCTCCTCCCTCAGAGCCATAAGAGCAGTATTCCTTAAATATTTATTCTCAGATCAGGTGGTGCATGGAATGCATTTTCTCTGGTTTCCCTGAGGTCAGGTCTAAGGGCCCTCCTGCCATTTCTGAGGCACATTTTCAGTCTCAGTAGCTGCCTCCTTCTCAGGTGGCTGAGGGATACCACAGTGGCCACAGGCTGCCAAGGGGAGCTCACATAGCTGCTGAACACAGCAGCAGAGCTCCTCCAACAAGTGCCTCACCCCACACTTGCTAAGACCCTCCCTTGGAGATACTGCCTCCAACATGCAGCCAGATGACCCCTGGCTCGATGACTCCCAGCTGAGGACCCTGTGCAGGACAGTTCCCACCTGGGCAGGCTGCACCCATGGAGCCAGCCCACACAGGAGCCTCCTCAGCCCTGGCTTGCTTCCTCAGCAAACTGTTCCCTCTTTCCCAGCCCCTCCACTCCAAGAAGAGTAGAAATGCTCATCTGAAATGCTGATGTATCTGGGTACCTTCAGTTTTTTTTCTTTTAAGTTGATACATGGGGTTTAGTGTGACGTGTGTGTGTGTGTGTGTGTGTGTGTGTGTGTGTGGAGAGAGAGAGAGAGAGAGAGAGAGAGAGAGAGAGAGAGAGAGAGAGAGATAGCATATAATAATCAAATCAGGGTAGACAGCGTATCCATCACCTCAAGACAAATGCCACATCTTGTCACTCACATGAAGAAGCTAAAAATGTTTACCTTATAGATGCTGAAAGTCAAATAGTGGTTACCAGTGATAGGTAGGGCAGAGGGCAAGGGAGGATGGAGCAGACAGAGGTGGCTAATTCTCTTTGCCAAAGTGGGCAATGCTAGGTAAGAAGTGACTGCCGTAGTTCAGATAGAGAACAATGGAGTCAGAAGGTGGGAGATAGATTTGGTAAGAGGAAATGAAAAGGCTTCTTCATGAGTCCTCTGGACAGACGGTGAAAAGAAACCTCAAGGCATACCTGGCCCTGGCCTCTTCCTTGCTCAGCTCTACAGCCCAACCAAGCTCTTTCCTAGCTTAGTTCTTGGGAGCTACAGCCTTCGCTACATGCTGTACCTGGCTCCAGCCCAAGGTTGTCTTTCTGATGCCTAAAGCAGGAAATTCCCAAATTCCCTGCTCACTCCATTTTGCTGTGTCTTGACCTCTTTCACTCTCTCCTGCTGATACATACCATGTGCCAAAGATTGAATTTTCGAAATAAATTTTATCTGTGCATCTTAAGTGCTGCTTAGCACAGTGACACACACACACACACACACACACACACACACACACACACACACACACACACACACACATTTCAGGTGCCTAGTAAATATTTGCTGACTACACATATTTACCACTTACAGTGAGAACAGCTTATATTCAGTTTAAACAATGAATTGTTTCTTCTCTGCTTCCTATAACTCAGAACAAGTGACTAACAGAATGAATATTGTTTTAAGGTCTTCAAGTTACTGTTCAGGTGTGAATAAGACATTTTTTCTCCCCCTCTCTCCAACTGTGGGTTTACTTTCCTGCACAAAACTGACCTTGTTGGTTGAATAGAAGTGAGGGGAGACGCAGGAAATGGAGTTAAGAGTGTCTGGGTCTGTAGAAAAACACAAAGAGGTGCTTTGTTTCTCATTCGCTGTGGACAAAGAGCCCCAGGAGGAATGAGAAACTACGAGGGAAGTATTTGATACTGAAGCCAATGGCGGCTGCATTTAAATTGAAGGGAAAAAAAAATAAACGAAGAAGTTTTTTGTTGCTTAGCGTCGTTCAGGACCTGTCACAGCCTCTCTGGGCACTGAGCAAAGCCTGAAGCTGGAATTCACATGGCAAGGGTTGCCACATTCTTCCCTGGGAAGTTTGGGTTTCCGGCTTTTCACAACTTTCCCATGTACTTCCCCCGCGGTCTCCAGCATGAATACCTGGGTCTTACAGGTTTACCGATTGTAATATTTGTACCTGTACTGCCAAGTAGGACCAAGGGTGTTTGCTAATGGAAATTTCCTTGGCTCGGTCCTCTTACCATTTCCAGCCTTCTGCCTCATCTCTTGGGGCCCCAGCCTTGAAATCCATGCCATCAGACAGGACCAGCCGCCTCTCCTCACTGCAGCTGCCCTCAGATCCCTGAGCTCTTCCCTTCATGGCAAGCTGGGCTTGGCGCTTTCTCCAGCACAGCCCTGCGGTCATTCCCAGCAATCCATATCTTAAACCCAGGCCCCTGTCTTTCTTAATTTCTGCCCTTCCATGTCTCTGCCCTCTCTCATTGAACCACTCGTGGTGTGAGTAATCCTCCCTTCTGCTAGCTCCAACTCAGCTGTCTCAGCCCCCCCTTGGCTCTCCCCTGTCACCTGCCTCCATCCATCTTGTGTTTTTTTCTGTTTTCCCCCAGCTTGTGCACACAGCTGGCCCTCCCTGCCATTGGTACCTGGTCAAATCCCAGCCTTGTACAATCTCAACACTTCCCCTGTTTGGCCCCACCCACACACTACAGCTGCGACAGTGCTGTTGACATCTGGCTTTCTGCAATTCTGATCACTAGCCGAGGAATGCCACTCTTAGTCTCCAGCCCATTTCTCACTCCCTTACTCCTGGCAACCATGTTTTCACCTTCGACTTCTTCTTCATCCCCAAACCTGCCACTTCCCAGCTCGCTTCCTGGGCTGTCTTGCTGTCTCTTTCCCTGAGAAAGGAGAGGTCAGCAGCACGGAGACCACCTTCCTCGGTGGCTTGCTGCCTTCCTTCCTGATGTGATGGCCACCCTGCATTCTGCACCAGGTCCTGTCCTCTCTTGCTACTTTGAGACATGGCTCTAGAAGTTCCATATTAGCTCCTGCTCATTACTCACTTGTGCATCAATGACAAGGACTTTTACAAAAAAAAAAAAAAGTCTTCCCCACGTCCGTCTCCAAGGCACCTCTGCCTCCAGCTCCCCCTCCTCCTAGCAAAAGTCTTTGTGGGACTAATCCTTTCCAGTTCTTCCTGAGCCATTTTGTGTTTTTCAGGATTAAATCCTGCCTAGGCCTTTACACTGAGCTACATCCCAGACCTCTTGTGGGTTTTTTTGTTTTTTGGGGGGTTTTTTTGGTTTTTTTTTGTTTTTTTTTTGGGGGGGGGGTCAGGTAGGACTCGAACTTGCAGTCCTCCTGCATCAGTCTCCCTTGGTTCTGTAACCCCAGGCCGTGCTGTCACACCTGGTTCCTCCTGCTGGCTCTTGAAACCACTCTCGTGGCCAACAGTCATCAAAGACCTCTGTGATGCTAAACCCTGGAGCTCTGTGCGCCTCTTTCTAGGTATGTTTGGTGCACTTGGTCTTTCTCCTCCTTAACACGTTTTCTTCAGGTGATTCCTAGGGGGCCCTTCTCTGTTTGCCCTGGCATACTGGCCTTTTCCCCAGCGTTTAAACACAAGGATGTCCTGGAACTTAGTCTTCCAACCTCCTCCTTCTCCGCGCTCGTCTCCCTGGCCTAAATGACCTCACTGAAAGCATATGCAACTCTTCTGGGACTTTGAGAGGGCTTAGAACAACCGGAGTTTATCTGGTCATGGTTTTGGAGGCAGGAGCCTGAAATAAACCGTGAGGCTGGCTCAGTGTTGCAGAGATTCAAACAACTTTTCTTGACATAGACTCATCTTAAGCTCCTGCTTAAAATCGGTAGGTTTCTGGTCTGGTTATCAGTAACTAAAGATTAGGCCTTGATCAAGCTGCAGGTGTCTCATGAGCTTGGATGTGTGTGGGAAACATGGCTGTGAAGAACTTGCTTAATCAGGTGAGTGATCATTTTTCTTGGTTAGACACCTTAAAGAGGCATGTTTCCCTTCTTGCTCAGGAAGCTACAGCCCCTGGAGAGGAATTGTCCTACTGTTCTGCTTTCAGTTAACGAAACCCAGTCATTATCAGCTCAAATCATTCTGCATAGACCCATGTGACCTGCAGAGTTGCTGCGCCTCACCCTCAAAGTCAGCCATTTCAGGCGCCATCCCCCCTGGCTTCCATATTTTTAGTTAAAAGAGAAACTCAGGAGCAGCTGTGGAGAGGAAACTTCACATGGTCATCCAATAGCATCACACATTATTTGGAAAGCTCCCTTTAAGGGAAGTGAAATGTAAAGATGACTACAAATCCATTTCAGGTATATTTGAAATTTATCAGCTCTTGTTACAGACTTCTTTAAAGTTTGTCACAGACTGAAGAAGTCAGGAATTGTTGGCAGAGCTCAAGTGCAGGCTCTGCATGGGGAATCCTCTTCAGCCTAACAAAACCCAAGGTCTCTGAGGTATTCGTTTCAGTTGAAATAAAGCACAGTAGTCTGATTCTAGGCTGCCTGACATGGCGTGTATTAATTTGTTGATTTCTTACTTTCTATGTTTGTCCTTTAGATAGTGAACTCTACAGGCAAGGTCTATGTTCAGGTGATGCACCTGCCTAGGACAGGATGGGGCTGGCGGCATGAGGAAAGGGTTGTGTGCGACTGGATGGGCAGATGAATGGCAGCCCTGAGCATCGGAAGGCCCTGCCTCAGAAGTGCCTCAGCCCTCAGGGCTTTATGCTGGGGGGCGGAAGGGGTGGGGTGGGGGTGCAGCTCAGTGGTAGAGCTGATGCTCAGCATGAGCAAGGGGCTGGGTTCAATTTCCAACATAAAATAATCGTAAGAATAATTTTTAAAAACTAAGAGTGTATATACTAAGAACATTGTGGTTACTGGAACTCTGAACTAGACCCTAAGCTTTTCTGTTAACACCTCACATTGGTATGATTATGTGAAAATGAATGATTGGCTATGAATAATCCTAGAAGTCCTTCAGAGTTCATATAACATATGTATCGATGCTTTGGGAAATTCCAGAAAAATATGAATTTGTGTCAAGTCTCATTTTTTTAAACAGAGGGTTTTCCTTTAGTAGAAACCAGTAGGTGTTTGTTACAGAATTACTGAAAAACATTGGCTGGGGGTGTTGTTGATTGGTTAGGGTACTTATATAACAAGCACAAGGTCCTAAGTTTGATTTCCCAACACCACATAAGCCAGGTGTGATGGTGCACTAATTCTAGCACTTGGGAGGCTGAAGCAGGACTGCAGTGAGTTTGAGTTCAGCCTGAGCTACTTAGTAAGTAAGTTCAGGACCAGCCCGGACTACAGAGTGAGACCTTGTTGAAAGAAAGAAAGAAAGAAAGAAAGAAAGAAAGAAAGAAAGAAAGAAAAGAAAGAGAAAGAAGAGAGAATTATTACTTGAATTCTAATTTCCAAAGGCAACTATTACATATTTTATTCTTATGCTATAGTTCACTTTTTCTTATGCTTTTCTTTTCTTTTCTTTCTTTCTTTCTTTCTTTCTTTCTTTCTTTCTTTCTTTCTTTTTTGAGACAGGGTCTCACTCGGTAGTTCAGACTGGTCCTGAGATCATTTTTAGCCCAGGATGGCCATGGACTCATGGAAATCCTCCTGCCTCAAACTCCCAAGTTCTGGGATCACAGGCGTGCACCACCATGCCCAGCTTTATGTGGTGCGAGGGAATCAAACTCAGGGCCTTGAGCTTGAAAGGCAAGTGCTTTAACCACAGTGCCATTCCTCCAGTCCTGACTTTTTACTCTTTCTAATAAATTTTAGGTATTAGCAATGATAATGAACTAAAAAATAGGAAAAAAATTAAACTACATTGTAGGTTTCAACCTGTGATACATATACCAGCATAAATTAGGGTTTTATTTCTCCATAGGTGGAATTATACTATATATATATATATATATATATATATATATATATATATATATAGTGTTACAATTTTGTATTAATAGCTTAATATATCTTGGACAGCTTTCATTGAATATAGCATATGATCTTCATCTTTCAAAGCTGCTTAGCTCTTCTCCTATGTAGCTGCCCTACAACGTAACTACTCCCTTAATTGAAGGAAATTGATGTATTTTTCTCATTGTTTTGTTTGTTCACTATAAGAATGTATGGTGACGAATCTTTCAGATACACATGTGTGTCCTGCAATCATGTATGAAAGATAAATGTGAGGCTGAAGATGCACTGTACCAAATATGTGCACATTTAAAATTTTGGTAGTTTATCGTTAAAGTCTTTCAAAACTTAGAGCAGCTTTTGCTTCATTCTCTCACTCAAGCAAGGTGTTACTGTCATTTGCGAATCCTATCCAGTGGGTCAGATCTCTTGCACTCTCGTTGGAGCTATGTTTATGGAATGAGGATGAGACCAAGCATCTTTTTCTGCAGTGATTTGTTGTTCACAGTTGATTTCTCTAGAAACCCTTTGTATAAGCCCTTTGTGAGTCTTTTCTACTGCCTTTCACCATCATCCCTTTTTATTACTTATTAAATTACATAGTTGGCTTGTGTGTATCTTACTATGCATCTGTAGGTATTTAGTTCAGTATGCTAAAGACCTACCATTTTTTGTTCCAAGTTCAATAAATGACATTCTACCTATTACTCTGCACTTGAAAATTCCCTGAGAGACAAACACTTACCCCACCTCCAGGTTTCTCTGATGCAGTAACTACGTGGAACACTTTGGTGGGAGAGGCTTAACCTCTTCCATAGAATCTCTCACCACAGATTCCCCAGGAGCCAGGGACAAGATCAAGAGATGAATGGTTTTAAATCTTGACATTCACAGCTTTTTTTCAATGAGCAATATGGCATTTGAGTCAAATTAATTGCTTCTCACCTTGAAATGTTTTAAATCACCTGTTGGCTGTGTTCACAGTTCACATCAGAGACAGTTACAATTCAGCCAGTCACGTGTACCTGTCTCCTGAAGAAACACACACTTCTTATCAACAGCTTTTCCCTCGCTTCATCCCTCACTAGAATAGATTGAAAACTTTGCTTCCTTCTCCTTTCAAAGTGATAAGCATGGCTCATCAACCACAGACTCGGGTGGGGGTGTCGATTAGGTTATT
Organism: Ctenodactylus gundi; assembly: GCA_004027205.1. Lineage (NCBI taxonomy): Eukaryota > Metazoa > Chordata > Mammalia > Rodentia > Ctenodactylidae > Ctenodactylus > Ctenodactylus gundi. The sequence continues at coordinate 247,482 of PVKB01002365.1, forward strand.
TGTGGTATTAATGTCCACAAAAGAAATTTCCAGTCCCAGAGTGTCCTTTCCTCTCTGTCCTGTGTTGAGTGCACAGATGCGTGTCTTTCACAAACAGGAGGGTGGAATTGGCAGAATGTCCCCTGCATACCCTGGGTGGAGGGCCTTATCACGATATCAGGGAACAGAGCCCAGACTGTATCTTCTCTTGAGGTTGAGTGCAGCCAGTCAGAGAAAAGGCAGATGGCACAAGTTAGGACCACAAATGTGCGGATACACCAGCCACTGCACAGCCAGCCACAGGCCGAGGTCGGGCTTGGACACCTGTGTGTGGCCTCACACCAAACTGCTCTGGGCTCTAAGAGATCAACTCTATGATTTGCCCTCTTACTATTATGAGCAAAATCTTGATTTTAACCTTTTTGGTTGATACCAATAATATAGGGGCTGCTGGGAGAAGGCTGCATGGTAGAGCACGTCCTCCACGTGTATAAGCAAGTTGACTCCAAGCACCACCCATACACAATTCAGAAAAAAAAAAAAAAAAAAAAAAAAAAAAAAAAAAAAAAAGCCAGGCCTGGTGGTGCAAGCCTGTAATCCCAGCACTCTGGGAAGCTGAAGAAGGAGGATCACAGGTTCAAATACAGACTGGACAACTCGGTGATTTAGTGAGACCTTGTCTCAAAATCAAAACTAAAAAAGGGGCTGGGAATACCACAAAAGAATAGTAGAATTTTTATAATAGTAATAGTACCTGGCTTGTACTGTTCTTTGCAATCTTATTGAGGTGTTGAAAGGAAATTGATTGTGTTTTAACCTCATGGCCAGGTTTGAGACTGGACTGAGGAACACCTAGGGAGAAGAAGTAATAAGAGAAGCACTTCAGCCGCTTACCAGTGTGGACCAGGCATTTCCGCATGGCCTGCGGCTGAGCTGCTGAGCCCCACCCTCGTGACAAACTGCCACCTCAGCTGCAGCAGCTGGCGAGTGCTGTCTGGGCTCCCCGCAGCGAGCGGCCTGTGCTAGGTTCTGTTCTACCTGGAAGCTTCCAGCAAAGTCACTTATTTGCTGCTTTTTAAAAAATTGTGAAACACATATAACATACAGTGTACCATTCTAGCCAGTTTTAAGTTATAGTTCAGTTGCACTAAGTACATTGGCATGGTTTGACCACCACTGATCTCTGGAATTTCTTATCTTCCCTCACTAAAACTCTGTGTCTGTCATCCACCAACTCCCTGTGGTTCCTTGCTCCCGGGCCATTGCCCACCGTCCAATTTTCTGGCTCACTGAATTATTTGAAGTAATCATACACTATTTTTCCTTTCATAACTAATTCATTTCATTTAGCCTAATGTTTTAAAGGCTCATCTGTGTTGCGGCACATGTCAAAATTTCCTTCTTTTGCATGGCTGAATAATGCTCCATTGTATATATTATAGTATGTATTGTTTATTCATTCACCCGTCTGTGAACACTTACATTGCCTCCACTTTTTGGCTATTGTGAATAATGCTTCTATGAATGTAACTTTACGAATATCTTTTCAAGACCTTTCTTTTGGAAAGAGTTGGAATTGCTGGAGCATACAGTAATTGATAAAAATATAGATAGATAGATATAGATAGATAGAGAGATAGATATGGGGGTGTAATTATTAAATTAACTTTTTTGGAATCAACATGCTGTTTTCCAAAGCAGCTACAACATTCCTATCAGCAGTGTACAGCTTTCCAATTTCTCCACATCTCCTGTTACATATTTTCTTTATTTTGATTGCATCTTTTCTAGTCAGTGTATTTATGAGCATTAGTTGACAAGTTTTTTTCTCCATTGTTTGGCTAAAGAAGGTAATGCTCTTTTCAGGGAAACTTACTAATGTACATATAGTTGCTTGATGGAGCTGTCTTTTTATAGTGAGTCCTTAACTGCTGTTGAGTTGATGGCATCATGACTGACTGGTCACAGAAACTCCCACCAGCTCTCAGCTTTGTATGCTTGTGTCTGGCAAACTCTGCCCTCCTCCTTGAGCTCTGACTTGGCTTATTTTAAAATTACCTCGTGTGTTCTTTTCTGTTCTTTTCCACTGCTGCCACCTGCAGTTGTTCCGTTTTTAAAAGAAGAAGCTACTCTGGATGAATGGGTGAAAGCAGAGGAGGGATCAGTCCCTCATGGATTTGGGCCTTTCTGGGACGTCATAGCCTCTGCAAGACTCAACTATGAGTGACAGATAATACTAAAAGCTTTTTTCTTCTTCATTAAAATATAGATCATACTATTTCTCTGAAGTTTTGCTTGGGAAAGAACATCACCATAATGATCAGGTACAACTAAAATAAAAGTTCTAAAAGATTTTGCCTCCAAAATGTAAGAGTGCAAGCCCAGCATTTCTTCTTCCATCTAAATGATAAAGAGGATAGAAACCCACTCCGCATTAATAAGGAGCTGGAGCGTTTGAATGGCGTAGCGGTTAAAGTGCTTGCCTTGCAAGCACAATGCTCTGAGTTCGATTCCCCAGCACCACATAAAGCTGGGTGTAGTGGTGCACGCCTGTAATCCCAGCAATAGGGAGGCTGAGGCAGGCGATTGTCCTGAGTCCAAGGCCGGCCTGGGCTACACCAGTGAGTTTGAGACCATCCTGGGCTACGGAGTGTGATCTTTCAAAAAAAAAAAAAAATGGGAAAGTGGTAGCAACTGAGTGCTATAAAATATATGCGGTCGTATTTAGTATGAGCAAAGGAGGTGAGTTCTTCCATAAGTATTCTTTGTGTTGTTGTGATTCAGTGATCAGTTTGGTACTGACTGCCGGTGATTCCCTGTTGCAAAGTTCCTTCCAAGAGACTGGGGTTTATACAGTTGCTTCTCACTTTTCACTCCCAGTTCATTATTTCAGAAGCTTCCAAGGCCTTTGGGATATAGTCACCTATGTGGATTCTTTATCTGAGGCTCAGGAAGAGAGTACATCTCTAGAGACTGAAGCAAATCAGGCTATGAGGACAGATGGAGTGACAAGAAAGCCAGATCTTCATTCTTTCCTGATTTTTGGTAGTTTCTTATTTTTCTCACTGCTGGCCAAAATGACAAATGTCTTCCAGCAGCCAAGTTGAATATAGGTTGCATTTTCACTTCCAGTTTTTCATTTGGGCTGGAATTTCCTGGGGTAGATCTTAACTTTGCTTCAGAGATCACATTCAGCCCTTCAGTGAGGGACCTCTGATTCTTTTTTGATCCCTCAGTCATCTGACTCAAATGTGGGTGCTTCTCATTAAAGTGAAAATAAAAGAAGAAGAAAGAAACTTCACCAAGCTAGATAGCCTGTTATTTGCCTCAGGAAAGACATAGCAACTGGAATGTACACAGAGCAGTGAAGCAAGACTGGCAGAGCCAGGCCATCCACACAGCACTTCGTTATTTGCCCAGAGCATCACGCAGCCTCTCGGGGATGGCCACAGTCCAGCCGTGTGTGCTGAGGCCACAGAGCCTGTACAGGACAAGGCAAGTGATGGCTTGGGTTGGAGCCCAAACGTCACACGAATGAGGCTTCCCGGAAGCTGCGTGGTGTGGGGTAACAGGGCCTGACAGACTCTTTATAGTGTGTTTGAGAAAAACAGAAAAGAGGAATGACTTGGGGTTGGTCATCTAGTAAGTAAAACAGTTGCAAGGGGAATTTCTGAGCCCTGCCTGGGCCTATCCTACATAGAAATTTCTCTCTAGAGTTGAACTCCACGTACAGAACCTGATTTTATGCATCAGCAGAGGCCATAACTTATTAGCATAAGCCTGACTGAGCCCCAGCACGAACACAGGCAACTTGCTTCCTGTAAATGTGTTAATGTCACACGTGAAGCTCAAGTTTATTAGCAAGGTGGGACCAGGGTTGCCTTCCTTACAGAGATGTCTGCTGGGGACTGAGAAGGGGCTCACTGAGGCTGCCCACAGCATGCGCTTTGAAGGGCAGTGAGAACATGAGCTTTCTATGTAAACATTGTTAATGGACAGAGGATTGAAATGAACAAATTCTACTAAGATATTTCCAGAAACTGGTCTGAATTAATGTTTCTGTCCTTGTGTGTCAGGATTGAAAAAAACTTACCTACAAAGTACAAGTAAACAGGACTCTAGAATTTGTGTTCTCTCCCTACCCTGTCCACCTTAAGCATGCATGTGTATAAATTGTGGGGCAAGGTCAGGAAACAATGAGTGGAGGGGGCAAGAACTGTCCTGCTCTAAAGACTCGTCTCTGTGTGTGAAAAATCACATACAGTCATGTGTGGAACAGCAGTGTTCGCATCAGTGGTTACCTGCATTTACACCATGATCCAATAACATTACATAGAGTCTCTTATAATCTTAAAACTGAGCCCAGCCTGGACAACTTAACAATGTAGCAAAATAAATAAAGAAAGGTGCCGAGGTGGGAGGCGTGGGGGGGATGGGGGGGTGGGGTGCATCTCTGTGTGAAAGCCCTTGGGTTCAATCCCAGTACAAAAAAAAGGTTAGTCTTTTTTGTTTTTGTTTTTGTTTTTGTTTTTTTACATCACCTAGTGACACTGTAACTACCTTGGCCTGTGTGAATATTCTGTGGTATTGGAGTAATGACAAATCACTTAGTGACCCAGTTGGCAGGATGTATCCAACGTTGTCAAACACATACAGCCATGTACAATCTAGACATACTGAAATATAGACACAGTGGCTGCATAGTCATATTATTATGCAGTGTATGTCCATCGTGGCCCTCTGAGGTCCTGGCCATGGTATGAGAGCCAGCCTTGATCCAGCTTACCTGCCAGCCCTTAAAGCGTACTCTGCTTCACCTGGATTTAAGGAGTACCTTCTTTTCACCTGGTGCAGACCCTCCAGAGTACCTCTGTAGTAGGGTTGATACTTTTACTCCTGCATGGTCAGATCATACCCTCCCTCTTTCTGGTCCCACGTGTGCTTCTAGCCCTCTGACTGTGGAAGAGCATGGTCAACTCCTGGTAGTTGGGTGTATTCAACTGATTGATGTCTAAGGAAGGGCATCTGATGGACAGTTGAGGCAATCTGGCTGATTGGTGATGGAGGAAGTTCAGCTGATTGCTGATTGAGGAAGTTCAGTTGGTTGGAAGTTGAGGAAGTTCACCTGATTGGTGTCTGAGAGAGTTCACTTGATTGGCAGCTGAGGAAGTTCACCTGATTGGTGGTTTAGGATATTTGGCAGTAAGGAAGTTCAGCTGATTGATGGTTGAGGAACAGGTGGCCCTAGTGGTTCATTCCTTTTTTTCTCACAACGCTTGGGAAAGGCCACTCTTCAGGACTTATGTTTCATGAGACTGAAGGTCTCTCTTGCATCTGGTAAGATAAGGCTGTCTTTAACTTAGGAGGCATCTTTATTATGATACAGAGTTTCTACTTGGTAATAGAAGCCTGGACTGCCACTTGCCGCTCTGGGTTCCTGGCTAGTGTGGACCCGTTGTGGGTTACACCTTACCCGGTCATTTTGTCTTCCCAGCATAGCAACAAGCTCATTGTGGACCAGTCCTACACCATTTGTCTCAGTCACGAGCATTTGCAAATGACAATCACCGGGATGCAGGGTCATCATGCACCTCCTTGGGCTCCCTGATCATTTGGCTCAGTGAACCACTTTTTAAAAATAAAAATAGGAGCTGGACAATGGCTGAACAGTTAAAGCACTTGCCTAGCAAGCGCTGAATACTCAAGTTCGATTCCCAAGCACTGCATGAGCTGGGCATGGTGGCTCACACCTGTGATTCCAGCACTCAGGAGGCTGAGATAGGAGGATTGCCGTGAGTCCTGGGCTACACAGTGAGACCCTGTCTCAATTTTTTTTTTTTAAATAAAAGTCAGAATTGCCAGAAACAGCAAATGTTATCTTCATATGTTTTCACTGAAAGTACAAAAAGAGATACTAAAAGTAGGCATGCCATGCTAATTGAGCTGAAATCCGCAAGAAATGCAAGTCCACCCTAACTAAATCAGTTGGCTTTAAGCCCAGGGTATGGAAACCTCCCTAGCCTTACCTTCTACAGGACTGTTCTGACTCCTGGTCATGGGCTGCTCTTAATTCCAATTCCCAGTAGCTTGACACTAAACCTTCTGAGAGAGAGTTAGACATTAGCACAGTAAGAAAAGAGACATTTTGAATAACTTATTCAGCCTTTGCAGTTGGCTTAGAAAGTTGGCATTTCCTTGTGGTATAAGCCACTGGTCCTGGAATGGTGATGCTGCTACGGCCCATAATGAAGAGATTTTTCAAGTTTAGAACCAAGAAGTTGGAGCAGTTCCCAAACCCTCAAAGAAATGACTGAGACCCCAACGGCGTAGAAAGAAAAGCACTAGGAGTCTTGGCCCTGTGTTCTCGGACCTTGAGCCCGTAAGGTTCTGCTTCCCTGATTGAAGGAAAACCCAAAGCTCAAGCCTCCCATTTTGAGTTGTTAATGGAAGAGGAATTCTGCTTTCGTGTTTCAGTCACTTGTATCACCTTCCACTCTTACTACTCAGCGGACAGTCACGTATGCTTTGTTAACTGTGTACTTAAGCTAAGTTGCATTGAGGCTTCCTCCCCAAGTATTTTTGAGGACAATGGTCCATGTAAGAGGTTGTTCATAAGCAACATGTTAAAACATGTTCTGATCTGCCCAGACTGAAAGAGCGTGGAATCACAAGTGTTGACTTAATGCCATGGTTCTCAAATTTAATGTGCTGATTGAGGATTACACTTCCTGGTTCATGGACTGCTAGGGGTTCTGAGCTTGAGCTGCACTTCGTGGTCTTCTGGGAGGCCTCATTTCTATAGACTTAAGTTCAAATGGTTAGGATGGGCCCCAGATGGTGAATAATATGTAAAAATCCCCCCATATGATTTCAGCACACTGCCAGACTTAAGAAATATTGGCATAAAGGTTATTAACACTCAATTTAACTGCAAAATGCACAGAAGAGATATTAAACTCACTTCTACACCATGGCACTAACCTGTGGCATGACTCTGGAAAATTAATTTCCTTTTGGCCCCCTCCAGGTTTCAAAGGTTATGACATATTTTGCCTTTTTTAGAACATGTAAGACTGTCTGGATGAAATGATATTTCTCTGCTTAATTTTTGCCTGTTGATTTTCATTCTGACCTCATCTCTATTTTTTTAGGTTACAGGGCAAAACTGGCTCTCAGGTATCATCTTGGTTCTAGTTAGCACCTTCTTGGCCCATTTGTGCACCTATGACAAAGTATCACGGACTGTGTAATGTACAATGAACAGAAATTTATGTCTCACAGTTCTGAAGGGTAAAAATCAAGGTGAAGGTGCAGCACTTCGAAGGGCTGGTGGGACTTTCTCGCTGTGTCCCCCCATGGCAGGAGGCAGAAGGGCAATGGCCAACTATGTGAGTCTTTTCATAGAAGCCTCAATCCCATTCATGCGGGGGAAGTCCTCATGTTTAGATCACCTCGGGTTTTTTTTTTTTTTTTTTTTTTTTTTTTTTTTTTTTTTTTTTTTTTTTTTTTTTTTTTTTTTTTTTGAGATAGGGTCTCACTCTGTAGTCCAGGCTGGTCCTGAACTCACTATGGAGTCCAGGCTGGCCTTGGACTCACAGCAATCCTCCTGCCTCAGCATTCTGAGTGCTGGGTTTACAGACATGCAACACCACACCCAGTTTATGTGGTGCTGGGTATTGAACTCAGGGCTGTGCACTTGCTAAACAAGTGCTTTAACCTCTGGCCATTCCCCTAGCCCCCTGGACTACTTCTTGAATACTGTTGCAGTGGAGATAAAGTTTCAACATGAACTTGGGGGTATACATTCAGATGATGCTTTTGTACTAGGGACAATGTCAGACTCAAAGGAGCAAAGCTTGGGTTTTGAAGAGCAGGGAAATTTTAGATATCGCAATAGGCTATGACCCTCCACAGTTCAAGCTTACCTAATACAATCTTATTCTTTTGTGTTTAGTTTCTCCTGCCAACTTTAGTTTAAATTTTATCTTATTTGCTGTACCAGAGATTGAACCCAGGGCCTTTTGCATGGCCAAGCCTCTAATCTACCTCTGAGGTACATCCTCAGTGCCAATTTAAATTTTGAATTTAAATCCAATTAACCCTTTCTCAAAAAAGAATTAAGTAATGAAAGAAAAAAATGTTGAGAAACATCGTTCCAAGTAGAGAACATTCAAGCCAAGCTTTGTGTACACTTTTTAGGATGGGTATTCTGAACACAGCTTGGGACTTTGTGATACCCTTTCTAAGAAGTGAAGTTTGGGCTTATGAACAGTGAAATCTGGGTGGGCGAGAACTTCAGGAGTCTTTTTCTTTCTCGCAGTGAAGAAGTAGTTTCTCAGTGAAGAATGTGGGCCCAGTAGCATCCAGTTGTCCTTTGGTTATCTGCCTGTTAATGATACGACATTCTGAATGAGGACTTTTGAGATCGGGCATACCTGGTATATAAACTCTGATACTGTCCTTCTCTCTTTGGCTTTTGGCAGGTTCTTTAATTTCTTTTTGTACTGTAGAAAATAAAACTATCTGGTAGGTTTGTTAAGACAAAACATGAATTAGTTATAAGGGACATAAGACAGAGTCTGGTACCTACTTGTCATTAGCATCAGAATAAAATACTTGTGAGCAAAAACAACAAATCCCCCAAATCTGGTCTTTTCTGAGCAGATTTACCTGACTGACCATATAACCATACATATGACCAGACTCTACGATATACCTCTTGAACCAGTCACCACTCTGAAATATTGGAACAGTAGGAAGTAGGCAGCTAGGGCTTTCCTCTTGCAAGGGTCCCCAGGGACAGTAGTTTCTTGGTTTTATGTATTTATGTGACAATTCTTTCTGCCATGTTGAATGATAAGTGCTCCTGTAAGAGGAAGAAGGTATTTTATAAAAGGAGAGTTGAGTTTATATTCAATTAGCCAAAGTACACTCTGATTTCTTCCTGCTGCTATGAAATAGAGCCAGATATGCTTTAGCCAAAGGAAATACAATCCCCACCCCCCAGGGAAAAAAAAAAGAAAACTGAGGTTTAAAAAAAAGAAGCCAGGAAAAGACAATGCATATACACCAAGCAAAGAAAAAAGAAAGTGAGCTAATTTTATACGAAAGGAGTATTATGATATTTATTGCCTTAAAAACAAGTCATATCCAAAAGCTTTTTATTTTGTTCCCATGTTTATTTTTGTTCCACTTGGCTAATGCTGTTGTTTCGAGTGTCCCTTTGATAAATACTCTTTGTTTAGAAGCTCAGCTCCTTAAAGCACTCTGGTATGGAAGGAAAGCCAAAATAAATGAGGGAAGTCTGATGCAAGCCTATGGTGTTGTAGAACTGGGTTTTTAAACACATTTAGACTTATGTTAATGCAGAACCTGAGTAGGCACCGTAAAAACTTCTCTAACGGTTCCGGAGAGGCCCCTGGGATGAGCTAATCCCTCACCCAGAATAAGAATGATGCAAACCCATGCTGCCACCCCTGAGGCTCTGTCCGCACGTGTGGGTCGGGTGGAGGAGTGCCCCCTTCAGGCTGCTGGCTGCCGCTGTCAGCTACAGGGTCAAGCCGAAGTTGGGATCTCAGCCAGCTCTGGCTCCTTTGGGGTCCTGAAGTGGTTTGTGTGTAATTATTGCAACGTTAGATAGATAAGTAGAAAAAAACAAGGCATTCAAAAAGGCTGAGCTACCAGGAAAGAGGCTCAGGCTGTCAATATTCCTCACCCAGCTGTTTCTACTTCAGTGTGACTCTGGAACTAGCTCTGGTCCGTTTCAGCCAACATCTTGGTTGGTCTCCTAAATGCCAAATGTTCAGCTCCGTCTTAACCCCATTCTTTCAAAGATGCTTATTTTGATCTTCACTCTTCACTTTTTCCCAGTTTTACTGGCTTTTCCAGTAAGTCCTGCTGAAGTTGAGGTAGCTGCAGACAAAGGGAGACAGGGATCACCCACACCGCATCATCGCCTGTTTCAGTAATGCCCACTCCAAAATGACCTGGCCCATGAATTGTTCCCTGTCCTCTTTGCCACATTCATGGTCTGGGTTAGAATATTCCTAGAAAAAAAGCCACAAACTCCAGGAAGGCTCCCACTACTCCTCGCCTTTTTAGGATTTCCCACTGAGGCGACTTCGCATATTTTTCAGTATTGCCTAAGCACCAGGAGCTGGTTAGAGTTGGAGAGAGGCAGGGGCACACAGCCACAGCTGTCTAGACTGGCCTGGCCTTCTGCTGCTGTCACTGTCTGGTGTGCACTCTGCTCACTACCTGTTCTACTACTCCTTATAAAAAGGCTCCAGTGTCATTAGGCTTCATAATGTGCCGCATGCGTGGGCCCTTTACCACCCCAGGGATTCACACTGCTGTAGTGAACTTGGAAGGCACACAGGTAAGGAGCAGGGAGTCCTACGATGCACACCTGGGAAGAAAGGCAATGCCCGCCAGGCTTCTTAGAGGAGTGGCATCTCAGCCAAGACCTGCAGGAAAAATCAGTCAGGTACAAGGTCAGGGAGCAAAGTCGCAAGCAGAGGATGGAGATGTGGGAGGCTGAAGAGCAGAGGGGGGGAACCAGGGGCCCTAGTGAGGAAACGGGGGGCTAAGTAAGTTCAAATCTTGCAAGGTCTTGGCAACAATGTTAGGAGTGTGGACCGCAGTTCTTGGTGCCCGTCAATAGTGAATACCGGGCTGACTACATTTCAAGTCAGGCACAGGACACACTTGACTATTCTGTGGTCACAAAAGTAGCAGCTGCCAAGTTCCTGCAGTGGGGTGCTAGCAATGTACTTTTCCGGTAGTAATTTTTTTAAGCTAATGTCTCACTTTGTAGTCCAGGAGAGTACCAAACTTACTATGTAGCCCAGCTGGCTTTGAACTCATGGTGATCCTTCTATCTCAGTCTCCTGAGTGCTGGGATTACAAGCATGGGCCACTTGCCCAGCTGAATTTTTCTGTGATGCTAAGGAATCAAACACCCCAGGGCCTTGTACATGCTAGGCGAGTGCCCCAACTACTGAAACATACCTCCAGCCCCCAGTTTTCTTGTAGTATTAAGACCCCAATTAATTTTCTGAAGAGGACTGATGACAGGGCTGAAGTTTCCAGCAGACACAAATAAGACTAGAAAAGGCATAAGCTGTGTCTTCTGCCCTGGATGCACTCATTGTCTGGTTGGTACGGCAACAATGAGAACATTAAACAGCGTGAAAATAATGGGGAAGCTATAATTAGCAGCTGCAAATTGCTTTCCTACAAACCGACCATGGGGGTGTGAAGAGGAGTCAGGAAATGGGAGCTGAGGGTAGGCTTGCTGAGGAGAAGGCACGCGGGGCTTGGACCACGAGAGGAGGAAAAGTGGGCCCGGGACTGAGAGGCTGGTTCCCGGCTGAGCAGCAGAGTCTAGAATGAGCCTTGAGCTGCGTGATGATGGGGGTGGTGCCGAGGGTGGGGCAGGAGTCGGTTGTTGGGAGATGATCCACCCGTGATCCAAGGTAGGTCTGGCAGAATAGACTCACTCTGTTCCCAAATCGTTCTATTTACAGATTTTTTTCTCCCGCTGCTTAGTAGCTATAGCTAAATGGTTTTCTCTCCCTCCCTTCCCTCTTTCTTTCCTTCCTGTCTTTTAATGTAATTTGGCAAGGTCCTCCTTAGAAACCTGACTTTGGGGCATGCCACATTTTCCAGTTGGCCCAGGAGCAGCAATTTCTTCTGTTTACATCTTTGGTTCCCGCTGTCATGCTCTGTGGTCACAGTGACTTTTTCTGATTATCCGGGAGGAACTGTGTTCAGAGAAGTCAGAGAGCTGGTTCCGCAGGCTGTTGATTAACCTGGCAAAGAGGATGCAGTTGACAGAGAACATCCTGTTCTTGGTACCCTGTTTATTTACTTGTATTTACGCACCGTCTTCCACAGCTCCAGAGTCTTAGTTTGGGTTGTTACGACAAAATACTATATTAATATACTGGTTGTTTTAAATGAGGAGGAAGGGCAGGAGAGACACACCCGCCCACAGAGAGAGAGAGAGAGAGAGAGAGAGAGAGAGAAGAAAGAGAGATACAAGTCAAAGCAAAAAGAAAAGTGGCTTCTTGCTATGTGCACTTACGATGGAAGGGGCCAGGCAGCTCCTGGTGCCTCTATTATAATGACTCTGTCCAATTCAGGAGGCCCCACCCTCACCTTAGTCATCTCCAACACCCCTCACCTCCTAATACCAGCGCAATGGGCGTGAGACCCTCAGCACATGCCTCTGGAGAAATTCAAGCACTCAGACCATAGTCTGTCTTCTCATTTGAGAAACCGGGATAATGGTATCTGTATATCAATATGTGAAAATATAGTAAGGTATGAGAAAGATTCTTTACTAAATGTCTATATTTGCTGCTATTTAAAAAGAAAAGGGGAAAAAAAGAGGATTGCCACATGGAACATTTAGCAATTTACTTTGGAAAGGGCTGTAGTGGCGACTATGGTAGTAACTGGGCCTTGAGTGATCAGAATACGACTAGAGATTTCAAGAGCCCAGCGTTTTTGGAGGGGTATTGTCGGTTCGGTTTGGTTTAGTTTGGTTTGGTTTCCTTGATGACTCACTACAACGGCCTAGTTAAATACAAAAACGAGAGCCTGTTTCTGTTTTCAGATCGCAGAGGGGATGGCGTACATCGAGCGCAAGAACTACATTCACCGCGACCTGAGAGCAGCCAACGTCCTGGTCTCCGAGGCCCTCATGTGCAAGATCGCGGACTTCGGCCTTGCCAGGGTCATTGAAGACAACGAGTACACGGCCAGGGAAGGTGTGCCCTCGTCGCCCCCACGAGCCTTGCTACTGTCTCGATTTACTTCCTTGCTGTTCCTTTTTAACAAAGTGATTATAGAAATGGTGTGTGTGTGTGTGTGCGTGTGTGTGCGCACGTGTGTGTGTGTGTGCGTGCACGTGTGGTACTGAATATGAACCCAGACTTCTCATTCAGGTATTTCTCCAGACCCTGGCCCTTTTTATTTTTTATTTTGAGAAAAGGGTCTTAAGTCGCCGAGGCTGGCCCTGCACTTCCAGTGTTCGTTCCTGCCTCAGCCTCCAAAAGTTGTGATTACAGATGTGTGGGCACCACTGCACCTGCAAAGTCACCACTTTTAAAGAAAATGTATTTGCTACAGTATTCAAGGTATATTGCAGTTGTCTGTTAATAGTTCTACTGGAATAACTGCATTTTAAGCAACCCTCTTGCTTAACTCCATGTGATCCTTTGATAGGCTCATAAACACTACTATTTATATTTCAATTAAGCAAAATAAAAAAAATTGGATTTGGTAAGATCAGATTTTTTGCTTACATTATATGATTATGTGGTGAAAGCTTTTTATTCAAGTGCATGTATTTAACTATAGAGAAAATATCTATGTAACATGTATTCTGTGTTATATATTCAGGCCTTATAATTACAAAGAAAATATGAACACTATCACACATACAGAACTAAATATAATATCACAAAAGTACAGTCCTTTATTTGTCCACATTTCATACAACATATGCAATCGGAAAGTGGGCAGAGAGGCCATCGTGGTAATGCACACCTATAATCCCAGCACTCTGGAAGTTCCAGCCTAGCTTGGACAGGTTAGTGACCAAGTGAGACACAATCTAAATATAAAATTTTTAAAAGATTGAAGATGTGTGAGACCTGGATCTAGCCTCACACAAGTACCAAAGGGGAGGGGGGGAGAGACATATGCAAAGAAACTTGCATTCCCTGATCCTGGGACATGCATGGTAGCTGGGCACATTGGGACTGCATGGCCTTTGCTGTGATCAGAATATGCATAATGCTTGTGACCTGGAAATTCTCATGGTCGTCCCCAGGAAAATGGAGTATTTTTGCAGTGCCATTGTCTTCCAAAAGAGCCGCACACTTTCCTGACAATTCTCAACATTGTTAAACAAGGATTATTGACTGTTATCTCTGGAAGATGTCCTTGTGGCTCAGCGAGGTGACAAGCACGTTGAGTGTTGTTTCAGTTGGTTGAACATATCTTGCTTTCATTGTGTCTAGGCTGGTTCTCCTCCTACCTCAAGCCTAAGTTCTCTGGATGAGTGATAACATGCTTCTAACCTTCATGACTGTCCTCAACAAAAAGGGAGGTGAAAGAAAGTAGTTAAAATAAATTTAGAAAAATGATAGCAAAAATGTGTTGAGCATTAATAGTGTGAAAATGGGCTTTTCATATGATAGCCCTATGTGATAGCCACTATCACAGTTACTCTTTCCTCCCTACAGAGAAGAAAACTCGGGAGGTCCTGCAGCTTTCTGGGTTTCTTCCCTATGTGGTAGATCGTGGGTTCACACCCAGGAGATCCCGCCTCTTCAGTGTCCAGGCTAGAATTGGTTCCACTGGTTTTGTTGACTTAGTCCAGAGTCACAAACACAACTCTTATCCTTTAGAACAGCATGGCTAGTGCAGGGAGCTTAGCACCCTGTTCTCTTGCTTACCTCATGACTCCCATAACCATACCTACCTACCTTTCATTGGCATTTACACTGTGCCATCACATGGGTCAACCCACTTAATCCCCATTACAACCTGGGGAGGTTGAGGTGTTTCCCCGTTTGACAGATGGAAGTGGCAAAGAGCCCAAAGACAGGAAGGGACTTGCCAGGGCCACACCAAGCAAGAAACAGCAAAGCGGAGGTACAATCCTGGGACTGTGATGACGGAGCCAAGCCCTAGGCCAAAGCACTGCACACAAAACAGCTGTCCCACTAGGGCCTCTCTTTTATTTTTATTCTGATTGTAGTCGGACACACACACACACACACACACACACACACACACACACACACACAAATAAAGACCTTCAAGCAATGACATAATAAAGGCAACTTTTTAAGTCGTCGGTATAAAACCTTGCCTATGCCTGATCCCTACTTTCCTCCTGGGGATCCACCACATTACGCTGGGCTGTGCATGCCAGCAAGCATATCCTTTCTGCATGTTGCATTCCAGGCTGATTGTGGTGGTCCACAATTGGAAAACCTTAACATGTTTTGTCTTAACAAGTGAAAGAATGGGGCATTACCATTGGCAGTGGCACCTGCAATTCCTTTTTGCACAGCTCAGAGATATTTATCCCCAAAAGCGTATGCACTGAATGATACTTATATTCCAGCTGAGGAGGCAGACCACTATAAAGTGTGCACTCCGCATGTATGTGCAGAGCTCTGGGTTCAATCCCCAGTCCTAATCAATCAGTCAATAAGAAAAAAATATATATTTATGCCCCTTGTAAACATAGAATAGGTCTATTAGAAAAAGTTAGACCAATTTCTTGGGGGATATGGAGTCTCACTATATTGCCAAGCTGGCCTTGAACTCTCAGGCTGGACTGATCCTCCCTCCTCAGCCTTCCAAGGAGTGTGGACTGTAGTTGTGTACTCCCATGCCTGATTCCAGGGAAAATATTAACCCTAAAGATCTGGCTGGGTTTTGAAGGCTGGTGTTGGTGAACAAACATCACATTAAGAATACATTTCTTTAAATTCCATCTCACCTTCTTTTATGTTTAAAACTGGCTGGTTATAGTTCCCAAGGAGGTTACACAGGTAACCTCAAAGAGAAATGAGGGATACCAAGAAGAAGAATAGGCAAACATTTTAGTATAATATTCTTATATTTCTATTTGGTGCTATGCTGATGTGTTATTTACTCAAAAAATGTGAGTTTTTGTTGCTGTTGTTGTTATCAAAGAGCAAAAGTGTGAGAGTCACGCTTCCGTAATGTTTTTGTTTAAGCTGAGGCGCCAACTAAGAGTCACGTGTCTCCTTCTCTAGGTGCGAAGTTCCCTATTAAATGGACAGCTCCGGAAGCCATCAACTTTGGATGTTTCACTATCAAGTCTGATGTGTGGTCCTTTGGAATTCTCCTATATGAAATTGTCACCTATGGGAAGATTCCCTACCCAGGTATCATGTGTTTCCCGTCAGGTGACATCTAAGATATAAGCATGACGAAGTGCATGAAGGCATTAACTAAACAAATTGAAAAGCCTCCTCTCTTCTAAAGAACAAGCACTTCACACCAGGACTTGATTTTTATTGTCTTTAGTGGAAATAATGTGCACACACACTTCCCTGCCACCTGTTGTGTTGCAGGTGTGCTCTTTCCTCACCAACTCATCGTACCACTTGCTTGGTGCCCAGAGTGTGCCTGGCTCTGTGGTAGGTGTTGGAATGAGACTGGATTAGATGCAGGTGTTCCCCTCGGGCATTGCCCTGAGCAGAAAGAGATGGAGAAATGAGGATGTCCTGTGCCTTCTGGTTAGTAATGAGTATGGAGTGTCTTGCTCATCAGGAAATGACTGCCTCTGCTTATCGGCAAGCAGTCCTTCCAGTCCTTGGTGTGCTGATGTCACTGAGGACACCAGTCAGATGTCCAGATTCCTGGTACCTGACACCCTCAGAATCAGACCCGTCCACCTCTCCCCTCCTCCAGAGTATGTGCTGGAGTGGTTCAGAACAGGGATCCCTTGCAGATCCTTCAGTCTCATTAATGTTTGACTTCTTATGAAACGTATGAAGTCAGGTCCAGCAGCAAAGGCTTAGCATTTAGGAGGATGAGGCAGGAAGATCGCAAGTTGCCCAACTTGGACAGCTTAGCAACTTAGCAAGAGCTTGTCTCAAAATCAAAACAATAAAACTGGGCTGAGGATATAGCATAGTGCAGAGGCTTTGGCCTCAGTTTCTAGAAACACACACACACACACACACACACACACACATCTGTGGGTAAATGTAAGATTGCACCTTTAATGTTTGAATCATTCTATGATTAAAAAGCTGTGTGGCATGCTAGGCACTCTAGAGATAGAGTAGTCTCAGTCATTTCCTTCGAGAGCTAATGTCCTCTTGCAGAAAGACTGGCGACTAGCAAACAGATGTTCAGTCTGTGGATCCAGGGAGGGCCTGGCAGGGTGTGTGAATGGCTTTAGGGCCAGCAAGTGCTCTTGGAAAGGGCTGAGGAAGGTGCTGATTTTGTTCAGTGGTCTTGGTCACAGCAGAGACTCAAAAACAAGGGAGACATGGCTCCCTCTGGGAGTTGAGCATTCCCCCCAGACAACATCAGCCCAGGGCTGGGTGGGGATTGCTGGGGGGCACAAGGTAGGAGGCCAGTAGGTTAGGGCCTCGGTGAGTGTTTGTCATTTCATCTAAGATCATCTTGATGGATGAGAAAGTGGAGGCCAGAGTGGGGCCAGGCTGGCTCAGAAGCAAGGGTTTCCCATCTCACATGGCATGAGAAAGAGCTAAGGAGAGCCTAGGGACCAGTCAGCCACATGACTGTGAGGGGATGGGCCATAGGGAAGCCAGAGAGGCTCCAGCTGGCAAGAGTTTTGGGCGGCGCCTGACAGTGGGCCGACAGTTATAGGAAACCCACTTGTGTTCATTCCAGCCTCCCCCTGTGCTAGGTGGTGCTGCGGTGAATGAAGTAACACTGTTTCCGATGAGCCCCGATTGCCTGATCTTCTTTCTCTCTGTCTCCCTCTTTCTCCTCAGTGTTAGGGATTGAACCCAAAGCCTCAGACGTGCTAGGTTGGCACTTTATCACTGACCTACATTCCAGCAATATCCCTTTCTGTGCTTACATCTACATCTGTCTGTAAAAGAAAAAAGAGATAACAGTCAGATTGTTTACATAATCTTATATTTGATCAGACAGGCATATGACCTCACTTAATGCCATATGGTAGGTATAGTGTGCTATACGTGATGTCCATGCCCAAAGGAAACAACAAGGCTTCTGGCTGGCAGCAGAGCTGCTTCTCATGAGACCCACGTGTCTCCTATGACCATCTGTCTACCTCTGTGCTCAATTTCCAACAAAGAACTTCAAAAGAAAATGAATAAAAGAACCGGTAGGAAAATGGTTGGTGAGAATCGCCAGCAGGACACAGCAGAAGCAGCCAAAAGCTATCATTTGGTGTTTTCCCTACTGAATTTGTGCTGTGAGAGGAGCAGGGCTGTGAGGAACCCCATGGTCATCGCGAGAGCTTCACGCATTAGGAAGGCGGAGCAGAGCCAGTCCTATTGCTTACCGCTCGGGGATGTGCAGAAAGTGGTGAACACGGCCAAAATACACCATTTCTTCCCAGTTACAAAGCCGCTTGCAAAGAGACTCCTACCACATTGGGTTGTCTGGGAAGACATTTTCTTTTTACTCATAAAAAGTGACAAGCGTGTTAAGAATCTTGACTTTAAATGCTTTAGAAGCCATATGCCTAGCTTTGCAAACTAAAAAGACAAAGAAATAAGCTACGTGTGAACTGAACACATATTTGTAAAATAAAAGACGAAGAGGTATAGTTTACCCAAATGTTTTTATCCTTGGGCAAAAAAGTAGTAAATTGCATTGGTCAGCTTCCTACTGCTCAGGCAGAAACACCTGACACGCACATCTGAAAGGAGGAGGAGGAGGTTATGTCTCATGGACTCGGTGTGTGGTCGGCCGGCCCGAGGCAGCAACGTCTCGGGAGGTTTTGGCAGAGGAGAGCCGCCCCCCTGCGGCATCCGGGAAGCCCTTCCTGCCCTCTGTGTCCGGCTCATTCCATGCGTGGTGTGATGTGAGTCGCGGTGTGTCACTCTTTCACGCTGAACCTCTCCCTCCTGTCCTCACCTTCTATCGCGAGTCCCCTCCCTCCCAACTCACTGGGTCTGGGGCTTCTGAGCATAGAGTGTTCCCCTCCAATTAGTCTGTTTTCTGTTGTTGTCATGGGGTATCTGAGACTGGGTAACTTAAAAAGGAGAAAGGCTTTCTTGGCTTCCTGGCCCTGCTGCTGGGATGGCACGAGTGGGCGCTCAGCCTGTGGCTAGGTCCTGTGGCGCTTCCTCATAGCAGGACGCAGAGGCAAGGGGTTCCTGCAAGCACCAAAACCGAAGGGGCAGCCTCGCTTTATCTGTCCTGGTAACAAATATCAGGCCCCATGCTGGAGAACTCACGCCCATGAGAAAGTCAACCCAGTCACCTCCCATCTCCCAACGTGTCCCGTTCGTCGTGTTTGGTGCATTCCATTCAGCCCGAAACACTGTTTGTGTCCCTGTTAACCTGGGCACTGCCAGGCAGGTTTGAGTGCCATCCCGTCCTCTGCTGATTTCCTCTTCCCGTGGGAAGTGCTGGCCACTCCAGTGGGAGTCTCGCCAGGGCTCGCAGGATGGGCCAGCCAGCCTGCTCTTGTGCCCCACTGTAGGTGCTCTATCACAGTCTCTTCTTCCCAGATCAGACCACTTCTGCCTCTGGCTTCCACAAAACTCTGAAGTTTCACCAAAGCCAGAGGTCATTTTTTTATTTCCTGTTCTCTTTTTTGTTTTGTTTTGGGAACTACCAGGGGGAAAATGGAGGGAGGCAAATAAATGATCCTGTTTCACTGTCTTAAGGTGAAAACTGTGATTATATCGCTACATGATCTTTATAAAGAGTGAATAGGCTGGCACTTTGCTTTGCTTTGTCTATACAGAGAGAAGAGATTTGATCATGGCAAGACATTCAGATGCATCGTCTGGCTGTTTTCTGCAGCTATATTTAGCATCTTAATGCCATGTATGAATTGGAATAAAAAAAATTCATCCATCTGCAAACACCGACTTTGACCATAAGCAATGGTTGGGGGGGAAGTAGACTGGACTTATGAAAGCAATGTTATTGGCTGAGAGACTGGTCCCAGGGTACCTGGTTCATTCGCTTATCTCTCTCTCTCTCTCTCTCTCTCTCTCTCTCTCTCTCTCTCTCTCTCTCTCTCTCTCTCTTTCTCTCTCTCTCATACACAAACAGAGGATCCTGTGTGTGGTCTGTGGAGTCACTAGTCTTCTCTCCTGTTCTAAGCCACAGCATCTTTTCTAATCTATGTCACAACACATTTTCCTCTTTCCGGTGAGCCTTTACCGACTTGTAGTTAGTGCTAATTCCTGTTCACTCTAGATGCCACTTCCTGTCCCCACAACATTCCTCCATGAGGGAGGTGTCATTTGAGGACCGTGTAATCATCTCTGCATCTCTCAGAGCCTAGTGCTGTCCCATGACCCATGGTGATTCTCAGTAAGTGCCCATTGAAAGAATGAAGGAAGGACATGAAGTGGCTTGCCTGATACAGAGACCCCCAGCCGACAGGGGCCCGTATTCTTTAACCTAGCCACGAGCCAAGTGCCAACAACCAAGTGTAATTTAAGGCTCTGCCTTCCCCTCTTTTCCTTTCTTCTCTACGACTTGTTATCAACTGGTTTCTTATGTTTGTTCGTTCACTTGTGCATAAAAGGACAGACTTCAGGTTCTCTTCTGACTCCTGTAAACAAGTCAAATTCTGTAGGCAGGATACAGCACCCATGTCCTTTAACTGCATTGTTGAGAGAGTTTTCTTCAGTATTAGGAGAGACAGCAGAAAGCACATGCAGTTAGGCTGGGTGCAAGGGGGATTCCTACGAAGGTTTAGATTCAGTGGGCACATTCTGACCTGGGGCTCCCCAGGAAGGAAGGAAGGAAGGAAGGAAGGATATGCCTAGCCTGGCTGTCTGGTCCTGTTGCTATTTGCACTGTTCTTTACATCTCCCCCACCAGGATCCCAGAACTTCACCCAAGGCCTGAGAAGTAAACATAGATACTTCTTAGGAAACTTATTCAGGGGAGCTTGGCTGGTTGCAAGAGTCTAAGCAATATGAGACCACACAATTTGAATATCCACTCCCTGGCTTCAGGGAATGAAAAGAAAATGAAATCTTCCAGTTAGAAAATGCAAATTGTTTGCAAATGGTCGTTCAGAAGTAAAACCGAGAAAAAATGATTTGCCAGGTGAACAACTGTCTACACATGAAAGATTACAAAGCATACACGGGGCTTTTTGCTTAAAAACTAGCACTCTGTCTAGACAGAAAGAACTTTGTTTCTGGGCTTTAAGTACAGGAGAGGCTCTTCAGTCACTGTGTCCTTATTAGAAGAGTAGTCTGTAAGGGCAGGGGGGTCTCAGAGCCCACTGATCATGATGCACTTTGAGAAAAACACAGAAATCCACTCCATATATAGAGCAGAGTTTCACAAAACCACCTTGGCCTTTACTGTGGGCACTGTGTTCTGATCTTTTCTACATAATTTGTTACAATTCAGTTTTTTAAAAATAGAAAAAACCCTGATGGTACCCTAAAAAAATAATTAGGGCTGTGTGCATAGCTCAGCAATTAGAGTGCTTGCCTAGGAAGTGTAAAGCTCCAATGTTTAATCCATCAGCGCCAAGTAATAGCCAGACGTGGTAGTGCATGCCTATAATCTCAGCACTTGGGAGGCTGAGGATTGCCATGAGTTCAAGGCCAGCCTGGGCTACATAATGAGTTCAGGACTAGCATGGGCTACAGAGTGAGATCCTGTCTTAAAAAAAATCAAATAGTTGATCCCATCTGTATGGTAACCCTTACTTGGAAACACTGATTTCAGAATAAATTCAAAATGTTCTCTTTCAATTTTAGGAAAGCCATTTTCCCTAAAGTGACTATTTTTTAAGATTCTTCCAATGACCACTGGTGTTAAAATCTATACTTTTGATGGTCTGTGTGTGTAGTTCAGTGATGGAGACCTTGCCCGGATGCCTGAGGAGCAATTCCTTGCACTGAAAAAACAAATGAAGCCCATAGGTATGGAAAGAACGTGCTTAAGATGGAAGCCAGATAATATACACATTCTGCTTGGAATCATGTCATGTCTAGAAAAGCTCACATGTATCCACAAAGTATGCAAAACAGACAGAGAGGAGACATGTGGTTATGACTTCTACATGAGCCTGTGTCTCTATCTCATTTTTATAAGGGAGGAAAAATTATTTAAAAATTATCTTCTCCCTCTTAAACCTATTCATAATATCAAAGTTTAGCTAAAGAGTCTGACAGTTTAGCCAGACATTGGACTACATTAAAACCTGTCTTCCAATGCCTTTCCTTTTTGCAGTGCTAGATAGGAATAATTAATAATAATAATAATAATTTTAATGGATAACAGTTTCTTCACCAGATGTTGAGAATATGCTTATTCCAGACTCAGTGTATGCTTCAGTCTGGCTAGGTACTGAAGACCGGGACAACTTAGTTAGTGTGTTATGTAGTTTTACTTAAGGGCTGGGACTTGTGATTTCCTCCTGTCACTTTTTTACTCTTGGGAAACAGAATGTCCCACAAGTGACAGGACACAAAATACAGAACAATGATCTGGACCCATAGTTCCTTTCCAAATGAGTCCTAAAATTGCAGCTGTCAGGCGATTACATTAACAATAGACCAGACTGATGTAAAGACACTGACTTCAAGTAACTTACAACAAAAACCCAATTTACAAAAATGGTATCAGATAACATGTGCACAAATAATTTTTGGTAAGTATATTATAGGTAGAAACTTTAAAAATCTAACTATCAAAAAATTGATGTTTAGGATTAAAATTGGGTTTGCATGGTCAGTTTTAAACGTCAGTCAAATCCAATGTCCTTTTATCATTAAAGAGAATCTGCTTTACTTTCTACTTACCACATTTGCCTGTTTTTGCTCTGGCAAACTGAATGCAATCTTGATCTTCTAGACTAAAATGTACTGGTTGAACTATTTACAGAAGTTCCTTGGTCTCTGTATTAGTTTGCTAGGGCAGTCATAACAATTAGTACAGGCTGGGTGATTCAAATAAAAATTTCCTTTCCCTCAGTTTTGGAGGCTGGAAGCCCAGATCAAGGTGTTGGCAGAGTTGGCTCACCAAGATCTGTCCCTTGGCTTGCAGGTGGCCGTCTTCCGGCATCTCCTCATGCAGGGTCTGTGAGTATCTCCTCTCCTTAGGATACCAGTCGTCTTGGATTAGGACCCACCCTCAGGAGCCCATTTTAACCTAATCCCTCTTTAAAGGCTTTGTCTCCAAATAGAGTCATACTGAGGGACTGGAGGTCAGGACTCTGCCCTGGAATTTTGGGAAGATGCATTTCAACCAAGAAAGCTCTTCCATCTAGTTGGAGGATGTGAGTAACAAGGAGACCCACACAGTGACTTACCCTCCTGTCAGATCCCTAAATGGCCTTTTTTTCTTCTTGTTTGGGCTTAGGGAGAACCAACGCCGACGTGATGACTGCCCTGTCTCAGGGCTACCGGATGCCCCGCATGGAGAACTGCCCAGATGAGCTCTATGAGATCATGAAGATGTGCTGGAAGGAAAAGGCGGAGGAGAGGCCAACGTTTGATTACCTACAGAGTGTCCTGGATGACTTCTATACTGCCACAGAGGGGCAGTATCAACAGCAGCCGTAGGGCACCGAGAGACTGTCTAGACGGCAGGGACACTGCCTCGCCATGGAAATCACCCAGAGTCGTTGGTCACACTAGTTATCGCACGTGTGCGATCATCCACCAGGCCCTGTTCCTGAAAGGACACGCTATGCACTCAGGAAGAGCACCCCTGCACACGGGAGACTACTCTGTCCTCTTTGAATGCTGCCCACCAATTTGTGGCTGGGACCTCAGCCAGTCGTCTTGCTTTGTGTGACCAACATCAGAATTCCACCTCCTGGGAGGAAAATGCTTTTGTTCCAAAAAAAATGAACCCACGCAGCCCTGTGCTCCTGAGTGGATGTGTTGCTCACTGAGTCTAAGGCTGCTCCACCAAATCCTCAATGGTAGCAGAACTAAACTCATTTATAAAGCAAAAATAACCAGATGCATAGCATGGCGCTTTGCATTTTCTCTGTGCTTTGGCTTACTTATAAAAAATATTTTACTAATCCAAACTATTAGATTTTATAGGTGAAGTCTGGCTTTTTTTAAAATGTGTTTTCTAGATTTCAAAGTTTCTGTTTTGTGGGTTTCATTCCCCATATTCTAAAATCTAAGGCAAACTTCCTCCTGTGTTCTCTGAGCGGGTAACTGTTTAGGGCACAGCGGGGCAGCAGCATGTGTGCCCTGTGCGCCCCCTTCTGGAGCTTCCTCTGTGGTTCAGTTGCTGGTCCACAGGGTCCACCCTTACGTCCCAGGGACGGGAGAGCCTCCTGGGGAACTGCACTGTCCTCCAGACGGTCTAGCCATTTCAATTTCAGGATTTCCTACATCTTTTTTTTTTTTTTTTTTTTTTTTGGCTGTGCGTTTGGGTTCTGATCTCTGGAAAGCCTTACAAGGCCTTTCCTAAAACACCATTTCCTTTGTTGCTTCAGATTGCTTGAACGTTATTTTAATGATCAGATATTAATTTTAGTTGTACTCTAGAAAGTAAAAAATATTTGGGGCTATTTTTGTGATTCAGCAATCTTTCCTACACTGTGTGAGATGTGTGTGAGACTATTTATGCCCAAAGACATCCTAAACCTGTGTGGCAAGGGCTGAGGGGTCTGTGTTGACAAATTTTTTCTACTGAAGGCTTGAATGGAAACTGCTGTGTCTCATTATTTCACTTATATTGTTGTGTAGATATCTAATAATTCTATTTTTGATTGTATTTTAAATATAAGTGGCCCAGTAACATCTCAGGCGTTGTCGTGTTTGACCTGCAGTCAAAGTGAAAGAGACTGTCCTTGGTGGGTGGGGATGAGAGGGTTTCAGTGCAGCCACGCGCTGGACACCTGTGTGGCTCTGCCTCTGTTCTTGGAGGGTTTCACACTGGAGAACTGAGGACCTGCTGGCGTGGATGTCTGAACATCCCTCAGTAGGGGCCACATAGGATTTGTTTTCAAATTAGGCACCATTAAAATTTTATTTGCATGCTTTGCTTAGGTGTCAGTTGCCAAGGATAAGGGGTCACCTGTTCTCCTTTTCTCTAAATGTTAACTTGTGTTCTTTTTCCTGTGGGTCGTTTTGTTTTTTGAGACAGGATCTCGTTCTATAATCCAGGCTGGTCCTGAACTCACTATGTAGTCCAGGCTGACCTCAAACCTCAAACTCAGTCATTCTTTTCCCAAGTGCTGGGATTACAGGTGTGCATCACCAAGCCCATGTGGTGCTGAGGAATCAAACTCAGGGCTTTGTGCTTCCTAGATGAGCACCCTAATCACTGTACTATTCCTCCAGCTCTCTTGTGTGATTTTTATAATGTCCTTTCTGGAGTACTGTAAAATTCTTGATTCACACATGCCACACTCACGTAGAATATTGATAGTATCATCATGCAACGGTAGTACAGCTGGTCGCTTGATCGATAAAGGTGAATTTTCTACCCGGACCTTTCTTCCACATTTTCCTTCAGAACTCAGTGTGTTATATGGGAAGTGGAAAAAGTCTCATAAAATCCCCAGACCTCATCCCGGCCTTGTCTGGCATCTCTCCGTCCGGCTTCCTGTTCCGGCATTGCTGTGACTTCCCCCTGTTCAAGCCGCTACCTTCTTCCACCGCTCCTTCACCAGGAGCCACCAGAAAACCCTCTAGAGAAAACCCTCTGCCCCGGGAGCAGGTGGCCCAGCGCTGCGCGCAGTACTTACAAGGCTGATGAGAGGAGGGACTCTGTCTCTACTCCGCGGGCAAATGAGGAGCGCGGAAACAACTGGGAACGCCTTACCAAGTCGCCTTGCGCTCATGCGCTCCTTCTTCTCGCGCTTCTAAACTGCCCAAGGTCATAGCGGCTGCACTGTCTCTGCAGAAGCACCAGCTGCTGACGCGTTAGCTGAATTCAGTGAGGTGCTCCTCTTGGCCCCAGGACGCCAGCTCCTCCGCTTCCACTGCGGATCCCGCAGCCGGGTCATCAGTGTGTGCTCTTCCGCCTGGGGCATGGTTGGGTGGTACCATAGCTCCCGTCTTCTATCTTAGGGTATGTTTTATTTTCTCTTTCTGCCTAATGGAAGGAGATTCTGCATTTTTACTAAATGAAGTTTTTAGATTGAGTGAAACTGAGCCTTAGTATTCTCGTTGATGCGAGTGGTGATTTACTGAAGGCTTGTCTATGCTGTGGCACTTTATGAAAATTACTTCCATCGGGTCCAGTGGCACTGGCCTGTTATTCCAGCACTCTGGGAGGCTGAGGCAGCAGAACTGCAAGCTTGAACCCAGGTTGGGCAACTGGGGACCCTGTCTTGAAATTTAAAAGTGATAGGGAGTTGGGGGTGTAGGTCAATGTGAAGGCCCTGGGCTAGATCCCCAGTACCATGTACACGTGTACACACACACCCATATGTCTATATATGATCTGGACAGTGCACACTGTTTCATAGCTGAGAGATCTTGTGCATTTAAAGCCACACAGAGAATAGATTGGCTCTGATTCACGTGGTTTCCTTGTGAAATAAAACTAATAAAGACACATTTGTGACAGAGTTTCCTTGACCCAGGCATCCCAAGAGGGCAGGAGTACTATTTGCAAAATGCTTCACGGACTCCACACAGCTGTAAGGGGAAATCTCCCTACAAAATTATTTTGTGGACAAAAAATTTTGTAAGAATTAATGTCACATTTAATTTTGGAAACAATTTGCAGGGAATACACTTTTGAGGAAAATGTTTCACTAACACTTTTGCACTTTGAGGATATATTAAATTTGGTACTATCTTACATCAAAAAGTTTTAACTTGATACATGTGTAAGAAGAAAGTCTTCTTTCTAATTTCCAGTATTCTTATGAATATACTAAATATTTCGGGTAGGAGTGCCAAAAATGTGAGAGTTCCCAAGGTGCCCATAGTATGATCTTGAGTTTTACCCTAAATGTGGGAATGATAGAAACAATCTCAGTGACCTTCATCTCAAGGACATTGGAAAGATGTTAGAAATAATCTAGATTGGCCAATATTCAATCTTAACAGGATTTCTAGAACCGACAGTGGCCCTATCTACAGTAACACCAAAAGAAGATGCTACATCACAATAAGAACAGTATCTGCGAATTTTATTATTAGCCTATAGAGTATGGAAGATAGATTACTAATCCCTTATCTGCTTCAATCAAGGTCATATGTTTGCAATTTCAGGGTATTCTTAAACTCAATCTGATGAATTTGCTATACTTTATTTAGTGGTAAAGCCTCAGCAAGCACCAAGGAAATAACTTAATCAAGTAAGGCATTTCTGCACAAAAATGTCTGAATATTCACATGCAATGGGGTAAAGATAGCCTCTAAATAGATTTAAATCCAGTTTTGCCACCAAATGAGTACTTTAAAAACAGTCTTTTGCCTACATATGCTGGAAACAGATGGAACCTCAGTGTTGATTTGATTTATATTTCTCTGGTGGCTGAAGAAGAGACAGCCTCTTTAGCAAATGATGATAGGAAAACTGGCTAGCTACATGCAGAAAAATGAAGCTAGACACACATCTTTCACCATGTACCAATGTCAAATTAAAATAGATCAAAGACCTAGATATTAAAATTGAAACACTGAACTTCTTGGAATTAAAAATATGCAAAACCCTTGAAGACATAGGCATAGACATGAACTTCCTTAATAAAATATTCAAAGCACATAAGATAACACCCAAGAATCAACAAATGGGGTTCTATCAAATTAAAAAGTCTCTGCACAGTGAAGGAAGCAAACAACAGACTAAGTAGAGAATTGATGGAATGGGGAAAAAAATGCCAGCTACTAATATAAAGTACTATTATCTAAAATATACAGGGAACTGAAAAAAATTGACTCTCCAAAATAAAGGACCAAATCAAAAACTGGGCAATTGAAATAAATAGACAATGCTCAGAAGGAAAAGTCAGAATGGCCAATAAATGTGAAAAAATGTCCAGCATCTTTAGCCATCAGAGAAATACATATCAAAAGCACACTGAAGCTCCACCTAACTTCAGTAAGAATGGAAGGCATCAAGAACTCAAAAAACCAACAGATGCCTTCTAGGTTGTGAGGAAAAGAATCCCCCTATATTACTGGCAGGACTATTGAAAAGCAGTATAGAGATTCCTCAAAAAAACTGAAAATAGATATCCTATTTGGCCCAGCTATAAACCTCTTTTGGGTTTCTTCCCAAAAGAATTAAAGTCATCATACAAGAGTGCTACATGCATGTCCATGTTTGTAGCAGCATAATTTATAATGGCCAAATCTTGGAAGAAGCCAATATGTCCATCAACAGGAGAATGAATAAAGAAGATCTCACACACACACACACACACACACACACACACACACACACACTGGAGTACTATTCTGCTATGAAGGTAGACAAACTCAAGCTATTCGTAGGAAAATGAGTGTACCTTGAGACCATTATTTTTAAAGAAATGAATCAGGCACAGAATGTTGAATATTGTGTGATTTCTCTTATATGAAAAAATCAAACTGTAAGAAGATAGACTTTATGGAGAGGAAGAGAGGACTGGGGAAGGTGTTGAGGTGATGAGAAGCAGGAAGGGATTTGATATGTAAACAAGAAAAAATATGTCTTGGCTCTAAGGATCTTTTGGATTTAAAAATTGTGGACTTGCACCCTGACAGTTTGCAGAATGTCTACTGTTGGTGGTGTATTAGATTCAAACAGAGCTCATGAAGACAGTGGTTGCTGAAAATTCGTTTTAGAAAGCTCTGTTCAAAGACTGAAAATATCTATGCTTCTCTTGAAAACAACAATTATGACCATAATCCTTAAGCAAATGCTGTCTTGGGGTGAGGTGATGCCCAACTGGTCAAGTGGCAGGAAAACTAGCAGCATTAGCTGCCAACATGCTACCTGTGGGGGCGTGGACAATTGGGCAGGGCAGTCCTAGGAGCTCACCACAGGAGCTCAAAGAAGAGGCACTGGAAATGAGATACTGTCACCACATGGCCACATCAAAGGGTAACGTTCAGATCGTCAAGTCTTAACCGTCCTGCACAAGTTTCCTGGCGTGGGCAGTGGGTGAAGGGAGGTGACCACAGATAAAATGCATCTTGATGTAATGGGACAGCATAATGAAATCTTTTTAAAACCTTTGCCCTATCAAAGGATTATGTTTTGAAGCCTTCTTTGTCTTCTTTTTTTCAAAGTAATCTCTTCATTCTCTTTTTGGTCAATGCACTTAACTTTAAATTGGGTTCTCTTTGGGCTAACTGAACATTCGGTGCAGTGCTTTATGCAGGGCTTCCTGGTCACCCGGAGCCTTGGATGTGTGAGGGAAGTGAACATTTAGCCTTAAGTTATTATCAGCACAGTGCTGACAAGCACAACAACGACATAAGGCAGAGCAAGGAAATGGCTCTGAAGGAGAAAACATAGACACAAAGTGTTTGGAAAATTATTCTCAAGGGAGCACAGAGCCGGTAGAAGGACAGGGTGAGGCCAAGAGAAAGCGTTCCTAAAGGAAACCACCTTTGGGTTTGAGCTTGAAACAGGGCATGTGGCACTGGAAAGGAGACATCAAGGAGAAGTTTTGAGAAAGAATGCAGCAGGAATGAGGCAGGGGAGGGGAACTTGGGTACATCAAAGGGAAAGGCACCCACACTGGTGGAGTGGGGGCTGCAGCTGTCAGACATGACTGTGCCTTACCATGTCCTGCAAGGATCATTGTAAACAGATTGCTGGATCCCACTTTTGGATTTCTCGTCTGGAACGTAGATCTGGGGTATGGTATAAGAGTGGCAGCTGAGACTGCTAGTGCTGGGCAACAGACAATAATCACACTTCTCTCAAGGAGTTACAAGAAACAGATGTAGGAATATTTCATTATAAGTCAGGCACACACCTAAGTCAACATATCTGTGCAGTCCAGGCATGAAATCAGTACAGGCCTGTAATCCCTGCACTCTGCGAGGCTGAAGCAAGAAGATTACAAGTTCATGCCCAGCCTGAGCAACTTAGTGATATATGAGACCCTATGTCAAAATAAAAAAGTAAAAAAGGGATGGGAAAGCAGTGTTGCTCAATGTGAAGGCCCACGTTCAATTTCCAGTACAGAAAAAAAGCAAGTTGTTTGTCAGATCAAGATACTGAAATGCAATGTCAGAAAAGCGTGGGGCATGACAGATGGGCAGGAAAACCAATCAGAACCTGGCCTGGAGGGAAAACTGGCACACTCTAGACACAATAGCAGCTGACCCTCCCAATTACACAAAGATTCCTGTTTTGAGGTGAGGTGCAAAAATCTGCTTTTTTTTTTTAAAGCAAACCTGTTATATTGATTTAAGTATTCAAAATTGGATTTTGGAGTTAACCGGCATCATGGCTTAAGTTGTGCTCTCCCAAAATGATATGTTGACATACTAACATTTAGGACTTCGAAAAGTGACCTTATTTGGAAACAGGTTATTTTGTAATTAGTGAAGACAAAAGCATACTGGAGTAGGATAAGTCCAGGATTTCATAAGATGAGCACCATGTGCCAAGACAGACACATGTGGAAGAAAGACACGAAGACACCCAGGGAGAAGATGGCCATCTATAAGCCTTGGAGGAGACCTGATGCCCAATCCTGCTGACATCTTGATCTCAGACTTTTGGCCTCCAGGACAATGAAACAATGAATTTCTTTTCTTTGAGATACCAATTTTTGAGACTTAAAAAAAAATAGTAGTCCTAGCAAATTAATGCAGCAACTTATTAACATTATAGGGGTGGCTGATAAAAGAAACCTGAAGAATATGCAGTCAAGAAGAAGGAAGCTGGATCGTATGGTTTGGAAGTGTCCCCCAAAGGCTGTGTGTGACGGGCTTGGTCTCCCTTCTACAATGCTATTGGGTAGAACCTTTAGGAGGTGGGGCCTAATAAAACAAAGTTAGGCTAATGAGGTATGACCTTGAAAGGACTGTTGGGAGCCCTGCTACTTCCTCTCTCTCTGCTTCCTGGCCATCACAAGGTTAAGAAGACTCCCCTGCCATCATGCCGTCCAGATCCCAAGCAGCAAACATGCAGGACCACCAACCTGGGACTGAAATCTGTGAAACCCTCAGCCAAAGTAACCTTTTTTTCCTTTTAAGTTGTTTTCTTTTGGATATTTCGTCAGAGCCCAGGATGCTGCCTAATATACTGGATCACCAAAAAAGAAGGTTGCTGAGGCAGGAGCCAGAAGGACTCTGATGATGCTCGGCTTCCCAGAGTATCTCTTAGCGGTTGTCAAATGTGCCACATACCCGCCCGTGTACGCTGGAAGTCGGGCTCTTAACCCCTCCTGACGAAGCCTGTCTTGATTTGGGAATACTGGGTACATAGAATGTGAACACGAAGGACCCCTGCTGAATCTCGCTGCCTGGTCTGCTGGGGCTGCCACGTGCCACAGCCTCACGGGCGTCCACCACAGACACCTGTTTCCCTACAGGTGTATTGGCCTGGTTTTGCTCACTACCTACACGTGTCAAGTTTCCAGGCTCATGCCTATCAACTGAAAAAAAAAAATTGAAAATGGCTGGGTGTGGTGGTACATCTCTGTTCCCTGGCACTCAGGGGGCTAAGGCACGGGGATTGCCAAGTGCGGGGTACACAGTGAGTTCAGGACCAGCCTGGACAACAAAGTGAAACCCTGTCTCAAATAATAAAAATAATTTGAAAATGCTTCCCTATCTACAACTGGACTATGCAGGTCACAGGCTTTCACCAAAGTTATTGAGTAGACTACCAGGTGTGGCAAGCAGTCGGGGTAGCAAGGAGTAAATACAAAGCCTGGAGCTGGCTGCAGGATGGGGACCTAAAATAAGGGCCGTTTTAGGCCAGAAAGAAGGAAATGAAAAGAGGAAGCCACCAGAAGGAAGGGAGGGACAGGCACGGCGCACGTGCAGAGCGAAGCCCGGTTGGCAGCTCCCCTGGTGGCGCCTCAGCCGGGGCCAGCACAGGGCTCAGCCCCCGCCAGAACCCGCCTATCTTTGAGCGTTAGAGTGGAGAAACACTGCGCACACGCGTTCCCAGCTACCTTACCGCACAGGCGCCTGCCCGGAGAAGTGGTTATGTCTGGCGCAGGCCTTTTCCGCGGTGCTCTTCCAAAGAATCTGCGGTATCTCAAAGTTTTTCTCAAGGTTGTGTTTCATGTAAAATTACTTGGGAAGACAGAACTCCTTCCCGTTAGTTCTTGTCATGATCATCAGAGGGTTGTTTCTCTCTCTCTCTCTCTCTCTCTCTCTCTCTCTCTCTCTCTCTCTCTCTCTCATTCTCTCTCTCAGATGCTCCGGAGGGAACCCAGGGCCTCTTCCACTGAGCTACACCTGCAGCCCAAGGTTGTGGCATTTCGTGGTTGATGGTGTCGTTTAAAATCATTTACTGTTGAAAAAAGCTGAACTGAGAGACAGGAAATAGGAGTGAATTTATTCTCCATTTGAGAAACACATGACAGTGAATCAACGGAATCTCATCCATTTATTCAATTAACAACCTTTTATTAACCGTCTGTTATGGGTCAGGCGCGGTGCCGGATGCTGGGTGCCGTTGGAAGGTATTTCATACTAAAAATCATCATTTCCTCACACCTGCACGCGCGCACACCTCTAACCTCCTGTCTACCTGCGTGAGCATTCAGCGCCTTGAACTGCTAGCAGAGCACTGAGAGGACCCAGCCCACACTCCACGCGGGTGCTCGGTGTGCGGTAGCGCGGCCGGAAAGCTCCGGGCAGCCGACACCGACGCCGGAGAGCTGCAGGAAGAAAAGACAGCCCTCCTGGTGAACGAGCAACGTCATACAGAACCCTTGACGGCGTAACTTCACCGATGCGGCAATTTCTGGAGGCCGTCTTCCCAGGATACAGCAAGAGATGAAAATTCCCCACATTCCCGCAGAGCCCCGGGCGGTGGCCCCGGCCCCCACGCACCCCGCCACCGGAACGCGCGGTCTCCGGGAGAAGGCGGCCTGCGGGGCGCTAGACGGGCGCTGGGCCTTCTTCCCTAGAGAGAAAAAATGATGTGAGAACTTTTAGAAAAGAGCGGTAGAGACCCGTTTTGTTCTTTTTCTCTGTCCTCCCCGCCCCCACCCCGGCGGAGGGAGGAGTCGGGTTTCTGGTGCCCCCGGGTTGGGTTAAATTCCCCGAGCAGGTGCATTGTCACAGCTGAGATCTAGGGCGACGCCGCGGGCCTGTGGCTGTGTCGCCCACTTAGGACAGCTCTTGAGGGGGTCGGTGTTCGACATAGGTCTGGGGCTCAGAGTGCAGACGGCATTTTCTTCATTTTCCTCCAGGCTTCTGCTGCACTCAGTTGATGACACCATTGACACAAACCTTCCCGTGTCTCGCGAGAACTGACCCCGACGGGCACTCCAGGGCCTGGGAAAGTCTTGCTTGTCCTGAATCGACTGGTTTTCTGTACGCTCTCAACCTGGGGTCCTGGCTTACTGCTAAGCTGACCAACCGTCTCCTTGCTTTCTGTGGCTTAG
This sequence comes from Ctenodactylus gundi, assembly GCA_004027205.1. Lineage (NCBI taxonomy): Eukaryota > Metazoa > Chordata > Mammalia > Rodentia > Ctenodactylidae > Ctenodactylus > Ctenodactylus gundi. The sequence goes on from PVKB01002365.1 coordinate 280,684, forward strand.
CCTCACACAATTTACCCAGTTTTGTAAAAATCTAATTATAATCAGAAGCTTTAAAAATAGTGGTGGTTTGATTGGAGCCAGCTCAACTTCTAGAAATCTTAAACACACCGAAGAATGTACAAGCGCTTATGTAAATTTTAGAGGCAAATAATCAGGTTGGTCCTCAGCAACTCTCTCTCTCTCTCTCTCTCTCTCTCTCTCTCTCTCTCTCTCTCTCTCTTTCTGGATGGCTAAGTAATTCATCTGCTGTGTATCTAAAGCTTGGCATGCATCTCAGTGTGTTGCTGGGTCAAGTTGGGAGGTATTTCATACTAAAAAAGGCACAATCATCATTCCCCACCCATGCACATGCAACACACCACTTATCCCATGTCTACATACTGAGCATCCAGTGCCTTGAACAGCAGAGCGCTGAAAATACCCAACTCACACTCCACGTAACACACTAACAATACTTAGCAATCAGTGTTAGTTAATCATAATGGAAAGGTTAATGAACTATATCGAACATTTAAAATTATATACATGTAAGCAGGTGAGGAAATGTCCATGGTGTATTGTTAGAAAAAATCAGAACCTTCAATTATTCTCGAAGAATGACTAGACCTATGTTCAAAAAGTTTATCTACATTAACACAAAATAATAAAGTGAAAAATAGAATAAAGCTCTTCAGGAGAGCACACTGAAATCACGAGGGATGAGACTGGACACCCTGTCCTCGCCACTAGCAGTATCGCTCAATTGTCACTATTATAAATTATCCTAATGGGGAAAAGAGAAATGCTAACACAACACAGTTCTACTTAAAGACTGAACTAAATATATTAAAAAAAAACAAGTGGCTAAAAAAGAAAATCCACAATGAGAAGGTTTGGGCTCAGAGACAAGCTTGGACAGGTCACGTGATACAGTAAATGAGGCAGCCTTGGACTAAAGCCCAGAGGGTGAAAGGAGTACCCACAAGTCCACACTGGAATAAATAATTTATTAAATGAGTAGAGGAAAATAGAAAAATTTCCCCTGTAGAAGTCCAAAGAGGGACTAAAGGAAGGGTGCAGCCGTTAAAGCACTTGCCTATAAGCACAGGGCCTGAATTCCATTCCCCAGCACCACATAAAGCTGGGTGTAGTGGCATCTGCCTGTAATCCCAGCACTTGGGGAAGCTGAGGCAGGAGGAGTGCCATAAGTCCATGGCCAGCCTGGGCGCCATAGTGAGTCTGGGATCAGGGTAGGCTATAGAAAGAGACCCTGTCTCAAAAAAAAAAAAAAAAAAGTTTAAAGAATTTACACAGATTGGCCACCTCCTAGCCTTCTACCCACCAGTGTGGTCCCTGTGCACCTCTGTCCAAGAACACAGTAGAGACTTTGCAGTTGGCCAACCTGGCAGATGCTTCCTGTTGTGGTTTGAATCTGAAGGGTCCCCTCACAGACTCATGTATTTGGAAGGTCATTGGATTATGGGAGTTAATCCGGCCAAGCGTATTAATCCCTTGGTGATCTTGTGTGCTGCTGGCAGGCAGGGCCTGGTTGAAGGGATGGGTCACAGCCATAACACGGAAGCATATAAATTCTTGCACCCAATTCTTTTCGCTGTTTCTTGGCCCTGATGGGATGAACAGCTCTCCTGCAACCAGGCCCTTGGCCAACCTCTTACACCATTGCTGGTCAAAGGTGAGCCCATATGAGCCCAAATGGACTTTTACTCCTGTGAGTTGTGAGTGTTGGTATCGTCTCCCACTGGTGAGAAATTGACTCAGATGGCTCCTCAGCAGGTACCCAGAAGCGACACCAGCAGGGGTCAGCCACAGTGACAGTCTGTACCCTTGACATGATGACACAACAACATGGGCACTTCACCCTGTGACCTTCATCCTAGACACCAGTGACACCATAGTAACTATATAAGAACATCAGATTCCAAAAGAGGGCCATCTTCCAAGGGACTCAACCACAAACCTTCAAGATCACTCACAGTGAAGAAAATCTGGGGAACCGCCCCAGGTAAAAGAAGGGACACGTGACAACTGAATGGACTGTGGTATTCGGGATGGGATCTTGAGTCAGCAACAGGACATGGAGCTCCAGTAAGAAAAACTAACATGCAGACTTTCATTAATAATAACGTATTTCTGTATTAGTTACTTTTTCATTGCTGAGACTCAATACACAACATTCACAATTTAGGGAGAAAAGATTTATTATAGCTTACAGTTTCAGAAGGTCTCAGTCCATTCCCAGGTGGATTGCTGGAAAATGATGGAATCACGTGGCGGGGAAACAGAGCTGGAACCAGAGTTCCTGGGGTAGAGATCCCTACAGCATGGTAGTACAGAGAGAGACTGGGAGGAGGGGTGGAACCACCACACGCCCCTCCAGGTCAAGCCCCAACCACCTGCCCCCTTCCAGTCAGGCCCCACCTCCCAGCCCTACATGAGGCTTTGGGGGGACACTCCAGATCCAAACTACCACAATCGCTCTGTTCCATTTGTTGTGACTAATGCACTATGAATGTAAGACGCTTTTAATAGAGGAAACTGTATGTAGCATATGTGAGAATTCTCTGTATGACCTTCGCAATCTCTCAACAAATCTAAAACAGTTCTATTTAATTCTTCTATTTAAGTTTATTAACAAAAACAAAAGCCAGTAATGTTCGCGAGTTGGTCCTGTGGCACGGGGCTCACCACACGCCGGCCGTTGTCTTAATTCATCCAACATCTCACCTGCTCGCCTTGTGAGCAGCTGGGGGAGGCACCTGTGGCCCCAGCTACTTGGGAGGCTAAGGCAGGAGGATCACTTGAGCCCAGACGGTCCAGACCATCCTTGGTGACACAGAGAGACTGTTCTCAAAAAGAGAGCTAGCCCTGATGGTGCATGCTCATAACCCTAGCACTCTCCACAGGAGGTGGCGAGGGGATCGCAAGTTCAAACCAAGCTGGGCGATTTGATGAAATTCTATCTCAAAATTTAAAAACAAACAAACAAAAAGGCAAAACAAAAAAAGAAAAGGAAAAAGAAAAAGAAAGAAAAAAAAAAACGGCTTGGGGATGTAGCTTAGTACAAAAGCCCTGCTTTCTATCCTAGTACTTGTAAGGGGTGAAAAAGCCCATTACCTTACTTAGGATGCCCGCGTTTGTTTTAATTGTAAATACGCACTCATGAAATTAAACTTCTACGCACAAAAATAAAGGAAAAATTTTCTCACTTTAGTAGAACACAATAAAGTTTATAAGTCAGTCCCTAAAATGAGCTTGTAAAGATCAAGTGGTGTATCCCCTCTTGGGAAGTCCCTCTGGAAACAGCGCCATCTAGTGACCCATCACTTAAATGAGCCAGTGGCGGTTCAGGTTACTCCCTGCGGAATGGTTATGTGATTTTCAATTCTAGTTCCAAATGGAAAAGAACAGTGAAAGGCACGTTTCCCCTAGAAAGCGCTCAGAATACCAATGACTCCTGAGTCTTCGAATTTAAATATTTTGTCCATTTACAACTTCATCCTAGAATATTTCTGAATACAAAATACCTACTTCTTTCAAAAATTTCAGTCTAAAACATAATTTGCTTAAGGATTTAAAAAAATCAGAATTATAGATTTACAAAATGTGTAATAGCACAGTCACTGTCAAGTTAAAGTTAAAAATACTTTAAGCCTTATAAAATAGCGGATCTCCATTCCAAGTATCAGTTCAAGACAGTAAAACTACAGCAAGTTAGCATTGTTATTTAACTTTAATTCAATATTTACATGAAGTTCCCTTCTGAATGGGCCTATGTTTGCTTTGACATCAGAATGCTATTCATAAAGTTATATCTTTATTAAGAATAAACAGTAAAAAAGAAATAAATGAATTTAATTACTGTCTCAAATGTCTCCAGTGGGGAGAAAAATCCAAAACTCAAATAATATATATTGTTTTTTGAACCTGAGTCATTTTTCAAAATATACCATGGAAAGAGACACAGCTGAAATAACTGGCACTTTCCAAGTGTAACCCATTAGCAGTTGTCTTATGCTAACTTCCTGTAGGATCATCCTGTGGAATAGGCAAGGAAGCTCAACCTAGGTATAACGCCAGGGCTGCTTCCTGCCCTCTCCTGACCCCAAAGCCCTCAGACAGGCCATGGCAGCATCTTACAGTGAGAAGTGTGACCTTGGGTTAAGAAGTTATCTTAAGGTGAGATTGGTTTTGTTTTTTCAAGATTTTGTGAAGAGGTAGTTGGCAGAGAACTTAAAGGCACTGATGGCAGTGAGATAAGGTTACAATTTATTCTAGCTCTTTTCTGTTTGGGTTTTCATATTAAAACTTTTTTAGGTTGAAGTCAAATGTTTTCCTAAAATCAAGCAATGCACTGCCGAGCTTAAGGAATGATTCGTGAGGTATGACGTTACTGGTGTAGTTTGCCCCATTAGTTCACATATTTACTTTGGAAATAGTAACGTTATCCAGTGATTTTTAAAGAAAACACAGCACTGCTGGGGATGTAGCTCAATGGTTGGGCCTCTCCTGACATGGGTGAGGCACTTAGTGGGATTCCCCAGTGCCACAAAAAAAAGAAAAGAAAAGAAAAGAAAAGAAAAGAGTAGAAAATGTTCTGAGATGGAAGTTATGTAGCAGACAATCGTAGAATCTTTTTTCCAAAAATCTCATCTTGAAAGAACTGTGATTAATATTGCAGTTCAAGAGCTTAAACACAGGGGTTCCTTAGAGAAAGATGATGGCTCCCAGAAATCTTCCTTTTTGACTGTCCCATTTTTGCCTGGACACATACACCTTCCGTCCCACTCAGGCTACTCCTGCTACATGCAGATCAACCCAGCAGGCAGGGCTACAAAGGAGCAGGAGGCCCAAGCGCTAGGGATGGGGACATGTTGCTGCCCACAGCTCCGGTCAGCAAAGCTTTGTTCTATGGATTTTGTCTTACTGGTCATGACACATAGCACACGACACATGACACCCTTTGTAAGGGTGGGAAGAGGGTCTGCAGAAAAAGAGAAGTGAGAGGGCAGGAAGAGGAAAAGGAAATAAAAAGTAAACACGATTAAGATGCAATACACGTAAGTATCTGTTACCCAAGAGGAATGTAACTATTATGTATTATAAACATACACCACTAAAAGGCTCACCTTTAAGACCAAAGGCAAATTCTTAGCTATGATGTTTTATGAAAATAAGAAACAACTTATTATTTTTAAGAAACACAGGATAAACATTTCCATCCCAAAAGAGAAGAAGAAGAGGGGTGGGGGAACCAAAAATAGTAGGACCACAGCAAGACTGAAACACAGTAGGGCAAACCTTAAATCCTACAGCTACATATTTGGCATCCAGGGCACATGGTAGAAAGATGTGAGTTCCAAAGGACTCAGGTGGCTGTACCCGGTGGCTTTGCTAGTTGCAGCCCACATGACTTCTGTCTTGTGACAGCTTCACTTTCAGGGGACAGTTTTCTTCAAAATGCTCCTGGCATCTCCAACTTCCGGTTGCCTTCACTGCACCTTTGGCTTCACCCCCACAGTTTCCAGCACTGCCTTCCTAGGGCTCCTTGAATCTGTGTGCATGCCGTCCTGATCCTGCTGTGCTCGTGCTCTGCACACTGGGAAATCCACCATCCCATGGATGAAGTCATGGTCTGCTGCTAGCGGGAGCAGTGTGACTGGAAGGCTAAGCACAGTGAAATGAACTCCAGAGAACCAGCTCCCTGAGAGATCTTCTTTAACAGGGGTCCCTGGAACTGTCTATGCAAATGAAAAGTTAATACTTTTGCTCCCTGCACCCCACAATAAGTGGAGTCCTGCTGAGTTTTGAGATGCCCTCGAGGCATCTTTCTTCTCTTCCCTATACAAAGTACTTACTTTCTTTTTAATAGTGCTGATTTGTTCACCAATCATTCTTTCTTTGGCTCCAATGTTACAAGTGGTTCTTTTGGGGGCAAAATTTAAGTTTTCTCCAAGATTTCTGATCTGTTTTGCCTCCAATTCTCACTATAAATCTGACTAAATATGGCCAGTGGTGTCCATGACACAGTCTGAATGCTGGGATGCCTTGAGATTTCCTCCATCAGGCGAATTACTTCTCTCCCCTTCATCTCAGACTCCCACAGAGTTTCAGGACATATTTTTATTTTTCCAGAGTGTGACACAAATGACCTCTAGACAAATTACCAGGGGGACCCTTATTCCCAACTGAGTCCTCCTGAGTCTGGCACCTCTTGCCCATATTCCTATCAGTATTCTGGTCTTCTCAGCTCCAAGCAACAATGTCATCATCAAACTCTGTAGCATTTTAGGCTTTGTCCAGCCCATTTTTGAACTGCTCTAAACATCTCCTGCAAACCACTTGCAAAGGCTTCTGAACCAGATGGTCAGGTACAGTCACAGCAAGGATTCTGCTTCTCTCACACCAATTTTCTGTACTAGTTAAATTTCCCATTGCTGAGCAACATGCCTGAAACCCGCAACTTAGAGAAGGAGAGGTTTATCTGGCTAATGGTTTCAGGGGATTCAGTCAATGACCTGCTGGCTCCCAGGCAAGAACTTTATGGCAAGTAGGCATGGCGAGCAGAGTCGCTTAGTTCACGACAGCGGAGAACAGAGCAGGAGAACAGCAGTGGGAAGGACGGAGCCAGGGACAGCACTGAGCAGTGCTCCCAGCCTTTTTGGCACCAAGAATAGGTTTCATGAAAGTTTATTTTTCATACTGAGAAGGGAAAAGAGAGGGTGGTGGGCCTTACATCACTGCCTTAGTTAGTGATTAGACTTCTGATACTTATAAGGAGCCTACAACCTAAGTCTCTTGCATGTGCAGTTCACAGTAGGGTTCACCCTCTGAAAATATAATGCCACTGCTTATCTGACAGGCCTCGACTCACTTGGCAATGTAAACAATAGGGAGGGGCTATGAGAGCAGACAGAGCTTTGCTGCTAGCCCGTCACCACCTGCTGTGCATCCCCATTACTAATCCTATGGGTACCCAGCCCAGGGCTTGGGAACTCTTGACATGTAGTACCAAAACTTATGCCTTCCTGACCTACCCAGACACAGCCAAAAGTGCTTTAGCACTTCCCTGGGCTGCTCCCAAACCAATCAATTTGACACAATTAAGCTTAATCACCACATGGACTTGTAAAAACTGTCATCATCTGATCCTATGACTGTCTTTCATGAGTGGAGTAGGATGAGGTACAAGCTAGAGAACACATCCAATCCAGCCAAAATCCGGATCTCAGACAGAGAACAGGTTTTAAGATTATCAGAGATAGAACCTCATTTTATAACAAACACAGCTTTTCCCCGCTATTTTTATTAATATACATATGTAATACACAGTGTTTACAATGAATTTGGGTATTTCAAGCACATATGTATCACATCAACTTTACAATTCCTTCCCATTCTTGACCCTCCCACATCCTCCCGATTTCTTCCCCAAACTCCGGCTATCACTTCATGTGGTTCTGTAGAATGTCTGTGTTCTGGTTTTTCCAAGTCAGAGAGACTATACAGTACTTAACATATTAATCTTCCGCACCTAAATCATTTCACTTAAGTCACCACTCTAACTCAGCTTCCTATTCCTCTAATGGGTTCACAGTGATTAAATCTTGATGCCTCTTCTCTGAATCCAACCAAACCCTTTATTAGGATATTTACCAAAAGTTTTTCTTCTATTTTTTTTATATCTTTGTTGTTATTGTTAAACCTGGCCTTACCCACCAGTTCACATTAGAAAATAACTACAAGCATGTAGTTCAAGAGACTAGTAAATTTGGGAAAGAAGAAGAAAAAAATTTTAAATTTCAAATGCCTTAGCTGAATATTGGAAGGTGCTTACTCATACATTCACAGGGTTATCTTCACATCAATCAGTTTCCTTAGGATAAATTTTCAGCAGTGACCTAATAAGTGAATTGATACAATAAAACAAAGTTAAAACTGTATCACATTGCTATATTAAATGAACTTAAATCTATATCACATAAATATACTTAAAGTGACAGATATGAAGGCAAATTTATTTCAGAATTTTTAAATTTTCATAACTTATTTACTCCTATTTCATTGATTGCTAACATACTTTTTTCTTAGCTCATTCTCCTCTAGCTGTTGTTGCTTTTCCTCTGGGGTCATTGGTGTCGCTGGCCTCCCCTTTCACTGTCCAAGTTTCCTTCAAGTATTCTCTGCAATACTGGCTCAGTGGCTGCAAATTCCTTTAAGCTGTCTCTGTCATGGAAAGTTTTAAGTTCTCCCTTTAAATTAAAAGATAATTTTGCTGGATACAGCAGTCTTACTTGGCACTTACGTTCTTTTAGTGCTTGGATGACATTGCTCCATGATATCCTTGCTTTTAGAGTTTGGATTGAGAAGTCTACAGTTATCCTGATGGGCTTATCTTTGTAGGTCACCTTCTGTTTTTCTCTTACCGCTTTTAGTATTTTCTCTTTGTGTTGGGTTTCTAGAAATTTAATTATGATGTGTCATGATGAGGATCTCGTCTGATCAAAGTTGTTTGGTGTTTTGTATGCCTGCAATAGTTCCATGTTCATTTCTTTTCTTAGATTTGGGAAATTTTCTTTCATAATTTCATTAAACATGTCCTTTAAGCCTTTTGTTTTGTCCTCAGTCTTCTCCTGGACTCCCATAATTCTGAGGTTGTTTCTCCCTGAATCATCTATCAGCCGTTGTAATGATTCACTTTCTTTCTTATTTACTTTGTGTTCTTCACGGCCTGTATGTTGCAGCCCAGTCACTTTATTGTCTAGGTCTGATATTCTATTCTGAAGTTGTTTAAAATGGTTGCTTATTATTTCCTGTGCATTTTTCATTTCCTGAAAACCTGCATTCAATTTTTCTATATCTCTGTTGTGTTCTCTAATTTCTTGTCTTGGCTTCATTATCTTCTGGTCTATTTCTTCTTTGGTCTCTTCTAGTTGCTTTTCAAGGCTTGGTTTTTGCTTAGCTACGTGTTGGTGTAGCTCTTGCACTGTCTGCTTTTCCTGTTTTAATTCACTGATCTTCTGGGCCCAGAAGTTACCATCATTTTTTGCCCTTTTCTTCTTTGGATTCTGCAAAGAATCATCTTTGGTATCATCTTCTGGGGTGTCAGGTCTTTTTGTAGAAGATTTGTTACCATGTTTCCCCATTTCTTCTTTGGTCTCCTCTAGTTGCTTTTCAAGGCTTGCTTTTTGCTTAGCTATGTGTTGGTGTGGCTCTTGCACTGTCTGCTTTATTTCCTGCTTTAATTCCTGCTTTAATTCACTGAATATCTGGTCCCAGAAGTTACCATCATGTTAGCCCTTTTCTTCTTTGGGTTCTACAATTTCAGTATCCCTGGTACCATCTTCTGGGGTGTCAGGTCTTTTGTATGAGATTTGTTACCATGTTTCCCCATGGTTCTGCTACCTCTTACTGTCTCTGGCATAGGAAAAAAATGGCTCCTGCTGACGTCATTGCCTGTGATGGCTGCTGAGCCCTGTTTTGTAGAGAGCCTGCAAACACCATTAAAAGATGGTGCCGGCATCCGGCCAGCTGATTAGTAAACAATTGCCACTGCACATGCGCCTAGGCTAAAGACCAGCCCCGGAGTCACGTCATTCGGACACGTCATATGGCCTGATTGGCCTCTGCAAATCAGGAATCAACACGCCACCCAGATGCAACCTAAAGGATATATAAACCGTGCCATTTTGGGGCTTGGGGTCTTCCTCTCATCAATGTTACAATGAACGCTTGCTGCAGAAGGATCCTGGTGCCCGCGTGCGTTCTTGCTGGCGAGACGATTGCGCGGGTCACAGCTGGTGCCGAAACCTGGGAACCTTACCATCGCCGGCGCCGAGGAGACCCCCCGTTCACGGGGAGGATTCAGAACTGCAGGACAAAGGTAAGCTCTGAGAGGCGTGTTTGGTCTTGGGTTGTTTCATCTCTCTCCCCCCTTTCTTGGTACTTTTAAGGTTCTTGCTATCGTGCTAGCTGCGTTTACTCTCTTCCTTTTGGTTTCATTTTGCTTCCACAAAATTCTTGTTAAAAGACTTGCCATTGCTGGGCGCGGTCAGACGGACGTAGATAAGCCTCGGCGCCCCTTTCTGTGTGTCAGCTGTGACTTGATTAAAGAACAACAGAATGGGAAATTAAAGCCTGGAACTAGACCGCTGTGGAAGCTAGTGAAATCATGTTTACAGGACGAGAAATGTCGTTTGACTGTAGCGGCAGGCCAGGGAGTGTTGGAGGAGTTGCAAGACAGCATGTCAGAAACAGAGCGGGATAAAAGGTTGGGAGCTCACAAAGAAAAAAGAAAAGGCATGCCTAAGAAAAAAG